>JALIGW010000001.1:147716404-148297365 GCA_023053685.1 Diadophis punctatus similis
ATATGTATGTATGTATGTATGTATGTATGTATGTATGTATGTATGTATGTATGTATGTATGTATGTATGTATGTATGTCCGTCCGTCTCTATCTGTCTATCTGTCTATCTATCTATCTATCTATCTATCTATCTATCTATCTATCTATCTATCTATCTATCTATCATCTCTCTCTCTCTCTCTCTCTCTCTCTCTCTCTCTCTCTCTCTCTCTCTCTCTCTCTCTCTCTCTCTCTCTCTCTCTCTCTCTCTCTCTCTCTCTATCTATCTATCTATCTAGAGATTGCATTGGTGACCTCTCTTGGTTTTCTGGGCCATTTGCCCTTTGGCAGTGGGAATCTGGCCTTTCCCACTCTGCCCAAAAAGTAATCTCCTCTTGCCAGTCCAGAAGAAGTAGGAACACAAGGAAGGAATGCAGATTTTTTTTTGTTCCAGTTCTCTTGGCATGGAAGGAGAAGAATAGAATATTATTTTGTTTCTTCCCTCTTCCCATAACAGGAGGATAGAAAACCCAGAGTTACAGGCTTTCTACCATAGTCTATAACAGTATTGGTGAACCTTTTCGGCAGCGAGTGCCGAAATGGGAGTGTGTGTGCATGAGCAGGGGAGCGCCGGAAACCGGAAGCTCAGCTCCCCGGTGTGCATATGTGGGAGCGCTGGAAACAAGAAGAGCAGCTCCCTGGCATGCATATGCACACCGGGAAGCTGGAAGCTGAGCTTACTGTTTCTGGCACGCGCATGCATGCCGGTCACCTGGTCTTTTGGTTTCTGGCGCGCATGTGCGCCCAAAGACCAGCTGGGATGCGCATGCCGGAAACCGGAAACTCAGCTTCCCGGCGCACACATGCGTGCCAGGGAGCTGCTCTTGCAGTTTCCGGTGCTCCCGCGCACGTGAAGACCAGCTGGCTGGCGCGCATGTGCACACCGGAACCCAGAACAGCAACAAGCAATGGCTGGCATGCCCGGAGAGATGGCTCTGTGTGCCACTTCCGGCATGCGTGCCATAGGTTCGCCATCAAAGTTAGCCTATAACTTTTTAATAGAACTCATGGCCTTTGGATTTTATCTATCTCTTGTGAGCTTGGTTCTGCTCCTGCACTTATGCTCTACTAAATATGACCCTAAGGAATGAAAAAGAGGATTCTGGATGGCTTATTATTATTTTTTCTATTTGTGTGCCCCATCCTTGATGCTTGAACTCAAGCCCTGTTTAGATGAATACCCAGAATGAACTAGATCAGTCTAAGACCTAATATGTCAATGGAAGTGGGAAAGCAGCTTTCATGTATTCCCTATTATTCCTGACATTTTAATACTAAGAATTTGGAGAACCTCCAGAATTCTATGATCAGTCTCAAAGGAAAGACAAAATAAAATAAAATTTCCATCTTCTAGTGAAAGGCTCTTCTTTTAGCTCTCAGTGTAACCCCTTCCAGTTAAGGAACCTAAATAAAGGCTCAGATAGCAATAGCAATAGCACTTAGACTTATATACTGCTTCACAGTGCTTTACAGCCCTCTCTAAGTGGTTTACAGAGTCAGCCTGTTGCCCCCAACAATCAGGGTCCCTCATTTTACTGAGGGCTGAGTCAACCTTGAGCCAGTGAGACTCGAACTGTCAAACTGCTGGTAGTCGGCAGTCAACAGAAGTAGCCTGCAGTACTTCGTTCTAATCACTGCACCACCACAGCACTGTGGTGTGATGATACAAATAAATGAATCATTCTGTCAGGGTTCCGACAGATACCCTAATTAATTTATGAGTCTTTGCGAGTTGACACATTCATCTTATATAAACAAGAACGTTTGTAGGAGATAACCAGGCTGAGCCTGAGGGAGGGCTCAAACGCATCATCAGTCTCGAGTCCCTTTGTGTCCACAAGAGATCTAAATCCAGCCCATCTTGAATTCCATTGACTCTTATCTACTGTTAATGGGCTTTGACTGTTAGTAGTTCAGATTCTTGTAGCGAGCTTTGGTGTACAATAAAGCTATGTGTGTGTGTGTGTGTGTGTGTGTGTGTGTGTGTGTGTGTGTGTGTGTGTATGTATGTATGTATGTATGTATGTATGTATGTATGTATGTATGTATACTCATTTGAATTGCCTGGGCTCCTGCTATCCTGTGCTTGACAATGTAGACATTCACATTTTCTGGAAAGGTAGGTCCATCTACTGCTGGCTTGAATTATTTGGATAATTCACATTCCATCTGGACAATTTGCTCTTTAAAAATTTCAAAGAGAACTGAGCATCGGTAAATTTGACAATAACAGTTGAAACCCAAGTAATGGCTAATATGCCTTTCTTACAGGCTGACATCTCAAAAGGCTGACATCATTCTTGCAAGTCTGAACGCACCTCTCCCCTCTCTTACTGTTACTTTCCTGAAAAATAGGGATGGTCTCTCCTAAGACGCTTTCTCCAACCTCACTCCTCCTTCTGACTCCGATTTTGTTTATCACACCATTGTCTAGGCTGCGGCAATTCCTCCTGTCCCCCAAAGTTATTCCCTTATATCTTTACAGGTAATCTTTGACTTACGACCAGTCGCTTAACAACCATTTGAAGTTATGACAGACTTTCACAGAGCTACTTACAATCTGTTTTTGAAATTATAAGAGCATGATAACATGTTTACCTTTTGAGTACTTGGTAACTGGATCACCTTTATGGCCATTTGCGGCATTCATGGTGACATGATTGTGATTTGTGATTTGTGATTTTTTTTGCCAATTTCCAGTTTTTACTTCCATTTTCCA
This sequence comes from Diadophis punctatus similis, assembly GCA_023053685.1. Classification (NCBI taxonomy): domain Eukaryota; kingdom Metazoa; phylum Chordata; class Lepidosauria; order Squamata; family Dipsadidae; genus Diadophis; species Diadophis punctatus. The sequence goes on from JALIGW010000001.1 coordinate 147,719,164, forward strand.
TCAAAAACACGCACTGGGGGAAATAGATTCATTTAATGAACTTAGCGTGGACTTACAGTAACAATTACTGGAAAAAAATGTTGAAAACTTGGATCTGGTCACATGATGACTTGACTTACAACCACAATGGCTTATGACTGTAATTCTGGACTCAATTACGGTCGTTAGTTGAGGACTACCTGTACAGCAGGTCTGGCACCAACAGCGGCCTTTCCTAGTCCACTTTTCTCCACTCCCACCCCCTCACTTTCTGGTTTAGATAGAACCAAGGCAGAATAGGAGATGGAAGTACAGTCTGTCACGGTGTGAATATTGCCAGTTGTATGTATATGCAGGGTGATGCATCCCTATCCTAATATTATGGTACATTCCAATACAAGCAGGACACGTGATGTGATCTTTTGCGCATGTGTGCATTCCTGATTCTCCATTATACTCTTCTGCCTTTGACTCTGACCGGAACGGTCACGATTTATTAGCAAGGATGTAACTATTCATGATTTATTGTTTCTGTACCGAAATAAATATTTTCTATTAGACTTTTAATCTCGGCTTTATTTCTAAATGTTTGAATTCCAAGAAAAGATCCACATCGCCTCTATGAGATTTATTCTCACCTTAACACAGTCAGCCTACTTCTTAAGCAGTGGATTACACTGAACTTTATTATTATTGCGGAAGATCCCAGGAAATCTACCAGCAGGTAAGCTGACTTCAAGGGAGCTATTACTGCCGTCACTGTTTTTTAAGAGTGAAGAATAAACCCAGTATATGCTACAGATGCTGCTGTGAAATTCATCAGATGGAATTTATTTTAAAGAGAAGGGAAATGTATCACAGGAGTGTTTGTTTCTAAAGAGGTGGGAGATGAATTAAGAGAAGTTTATTCTTCAGGTGGGAGATAAATCGGGGAGTTAATTTTACAGGTGGGAAATTAATTCCTGTTAAACCTAGGAGGTAGCTGTTTCTGGAAGGGAAGAAATAAATTAAAAGGTTAAATCAACTGGGAAAATCAATTACTTTAATTTGGTTAATTTCATATTTGATTAGAATACACATTTAACATTACAATGGGATTAATTGGTTGACCCCCACCTCCTGGTCAGAGTGTGGCCCCCAGCATGCTGCCTAAAAAGTGACATAATCTTGTTTTAGACTAGAAGGTGTGAAGGGAGAAAGGAAAGCGATAGAGCAGGTTTTACTGGAAACCCTCCCATGGAAATGAAGGCACTCCCAAGAAAGGTTGCACAGGAACACAGATTTTACTTAAGGGCATTGGGTACCCCTGTCTACTGAGAAGTAAACCCAGTTGCTAACTGCAGTAATTCACAGGATTTTATTCACAAGTAAATCCCACTAACTTCAGAAGCTCTTATTCCTGGAGAAATGGGTATTAGCTTGCAAGTTAATCTTTTTCAAATGTTTCCTAAGACTGTATATATTCCTTTGCGCTTTGGTTAGGGAGGTTTAATATACCTTCCCTTTTCAATCTGATGGTTTGCAAATGTTTGGGGTCATCGGCTTTTAAAACTGCCAGTTGCCTTAGCAAAACAGGAACGTTTATTTAGCACCTACACAGCTGATAGCAACAACAACAACAACGGGAGGCTTGACAGCTCCCTTTTATAGGGACGCTGTCAAGCACTGAACCAATGGGAACTGTCCATTCTCCCACGCTCCGGCTGCTTGCACTTCAACCAATCAGGTTGAAGCTGCAGCCGGCGTGGTCGTGAGTCGAGGACGAACACGGTCGTAAGTCGAGGACTTGGGGGGTCGTATGTCGAGGATTCAACATTGTCCACATGTCTGACCATAGAGGGAGCAGTCTGTTTATGTCTAGGGGCCAGAACAATTTTATGAAGGGTCAACCTGCGAAGTAGATGGGGCCATATCACACACGAGAAGGGCCACAACTTGTTTTTTTTATCCTAAATGTGGAGAGGGATTCCTTTTATTTGAAAAATCACTTTTCCCCCCCTCTCAAATGGAAAAGGTGCCATTAATTTTCAAAAATCTGCATGAAAGCAAAAGCCCCTCTCAACACATTGCAGAACCTAACATAATAGAGCAAAATCCAAGGTCAGGTTTCCACTGAACAGGCAGAGCGGCCTGTATATGAAAGAACTGAAGCCTGGGAAGCTCAGGAATTTGCAGATCGCTGAAGGGGAAAAAGAGGAGACATTTATTTACACCCTCTTTTTTTTAAAAAAAGTAAATAAATAAGTGCAAAAATACGACATAGAACCCATAAAAATTGCCAAAATTCTTTACTAGGTTAGAAAAATCTGAAAGCGATTTCTCTTTTAGCAAACTGACTGCAAAAGACAGAAGGGGGGAAAACAGGCAGGAAAATGTATCTACCTTAACTCCTTCTCAGGCCAAGTTGTAGAGTTACCATCTACCGTATATGCAGAAATAGGGTGCCCAGATACCTTTGATCCAAAATCAGGACAGTTAAAAAAAAATAGTACTTCCCAAGATAACGTTTATTACTCCAAAAAAGCCAATAAAACATCATATTCACACATATTTACTATTAAATGATATCTAATTCAGCAAATTTTTGTCGCCCAAAATCTTTTTATACATTTCGCCACACGATGAAGAAGAATGATTTATTTTAATTTGAAGCAAGCATTTCATGGTTTTAACATCCAATTGATTTCGATCGTCTGTCCACTGCTTCTTGCACAGGGAAAATACTCTTTCCAAAGCCATGTTTGACGTAGGAATTGAAAAAATTATGCTAAATAGAATTTTCAGATCAAAGAATTTGTTGCTTCGAAATAAAGTGGACCATTTTTTTATCAATTGGCAAATTATTAAATTTGTCTGAAGAGGCTTCTAGCAATGAGTTCAACTCGCTAGTTTCATCAAACAATGAATCTTTCATGGCAATATCTGGCAATAAATATTCAGCTGACTTTTGAACTTCATCATATTTAATACTAGCTTTTAACATCAGCCAATCAGTTGAGCAAGGATAATTGTCCAAGCTGAACCACTTATCAATATAATTAATAGATGTTGTATAAAAGTCAATGAATTCGCCTTTAAGTTGATTGGCCAAATCTGGATCGTCTAAACCTAGTAGTTTAGAAGCTGTAATGGCACAAAAAGAGTTTTGCTGAAGTCGTTTTTGCATCTTTTGTTGAAAAGTAGTCATGGCATCTATCATATCTGGTAGAAGTAGATCTTTCTTTTCCAGGGTCAATATAGTCTGCTGGAATAATTGTAAGACGCTTTGAAGAAACAAGAAATAAATTTCGCTTGAATTGTTGGTAAATAAATTTTCCAAAACTTTTGGAACATCGGCAGAGAATAAGGCAAGAGATTTTAATGCTGCCCATAGTTGCAAAATGTGTTCAATAAGTGGTAGCATGCTCAGCCACTTAGTATGTGAATGTGTTGGGAAAGTCGCATATTCAATTTCAACAAATTCACAAAATTCCTTGAACTTCTCATGCCGCAGAGTAGACCCATTGAAATAGCTCAACATTTTGAACATCCAGTGATAATATTTTACATGCTTTTTTTGCCGCATTGTGGCATATATGCACCGGGCAACCAACAGCAATTAATTTAGAATTCAAGGTTTTTAGTTTGGCGAAAACGTTATTCTGCCCTTGTTGACTAGCACCACCGAAATCCACATTAGCATTGTCTGCACTGAAGGCTACTAATTTTGCCGGATCAAGATTGTTATTTTGCAAACAACTTTTTAAATATCCGAATATAATGTCAGATGTTTCACCCGGTAAATTAGCAAAATTTAACAGTTTTATAGCCAAACCATCCACTGAAAAATATCGAATAATAATCAGAATTTTTTTTTATTTCTTTATGGTTGGAAGCATCTGTAGCAATAGAATAATAGCCATCTCCTAATTCATTGAGTAGTTCTTTTACTGAATTTGGCACTAACACGTTGCAAATTATAGCCTGCGACTTTGTGTAGGATGATGAAAACTTTTTGGCTATTTCAGAATCTGGAAAGATTGTTGTCAAAAGTTTGTTAGTACATTCATTACTTCTGAATGAAAGCGAATGAACGGCCGTGTGATATTCTAGAACTACTTCTGCAACTGACGTCTTCTTAGATACTGGCGCATTTTTACTGACAAAAAACTGTCCTATTTCAGCAGTTGACTTCTTGGATTTTGAATTTTCATCGTGAAGTTTTGTACCACAATGTCTAGAAATGGCTGGGGCGCCTGTACTTCCAATATTAATGTCCGATGAACAATATGAACAGAATGCGAAAGTGTCTCCTTTTCTACTCTTTTTAATACCATCAAAAACTTTAGAATATTCTTCTTGGTAAAGATTTTTCCTTTATGTAGCCATATTATAGTAATAAAGTACCGTATTTTTTGGACTATAACACGCACCTAGATTTTAGAGGATTTCAAGCCCAGCTGCCACCTCTTCTGCAGCCCTTCGCTTGTTTTAATGGGGAGGTCGGCCCAGGCGTGCGCGCGTGCACAGAGGCTTACTTGGGCGGAAACGTGCTTTTGGCCTGGGTTCACTTTGGTGGGCGCAGGATCGGCGGACCCTTCGCCCCCTTTCTTTCCCCCCTCCCCCAAGCTGGCTTTGCAGGCTCCTGAGGTGCCTCGGGGGTGAAAGGAAATAAAATAAAACCACAATTTTATTACATGACCGCTCACTTTAAACTAAGAAAACATTTACAGTATTTTAAATAATTTATCACAACCCTGAAAGAAAGCATTAAAATATTACACACGAAAATGCACACGAAATCTTCCGTAACAATACATAAGAGAATCTTCCTGAAAATGAAGCGATTGAACTAAAACACAAGTAGTGCAAACGTACTTTCATTTAACGCTCATCTTGATTATCCTAAAGTTTTACAAATGTTCAGGACAAAATCAGGACATTTTCAGAATCAGGACAAGCTTCTAAAAATCAGGACAATCCTGATAAAATCAGGACATCTGGGCACCCTATGCAGAAACCTATCAGATGGCAAGCAGGGGAAAACTGGCCTTATTCATAATGTTGCTTCAATAAAGCTGCATTCCTTCGTCTTATCTACAACCTCTCATTCTCCTGCATCTGGCTGGTTGTCTCGGTAACGTAGCCAGTTACTAAGCCATATGGTTGCTAAGTCAGATTTTTCTTTTTTTCTTTTTTCTTTTTTTTTAAGGCAGAAGACCATTTTCTTAGATATCTGGAATGGCAGGAACTCAGCCAATTTCCAGGCGATCAAATTCCATGCCTAGTAAACGGACCCAGATGGTGGAAAAAACTACTTATTTCAACATGGATTTCAGGGTGATATATCGACGACACTTTTCAGATCTGGGATAGGTTTTGAACTCCATACTATACAATCCAGTGACATCTATCAGGTCTCATGCATGTGCTGGGCCACCCCAAGTATGGGCAGCCCTTTATTTCTGACCTCCATGACAGGGTTTTGTCTTCATATGTATGAATATGCTGACTGGGCAAAGCTCAAAGCTACAGAAGGCTGGAGCTAAGCATCTCCTTATGTGCGATCATTTGCATTACAATATGAGCCATCTCCTTCATACAATGAGGTGAGGGATAGATTGGTCCTCCATGCATATAGTCAGTTCTCCTTTACCTCAGGAGTATACGTAAGTGATAGAGATAAATTTATTTTTGTGAGTGTACAGAAGTTCATCTGTGAATGTACATTGCTCATTGGTCCTACATCTTGACTAATTTACATTTAATGGATGGTTTGATTTAGGAGTGTCTGCCATGAGAGAGGCCTAAAGAGCCAAGATGGCGGCCTCAACTGTGGGACTGAAGCCCCACCTTTTCTTACAACCCAGATAAAAAAGAGGTGGGGCTTTGCAAGATGGTGGTCACCATATTAACTTTTTTCCTGCAGATGTCCCTGACCTAAGCGCTATCACTGTGAAAGAGGAAGAACAACTGGCCATTTTTACAGCAGCCAGACCTTGAGTTGAATTTCCACCTGGCTTATCACTGTAACTCCAAGATCTCTTTTCCTGATTAGTCACAGCCAGCTCTGATTCTAAAGCAGATGTGAAGTTCTGCCTTATAGACTGGTGTTCATATCTGTTAAGTTCTGGTACTGAAAAGGCTGGAGGCAATATTGTGACTAACAGCTCTTTATTGAATACAGTCAGATCCAGCAAAGGAACCAGCCTGACAGCTCTCTCTTATATAGAGGGCTGCCAGCTGGTTCAACCAATCAGTGATCTCCATTTTCCCGCTCTGCAAAGCGGATCTTGGTGTAAACAGTTGAACTTCAGGTTTAACCTTAACACATAACAATATCTCTGCTTGTTTATATTGACCAGAGTTTGCCATTTTTATGCCTTTTTGCCCAATCCAGACAAGTCCTTTGGAGTTCTTTGCAGCCCCTCAAAACCCTCTTTTGATTTTAACTAGCAGTAGTTTGGTATTGTTAGCTGGTTTGTAAATAAGTTGAAAAGTATCAGCTTCAGCACAGACCCCTATTTCATAGATCTGTCCAATATGAAAACTTCTGTTTTTGGCTCCTGTTCTGAATGAGTGGATTTATCATCCTATCTCAAGGTGGTTGCCTCTGGTAAAAGATTTTTCCAGCTTTATTTTGTTGCCAGGATTTATCTTCCAAAATGAGTGGGCCAAGCCATTCCAGATGTTTTTTCATCTTTAAGAGAAAAGTTGGCTTGCAGGACAAGTCCTGAATGAAGTTGTACAGTATAGGATTGTTTTGTTTCATATATTTTCTAATTTTGTACATTTTATTAAAAACTTCCAGTGATTTAAAAGAATAAAATAAATAACAGATGTATGAAAGTAAAGCATTGCGCTGAGCTTCTGAAGAGTTCAGATGTGGGAGTACTCTGATCAGATCTTCTCCATTTGGTGCTTCCTTTTAAAAGTAGCTGCAAACAGATAAAATTTTCATCAGAGACACTGTGCCCAGGAAGGATCCATTAGCTTTTTCCTTATATACCCTTTTCCTGAAGCTACTCTTGAATTCACAATGTGAAAAGAGTTACTAATCTCACATGCTTTTTGTTTTTCTGCTGTGGGACTAATGGTAGGTCTGGAGACATCTGGTTAAGATAAAAAAAACAACCCAGGATAAAGGTTAATGTTTCCTCTTTCAGACCTGATCAAAATCTCAATCACTTCTCCTCCCTAAGGTTGTTTTAAAGAAATTAAGAGAGAGAGATCCAACTGCAAATCTAATGCATTGTGTCTGCTTTAGACCTGAATCATAAAGTCCACTAATGAGAAATGGGTGGCCACATATGCCTCATCACAAAAAAGGAAATATGCAAAGAGGTCAAAGGATTACACACATGTCCACAACATTCTCATGTACTAATTTACAGTATATGTATGCTTGTACATCTCAAAGGTGCTTTTTCAAGAGGCAACTGGACTTTTTTGTTTTTCTTTAAAGATGTTGAGCCGAGGTGGTGCAGCGGTTAGAGGCAGTACTTTATGTCACTTTAGCTGACTGTGATCCACAGGTCAGTGGTTCAAATCTCACGGGCTGAAGGTTGACTCAGCCTTCCATCCTTCCGAGGTAGGTAAAATGAGGACCCAGATTGTTGGGGGCAATATAAATATATATTGCTTACTGGTGTAAACCGCTTAGAGAGTGCTTGCACTGTGAGGCGGTTTATAAATCTCACAAAATAAATAAATAATAATAAATAAATGTTTTGCTTCTCACCCAAGAAGCTTCTTCAGTTTTGACTGGCTGATGGGGAATGGAAGGATATATATATAAGGGAGGAGAACTTGTGGCTTAGAAGTTAAAAGCACTGACTAACAAGGCAAACAGTCCAAGTTCGAATCCTAGAAGGGTATGGCTAGCTGATGAGAGCTAAATAGCTTGAAATAGATCTATACTAGTCTCCCTTTATTTCTTTATCAGCAAAAATGTAAGTTTGAATACACACACACATACTTTTGCATACTTTTAGAGAGTTGTTGAGGCCATTTGAAGGTTTATCTGTGTCTTCAGGGTCACCTGAATAGTGCAAATGGGTGTGGAGCCTTCTTGGAACTGCTGAAAGGACTGTGTTGTAGAGCTGTGCTTTCTGCAGGATGTTTTTGTGTCCTGTGTCCCTTCACTGTTGAACACAGATGCAGACTGTTGGGGATGGGTCTGTGTTGTCTGCGTCTCAAACTGAAGCACAAATAATTCCTGTAGTCTGCAATTGTTGGAAATCTGTTCATACTCCTGCACCATTCAAAAGGTGTTCATCCCAAAGATATGCACGTTGGATTGACTCTCTAAAAGAATGCTGTCTGCAAGGAATATAAATCCTTCCATTCCCCACCAGTCAGTCAGAGCTGAAGAAGCTTCTTGGATGAGAAGTGAAATGTCTTCAAAGAAAATCAAGAAAGCCCAGTTGCCTCTTGAAAAAGCACCTTTGGGACAACCATGACCTGGATGCCTGAGAATCTCCATAGACATTGTATTCTTGTACATTTAAAAATAATTATCAGATCATACTAGAAGTAGAATGCACCTTTTCAACATAAATGTCTTTGACTGGGTGGATTGTGTGTGATCAATCTTCTATGCAGGGAGTAGATGCTGATGGATAATTTTGAGGCTTCTGCGTGTTCTTCCTTCTTTATTTTTTTAAAAATCAGACTTGGAATGGACAGTCTTCACTTTGAAGAGGATTGTCCTCGATCAATTAGGATAGACGACCATTCTACTGTAATGGGAATATTAAATTATGCATCCTTCAAAATCAATATACATCGAGACAATTCCATCATCCTCTCATTTTTAACCTAGTTTAACCTTAACATAACATTTCTTAATGTATTTCATCTGTTGTTTTTATTCTCCCACATCTCTTTTTATTCTTCTGCTTTTCACCAAAGGGAATATGCTGTGTTGGACTTTTCTTAAAACTCACACCTAAAAAATATAACTTTAATCTGAGATGTATGTCAATAAGCAACTGCCTTGCAGCTTAAAAGAGCCACGGTGACACAGTGGTTAGAATTCAGATTGCAGACTGACTCTGCTCACTGCCAGGAGTTTGATACTGCTTGGGTCAAGGTTGACTCACCCTTCCATCCTTCCAAGGTCGATAAAATGAGGACCCAGATTGTTGGGAGCAATATGTTGACTCTGTAAACCACTTAGAGAGTGCTGTAAAGCACCATGAAACAGTATATAAGTCTAAGTGCTACTGCTATTGCTATTGCTATTCTTTTCTTGCTATTGTGACCTCTGTGAGCTTAATATATGTTAAGACAGCCTGCATGTTGGCTTGGAATTCTGGAGTTGTGGTCTGTTCCTGCTATGTTTTGTGATAATGTAGGTATGACCCATGAAAATTTGATGAAATAGTTGGTGGAATATATAGTGCAGCAAAGCTATGGACAGGAAACATAAGGAAAAAGAACTCAAAGAGCAAGATAAAAGTATAAGATAACATTATCATTTCACGCCAGAAATAGGCAGTTTTGTGGGCCAACTTTTCAAAAAGAAACTCTCCAGATGTGATGAATTTCACATCTGGAAAGCTGAACTTGATGTGCACTGGAATCATTATAGGCAGGCTTCCCAAGCCTACCAGCTCAGCCCAACGTCTTCTGAATGTGAGTAAAGAAAAATATCCAAGTTATGATTTGAAGGTCCAGATAATGCTACTAGCGATACTCTCTCATGTGCTCACAAAGATCATTCTAGAAAAATAAATAATTCCTGTCATGCGAAGTGTTATATGTTGGAAAGCTTCTGTTTCATCCACAAATCATGTTCCTCTACTGTTTCTTCTGAAAATGAAGCTCCCATGTGTAAACAGAAAGCATGACGCAAATGAAAAAGTTATATCGATACCTTTGAGGGAGACAATATATTCTGCGGGGAGAGCAGCTTCTAATGTCGTTCTGTGTCCATGGCCAATTTGAACTGGGGTGGACTATTTGTAGCTCATAATAGACTCTGGAAACTGCAATTTTGCACTTCTAAAATGTCATGGCTAAATAATAATGATAAGGGTTGTTTCCAGTTGTTTCCAGTTATAATACAATGACAACAACCAAACCAAAAAAGGCATTTAAGTTGTATAATAAGGTTAAGAATTCTAGATAATTTTTTTAAAAACCAGAAAAGTCCTAGAAAAGAACCTCCTTCACCACAACCATATTAGAAGTTGTTTTCCTAAAGCAATTATATACCCAAACACAATTATAATAATAATAATAACAATAAAGTTGGAAGGGACCTTGGAGGTCTTCTAGTCCAACCCCCTGCCTAGGCAGGAAACCCTACACTACTTCAGACAAATGGTTATCCAACATCTTCTTAAAAACTTCCAGTGTTGGAGTAAAATGGTAAAATATAAAGATATATTAGATGGAACCGGTAAATTAAGAGATAGAGAAGATTTACAAAGACAAAACATAAATATAGACTGGTGGCCTTATGCACGGATAAAATCTCGATACAAGATAGATATTGAAGAATGTGGAATTGAAATGGAAACTAAATCATTAGATAAATTATTGACTGGCCCAGAAAATAAAATTATCTCAAAATTATATAATTATTTACTGCAATATGAAAGATTCGAAGATGTTGTAAAAGGTCCCATGATAGCATGGGCCCAGAATGTTGGACACAATATTCACCTGGCAGATTGGGAACAGATATGGACCAGAAACCTTAAAATATCTAAATCTGTAGCATATAAAGAAAATTTTTACAAAATGAGTTATAGATGGCACTTAGCCCCAATTAGACTTGCTAAAATTTATCCAAATTCGAATCCCACATGTTGGAAATGTAAAAAAACACAGGGTATCTTCTTTCACATGTGGTTGTTGTTGTCTGAAACGAAAAAATTCTGGAATACAATACACAAATGGTTATTGGAAATAACTAACGAGACGATAGAATTTACCCCAGAACTATTTCTCTTGGGTATATTTAAAAAAGATTATCATAAAAACATTAAGTATCTAGTTCTTCATATTACGACCACAGCCAGGATAACCTTTGCACAACTTTGGAAAAATGCAGAAACACCACCGGAAAATGTAGTAATTAAATTTTTTTACGAATGTGCAGAAATGGATAGACTTACAATGTATCTAAAGGACCAAAAAGATTCTGAATATTATACTACCTGGGAAAAATGGTATCAATGGGCTAAATTAAGAAAAGAAAGGAAATAGTGAAACCATAAGTAGTAAAATGTAAATATGTAAATAAAAACATATATGTAATTATGATATGTGATATAGAATCAATTGTAATATGGAAATGTGAAAATGAAAAATAATTTTGTGTGATTGTAGAAATGCTTAAGGAAACATGGTAATTGTTATTTTACAGAAAAGTGTTGAAAATCAATAAAATTTATTTAAAAAAATTGTTTTCCTACTAGCTGTGGCTTTGGTACCCCAAAATGTGAGGAAAATGGGAGTCAGCAAATGTTAGATTGTCTTCCCTTGATCTTCAAAAGGCATCTATTGCCTACAGAGAAGCTCAACATTAATGTGTTGCATTCTGAGACAACTGAATGGAACAAATTTCTTCCCTATATCAATCATGTCCTTGGTTGTCACAGAACATTGAAATAATTCTTTATTCACCAATCTCAGATTGTTTGTGCCTTTAAATCTTTTTACCAGTGTCACAAAACCTCTAGCAATAGTGGGGAAAAACTATAACAAGATTATTGCTTTTCTGTCGTATGCTAACCACCTGTATGCCATGCTCTAGTAAAAGAATTCCTTGAAAAAGCTCTAAGGAACTGAGAAGGAATTCAATGGCTGATCCATCTGGATTCTGCACAGTTCCAAGTTGTTAGTCCCATCAAGCTATTCAGCAGCCAGTGTGTTCCATGGGATCTCACCTGCTCATCACTTCTTATATTTGGTGTGCAGAGTTGTTTAGTGTTCTTTGAGTGTCATTTCAGAATTTGTAGTCAGGATGATATCACCGGGCAGAGCTTCTCCACACAGTACTTTTTCAGTTTTGAGCCAGTCTGGTCCAAATATAGGCAATCTTGTCCAAAGTACAATACCTGAGGCCAGGGTTGGGATTGGAAATTTTTAGCAACCAGTTCTCTGCCCGGTTGCTGGTGGGCATGGCCATGGGGGTGTGGCCTACTCGGCCTCCAGCACCACGGTGGGGGGGATGCGTTTTCAGCTTCCCCAGGCTCAGGAGGCTTTCCTCGAGCCTCATGGGGGGCGAACACGGCCTCCCCTGGGCTCCAGAGGTCCTCCGGAGGCCAGAAACGGGCCCATTCCGGACTTCTGGTGGGCCCGTTTTTCACCTTCCCATAGCCTCCGTACGGGCCCTGCACTTACCTTGCTTCCAAAATGGGCCGCAGGGAGACTCCTGGGAGGGGGGGGGGGTCAGCCAGTCCTTGCAACTACCAGTTTGGCGAACCAGGTGTAAAATTAACACCCGGTTTGTCCGAACCGGCTGAATCCCACCCCTGCCTGAGGCTAAGGAGTCTTGATCTGATCAGGTTTCTACAAGTAGATATCACAATACGTTAATAGATGGAGAGAGTAACGCCCTGTGGTGCTCCAGGAGGGCGGGTGGTGAGGGTTCTTCACAGCCGCGTGCTGCCTCTGTTGCAGAAGCTGCCGCCAGCCAGCTGGGCAGCAGCCCTCCGTGTGGGGAGACGGCCAGGCCTATGTTTGGAAGAGGCTGCCGCTCTTGCTGCCCGCTTTCTTCCTTCTCCAGCCGCAAAACAAAAGTGAACTGCGGCAGCGCTGCTTTGGGAGGGCAGGTGGATGTCTGCAGCCAGGCAGGGAGGGAGAGCAGCGAGAGCGGCAGCCCCTTCCAAGCGCAGGCCTGGCCCTATAAAAGCATTAGCAGAGTTCTTCTTCAATGTAGCAACAGTTAAAAGTAAAACACAAGCAGCTTCTAGTTCAGAGTTCAGAGAGGACAGAGAGCACAGAGTGGAAGAGTACAGAGTGGAGACTGGAGCCACACCCAGCCTTAAGCTTAAGTATTCAGTTTCGATTCTCTGCACAGACTCAGAAATGGTTAGCTCCTATTGGCTGATTCAGTTGCTGTGCCTATTCATTGGCTAACCTTGTTAACATGGCTCTCCCAGTCATGAATATTCTAACAGATTCTATACACTTGGTATTTGGCATGGACTGCTAATGATAGCCAGGCAACTGTAGTTATAGTTATATATTATATGTTATAGATGGTCATTGCAATTGTATTTGCTGATTTAATGTGTAGGAACCAGGTGCAGGAAGAAAGTGAGTGTAAAACTCCTATCCAAACAAACAGGAGGGAGCTTAGCTTACCTTTTAGCTTATCTTAATATAGTTTAGCTTTGGTAGGCTTAGCTTAGTTTGAAGGACACTGAATCATGCCACCCACCCACTAGTAATGCTAATTGGCACAACTCAGGACTCAAGAATAAGCTGATCCCTGCCAGTGAAAACTAACTCCCATGCAGTATTTAGTCATTCATCCAACTCAGTCTATGAATGTTGTGCTTGACGGGTCTAGTATCTTTCTTGCATGAATCGTGTTTTGCTAGAGTTACAACCTGACTAAAAATGGGTTAAACTGACCCAACCCATTGAACAGAAAACTTTTCATGAAATTGACCCTTCACTTTCACTTTGACCCCAACTGAGTTACACCAAATAATGATGTAAATTCATCAGCATTTTTACTTAGGGAAAAATTCCATTGCATGAGACCAGTTCTGAATAAGAAATACAAAGGCTGGCACTGTATTTTCTTAGATTGTTTTTTTTCCTGTACCACTCTCCCCAAAAGACAAAAAAGGAAGGTAACACAAAAAGCTTTCAGGGACTTTAAAAAAAAAAAGTCCCTTCAGATCTTTACAAGACATTCTCATTTTTAAAAAGAAAAGAAATTCAGACCAAAAAGAAAGCTTTTCAGTTTTAAAAATAGGTTTGCTTGAAACAGCACAGTCTGACAGTATATTTTTGGCCAGGCACCTTGAAAGACTTCCCTCTCTTTGGAAAGATATTTATTTTTACTGTACTTCTTGGATAAAGTACGCTGCTGGACAAGCAATCCACCCTGTCTGCACACGTGTTAAAGTTCTGAACACGTACAATTCTTTTCCTGTATGTCAGAGGAGGCAAGGATCTGGATGTCTGCAATCCTTCTGAATCTCCCAACATTTAAAAACCAAACCCAAAACAAGGTTTTGTGGAATAAAATGGTGGCAGTTTTGGTCCTCCTTCCATCCTCTCCTCAAGGAACATGATTTCAAAGTCTTAAAAGTATCTCATAAACTCAGTTTCCTTTGCATGTGTAGGATGGGAATGGTTTAAATGACTCAGAGGGGAGGGAGCATTTATGGGGTTCCAGAGTTCCCCAATAGTCCCCCCCTATTATGTGGTTATTCCACAGCTGTCAAATGAGGATTTTAACCAGAGTACTTATGCATGTTGTATGTCTTTGACTTCCCCTGTAGTATGTAGATTGTCTCAATTCTCTTCCTTCCCTTTCCATATGAAATGCTGGAGCCTCACATTAATTCCACAATACTGCCTTGAGTGATCACTGGTAATATCTTTCTTCCCTCTTCCCAACCTGCCTTCCACTGAGGACCTGTATACTGCACAAGTCAAAAAGAGGGCAGTGAAAATTTCAACAGACAAGTAGTGGGTTCTAAAACCCATTGCTACCGGTTTGTGCGTGCGCTCGCATGCGCGTCCCGAGTGGGTGGGCGGAGCCTTCCCCCACTGGCGCTACCGGTTCACAGAACTGGGCCGAACTGGGAGCAACCCATTGCTGCTACAGACCCCTCACATCCTGGACATAAATTGTTTCAACTTCTACCCTCAGAACGACGCTATAAGGCTCTGCACACCAGAACAACAAGACACAAGGACAGTTTCCCTCCGAATGCCATCACTCTGCTGAACAACTAATTCCCACAACGCTGTCAAATTATCTACTAAGACTGTATTACTATTACTCTTCTCATCCTTACTAGTGCCTATCCCCACTTATGGCTATATCTATGTTGCTTGTATCTTTACAACTTATATTGTTTTTATTGTTTCCTAGTATGATTTGATTGCTTATTAGTATCCTATGACTATCACTAAGGGTTGGATCTTATGATTCTTGATGAATATATTTTATTTTTTCTTTTATCTACACGGAGAGCATATGCACCAAAGACAAATTCCTTGTGTGTCCCATCACACTTGGCCAATAAAGAATTCTATTCTGTTCTATTAAGCCATTTATTTTTATTGTATATACACACACACACAAGCATGCAAAACTTGTTCAGGTGAGATGTGAAATGTGTTTGCTTTTTGGGCAATCTGAGAGAAAGATTAACAGCTGCCAAAAGACACTCATTGTGAGTGGGAGGCTACCAAGTTTGGTGCCAAAGCAAAAAAACAAAAACAAAAACATGAAAGACAGAGAGAGAGAGAGAGAGAGAGAGAGAGAGAGAGAGAGAGAGAGAGAGAGAGAGAGAGAGAGAGAGAGAGAGAGAGAGAGAGAGAAATTCCTCTAACACTAAATAAACATGTCAACTTTCTGACTGTGAGGACAGAGTGACTTCTTATTTTATTCTCATGAGGTATAACATTTATTAATGTCCTTCAGGTTAATTAGTGCCTGTCAGAAGTTACTAGAGATGAACTCTAAAAAATAGATTCAGACTCTGGACTAGGGATTACTGGACCTCAGTAAATGTCTTGGATTTGCTGTCCATATTTAGGGGCAGATTGCTGAACTGGCAATTAATATATGTGTATATGTAGAATAGAATACTTTATACTTAATTTGGCCAAGTGTGATTTAGATCTCCAGTGGAGAAACTCTCAGTGTACATACAAAACAACAGAGTAATAATAATCATAATAATGATATCAATAAGATGACCTAGTAGAGAAAATGAGAAGGGTAATTATAATACTACAGCCAGTGGTGGGTTCCTACCGGTGCGGTCCACTCTATCGCACTGGTAGCGGCGGGCTGGTGATGTCATCAAGAGGCTACCGACCCGATGTGGTCAGTTGCCGGTCCCTAGGAGCCGCCATCTTTTTTTGCAAATTTCTGGGCGCGATTTTGCTTCTGCGCATGCGTGGAAGCAAAATTGCATGAGGGAACACACGCATGTAGCGAGCGCACGCACAAAATGTGGTGATACGCACGCAGCGCACCGGTAGCAAGGTAAGCGAGCAACCTGCCCCTGACTACAGCCTTACTACATGGCTAAGCTTATATTTAGAACAATTGACCATACTGTGGGAATTAGGGAATTTATATATTCATACAACCATTTCCATTAAACCAAATCAAACTGTGGACAAAACCTTGAGGGTAAATAAGGATTACATTTTCTTTCAAAGCTTTTCATGCATTTTGGGAATTTCCTGTGTAGCAGGAAAGAGACAAATGAAGCGCACTGGAGAGAGGATTCTATATTCTATGGGAATGTGGGGGGATTATGGGGAGGGGTAGGAAAACAATGAAAGGGCAAGCAGACAGACTATGAATACTCTGTGGGGTCTTGATAGTGGTAATATCATCAGTGATAGAATGGAGTGGGGTTTGCTCTCATTTTTATACCAGTGGCTTACGCTATCAGTGTTGGTGAGACTGGTTCTGATGGTTCCCTCATTATGCTGTTGCTTATTATTAGCTCTTTGTCAGACTTGATGGTTCTTGACTGGGCTATTACTTACATCTTGATCGTTGGTCTCGTGCTAATCTTAGTGTTACTGTCTACTCATCTGGGTGTTGATTTTTGGTGTGGAGACGTTTGGGTCCTTTTGTTTTCTTTTTTTGGCTTTTGATTGTCT
Source organism: Diadophis punctatus similis (assembly GCA_023053685.1). Classification (NCBI taxonomy): domain Eukaryota; kingdom Metazoa; phylum Chordata; class Lepidosauria; order Squamata; family Dipsadidae; genus Diadophis; species Diadophis punctatus. The sequence continues at coordinate 147,735,958 of JALIGW010000001.1, forward strand.
CTTTTGAATGGTATGTAGATGTTGTTTATGTGCTTGTTGATGGATGCTTTGTCTGAAGTGGTCAGGCTTCCAGGAACTCTCTAGCGTTTTTGGACTTGACTTGGTCTAGGATGCTAACAGTGTCCCAGTTGAAACTATGGTTAAATCTGTCCATGTGTTGTGAAATTAAGGAGTTTTCATCATGTCTTCTGACTGCTAGTTGGTGTTCATGGATGTGCTCTGCTAGTCTTCTGCCTGTTTGTCCTTCATAGTGACTGTTATAGTCTTTAAACTGTATGGTGTAGATGACTCCTGTTTTTTCATGTGGGGGCTGCTGGGTTTTGTTGTTGTTGTTTGTTTACTTAGGATGTTTGGTTTACTTTCTTCCTGAAAGTTCCTCTTTCTTTAGAAGGCACAGGAGCATCAGGGTAGCAGAAATAAAGATACACTGCTGAGTTACTTGCCTTACATTTAACTTTGAGGCTTACGAGGTAGATTACACTTTGTGAAATGTTGCAAGATGATAAGATTATTTGGGAATTGAAATCGGCTGTTGAAACTGATTTAGGATCCCAGTTTGGCTGCTGAAATCAAATGAACCCCGCAAGGGAGCTCTCCCCAAGCAACTTTAGCAAATGCTGCAGGTGATTTTTGTAGCAGTTCCTGTGCAACTTTACAGCATGGCAGGAGCATCTAAATTCTATGCCTGTGGATTTCTGCCCATAAGCGTGTCTTTTTCCTGGTCAATGTAGTTAAACATCAGCATGAGGTCTAGAACTAGCCTGACCCTCTCCCCATCTTTTAACTTAGCAAGGTCAGTTAGCAAGGTAAGAGGTTTTATTATTGCAACATATGGGCATACAAACTAAAGAAAAGGATTGGGGGGGAAATGCTATCAATCATTATATAAATAAGCAGGAGAAACCTCTGTTACAGCTCACACCTTGGGGGCCTCTGAACTTAAACTTGATTCAAGAGAAATGCCCACCTGCAGATAAAAGTCAGAGGTATCATGTCAAAGACAAAACTTAGAAAACTGAGTTTGTATGGAAACATATATAGTCTGATGGGTAACACCTTGCATTTTCCAATGAAGAGCTGTAACCCAAACTACAACATTTCCCCTTCCTTAGAGGAATATTGAACAGTTTTGTTCTCTGCTGAATAGTGAATATTATTGGGATCTGTTACTTCCACATTTTTCCTCCTAAGATTATGGAGAAGTTGAGTAAAACTCAATTTTATTATTGGAAGCTAGAATTGCTCATCACACACACACAAAATCTTCAGGAACGATAGCAGCAAATGCCTAGTATTTCTGGTTGGAAAAAAGACCATAAACAAATACTTTCTTCAGTTAATATAATAGGGAAAGTACAAACTTTGTAATATTATCTGGTCAGTCTATAAACTCGTTCCTGTGTTCTAGCATGAGGTTAGTTCGTATTTATTTATTAAATTTATAAACCACCCATCCCACTATGAAAAACAACAGAGTATATAACTATATGTTTGATGTACCCCAGCCATTTTGTATGAGAATGTTATTACATCCTTTTCTTTCCATCTCTTGCATAGCTAAGGCAGCTGATAGATTTATGAATCAGTTGGAAAAAACCTCCAATTTAAACAAGAGGCTGGTTGGGGCATGCTGAAGCTAGGCAACTTCAAAGAAAGCCCAATTGGTATCTATAGATAGTTTGTTATGTTTATAGTCATTGCAGCCCTCTTCTTGAGAAATGAATGGAGTCATGTAAGGCCCTCTTCTTGAGAAATGAATGGAGTCATGTAAGGTCTGTAAGGGGCGTGTATAAGCGCACCATTGTGCCTACTATCCCTGTCCTACTGTCCTATTGCCTAATTTACCTGTACCTACTTTGCTAATGTTTATGTTTATACCAGGGGAGGGTTCTGGTTATGTTCGCTACCGGTGCGCATCGCGAGCATGCGCGGAAGTGAAATTGTGTCCTACCGTGCGATTTCACTTCCGCGTATGCTCAGGACGACATTACAAGCCGAAACACAGCTGAGGAGCTTCTCAGCTGTGCTTCGGAGGAAGAATAAAGGTCAGTATTCACACAAGGGTGGGTGGGAGGGCTTTTTCCTGACAGCTCAGGACGCGGAGAAGCGCCAAAAAATGACGTCATCACCAGGCTCCTAGCGGAGCTGTGCTCCGCACCGCACCGGTAGAAACCCACCACTGGTTTATACCAATACCTACTATCTTGTATATTCTTGACAAATAAATAAAAAAATAAAAAAATAAAAAAAATAAAATGTCAGACAATGGCTTCCATTCATTTATTTTGGAATATGTTTGATTAACTTCCATTATTATTTAGGCTGAAATATCACTTGTGTTCAACTTCCTTGGAGCCCAAGCTGCTACTCTCTTGATGCATTCAACTCTAATTCTAAAACTTCTAGAGAGATTGGGGAAGCTATGGTAATTAGACCATATGACATTCAGATGCTACTGAAAACAAGGCCATCTGGTAAGTGACAGTGATCAGTTGGTGACTTTCATGTCCCATATTCCTGGAGGTTGCTAGTGGGTGTTCTCTTTGATGGTTGACTCCAGCATAATAAATATCGCAGGGCAAGCAATGGACTAGGTATTGCCAAAGATTTGCTGAAGTCAATTCCGCAGCTAGAGGAGGGGTGCGTGTGTCATTCTCAGTTATTAGAGATGTCTCACTCAAGTATTTCTCTTGGCTGCTTCTGTCCAGAGCTGGTAGGACATTTCATTGCCTGGGGTGAAGGTGCCATAAAATGGTGAAAGTGCAACTCAAGATTTGCACATTGAGTAACAAAGCACACATTCTGAAAGGACGTTTGTAAGCCAACAGTATGACCTACCCATAAAGGAGAATATTTGTAGCTCAGGGTTGATATGAGGGGTCCTTGGTGCTCTCTGAGCTTGTTTGTTTTCTTGCATTCATTTCATTGCCCAAATGAGGTAATATCATCAGTGTTATATATTAAGGTTAAGCCTGAAGTTAAACTGTTTACACCAAGGTCCGCTTTGCAGAGCGGGGAAAATGAAGATCGCTGATTGGTTGAACCAGCCGGCAGCCCTCTATTTAAGAGAGAGCTTCCAGGCTGGTTCCTTTGCTGGATCTGTGCTTATTACAATAAAGAGCTGTTAGCCACAATACTGTCTCCAGCCTCTTCAGTACCAGAACTCAACAATCAGTGCTAGTGATGACTAGCACTGATGATGTTACCTAGTTTGGTAATGAAACATCTGCAAGAAAACAAGCAAGCTCAAAGAGCACCAAGGAACCTCCACAGCATGACCTTTTTGATAATACATCTAGCAACCAGCTGCCCTTAAAGGACTAGCTGATCTCAGTTGCTTGACATGGTTGCCTCCTTCTGGCTCAAGTTCTGCTTCAGCTGAACTGTTTGCTTAGTCTATTGAGTAAGCAGTGGTGACAGGACTGGGTTCCTCCCGGTTCAGACCAGATCGCCCGAACAGTTAGCAATCCGCTGGTGACGCGACGATGGCGCCACAATCCAGTTCAGTCGGTGCCGATCCGTGGGTGCCGCCATCTTTTTTTGGGAATTTTTGGTGAATTTTTCTGTGTTTGGATGGCTTCTCCTCTTCCGCAGCTTGAAATAGAACCCTCCCGCCCACTCTCGGGTTAATACTCACCTTTATTTCTTCGCCCGAAGCACAGCTGATCAGCTCCTCAGCTGTGTTTCGGGCTGAATCCTGCTACTGAGCATGCGCGGAAGTGAAATTGCATGGGGGGAACGCGCAATGCGAACCGGTGGTGAGAGTGAGAAGAAACAACCTCATGCTTCCTTTCGCTTTTCTTTTAGATGGTGGGGCTATGGAATCGACCCATCTAAAGAATCAGAGAGGATACGTAGGCAATATCAATGGCAGTGAAGAAGAGATGGAGTTGTTACTAATAATCTCTAATAATCACACTAATGCTCTTTTCTCCCTGATGACAAGATTGCCAGAAAATTGGCTGTGTCTGTGAAGTTATCAGTAGGCTTTCTCTTCTGAAGCACAGAAATGTGTGTTTTGTTTCTCTCCTCCATTCCTAGAGTTAAGTGAAAAAGAGCAGGAGAAATGTATGGCTCTGTACTTTATGGTCTCTCTAACAACTCTAACAATAATGCAGGCTTACCATCAGTAGTTAGAAAACACCCCACCTTTGTTCTCCCATGGTACCAGATCTGTCAGTATAACTCACTGCAAAACAAATATCCCTCTTAGGTAACAATTTGGAAGCCTTTTTAGGCTGAAGAAACCAGAGAGGTGAAGAAATGGTTCATTGTCCAGCCAGATGGCTCTAGCAATCCAAGCATGTTATTGGTGGACTCAAGGGAAGGATGCCGGTGGGTATAATTCATCTGAATTTATCTTATTTTCTTGGAATCATGTGCAAATAAGACCAGTTTAGTATTTCAGATTGCACAGTTTTGGATTCTGTGCCTGAGTTCTTGGTTTGGAGCCCATATTAAAAGATATTTCAAAAGTACGTTTTAGGTAAAAAATGTTTAGAATGGATGCAAGTGACAGGATTTTGCTAATCTTGGCTGACCTTGAAAAAAAAGGATGAAATCTGCTTTGAACTTGGATCAGAGACTACTAACTAGAGCCAGGATTGCAGATTTGACTGGATGGTAACCATTCACTTCCATATTGTTGCCAGAAAAACTACACGGACAGAAAATTATCAGGGTATTCCTATACTCAAGGAAATACATTGCCTTAAAAAAAATAGATGCACTAAAGTACAATTTCATGAAGAAAAAATCTCTGATCAGTGCAAGAATAGATTTATGTATTAAAAAAATTAAATTCTTCACATCTTAGGAAATAGCTTATGAAAATTTCCAGAAAAAGAGATTTGCATGCTATTCTACTGTCATGGTTGAGGACACAGGAATGCAAAACTAGGTTTATAAAGGAATAATCCTTCCAAGACTTATAAATAGGCTGGTAAAATCATCAGTTTTGTTTGTTTGTTTGTTTATTTATTTATTATTTTATCAAACATGTACAAAATAGCAGATATAAGTATGAACATGGACATGAACGAAGGAAATGAATGGATACAAATAAACGGGGACAGTAGGACAGGGACAGTAGGCACGCTGGTGCACTTATGCACGCCCCCTTTACGGACCTCTTAGGAATGGAGTGAGATCCACGGTAGACAGTTTAAGGTTGAAGCTGCGAGGGTTTGAGGATGTAACAACGGAGTCGGGTAGAGCATTCCAGGCATTGACCACTCTGTTGCTGAAATCGTATTTTCTGCAATTGAGTTTGGAGCGGTTTTCCTTTTTTTTATTGCCCCAGTTCTCACTTTATTTATAACAGAATCTGAAAAATGTAACATGTACTTAAGGAAATCTTCCAATCAAATTAAATTCTCATTTATCCATAAGGTTATTTCTTATTGACTAACAGGCTCTCCTAGAGTCATTTGATTATTAATGAGGGCAAACTTTATATCACTTCTACAATGACTGATGATGCTATGAGGAGCCATGAAGGACCAATAGCCCCCCCTCACACACACATGTATGTAGATAGATAGATAGATAGATAGATAGATAGATAGATAGATAGATAGATAGATAGATAGATAGATAGATAGATACTGATACATAGATCGATACATAGATAGATAGATACTGGTAGATACACATACTAGAATAGATCAGAGGTGGGTTCCTCCCAGTTCAGACTGGTTCGCCCGAACTGGTAGTGACCCGCTGGTGACATCACGATGATGTCTTGGAACCGGTTCGGTCGGTGCCCTTTTAATTTTTTTTTATTTTTCGGACTGTGCATGCGCGTGTGCGTGAAGCACGTGTGTGCTCATGAGTTGTGGCCACATGGCATGGGAGGAAGCGAACCAGCAACGAGGTAAGTTAGAACCCACCCCTGGAATAGATCATCCATATATTGGACTACTTTAACACCAAACTTAAAAGAGTCAACAACCTTGAAAATCTCCACCCTATCTTTCTGTTTATATGTTATCAGGATTGTGTTAAAGACAATTGCAACAACATTTTTCTCAAGATAGAGCACTCAATAATACAGGAATGGGTAATCTCAGTTCTCAACCTAATTTTCTGCAATTCTTAGCCCAATCTCATGAAGGCTTTGCAAGCAAGGAATTCAGACCTTTGACTAGAGCACTTCCCCCTTTCCTAGTAGCCTGACCCATTGTGGGGCATAGGGTTGGGAGAGGGAAAAAGATGCCAAATGGGAATAAAGACGATACTGGGCAATAGGGCAGGACAAGCAAAAGAAGTGGGGCAGCCCACTGCTTTTTCTGGTGTTGCCCATCAGCTGAGGTCTTGCAGATCCCTTCCCTATGAGGGTTCAGGGTCCTTCCAAGAAAGATAAAGATAAGCTAGTCTCCCTTTAAAATACTATAGAAATATGATGCATTATTAGCCCATTAGGCTTCACAGGACACATCATATAATAGGAAGGAAATTATAACTGGATTGTGAAGCCATCTGAATAAGAAAAAAAAATGTCACTGAAGCAAAAAATTACTAATATTAATACTTCAGCAAATCTAACCCACTTAATAACTGTCAAGTTGGAATCAAAATAAAATCCAGGGCCTGAAAGCTGTACAGTCTATATTTGAAATGCAGAATACCACTTTGAGGATGTTATGGGTATGTATGTATGTATGTATGCTTGTGAAGTGGAAAGGGAAACTAGGGTCCAGAATGACTATTAGCATGTTAAGGAAGATATAATCATTTTTGTGATGTACGTGTTTATAAGCATGTTTAGATTAATTTGTTTTTCTGTTTGGCATCAGCTCTAATAAAGTCAAAGGTCACCAAGCTCAATGGGAGGGGTGGGAGAGAGAGAAAGGAGGAAAAGGACCAGGATATAATTTGTAAACTGATATCATGGAAGTAAATAAATGTGTATAATGCTGCCAGAGAGCTGTTGCCATGGCCACACGTCTAATATAAAATATGCCACTGTTAATAAATGTGGAAGTGCAAGAATATTTATCGGCAGTGCATGAAACTGAATGACAAGAGGAGAAGATGCAATTAAGAATAATTCCAAGAGTTACAAAGTACTTAGTCTCATATCACCACAGCAGAAGCCCACGGATGTGGTTCTGTGGCTTAGATCCCCTCCTATTCGGGGAAGCAGGGCTTCATTTGCCAAGGCAATTTCAGGTGCCAGACTAGGAAGTGTATGCCCAGGGTACAATATGTTGGGATTGACTCTGGAGAGTTGGGGTTGAATTGCAGCTGCATTGCATGAGGATAAGCACTTCTGAGCCTTATTTCTCCATCTGTAAAATGAGAGCAGTAGTGAGTTGGGCCACTCACTTCTGGAAAAGGTAAATGTGTCACCATACCCCCAGGGGTGAAATCCTCCCGGTTCGCTCTTACCTGTCGGTCGTCGCAGAGCCGATGGAGCCGGTGGCGGCCGCGGCGCGGGGCTGCCCCCGCCCGCTTCCCCCACCCGCCTGCAGAACATTTTGCGCATGTGCAGAGGGAAAAAGAACACAAATGACGGCGTCCAGGCGGGCAGGGGAAGCGGGCGGGGGCAGCCCCACGCCGCGACCACCACTGGCTCCATTGGCTCTGTGACGACCGACAGGTAAGAGCGAACGAGGAGGATTTCACCCCTGCGGATACCCCCTTGATTATGCCTCCAAAGGATGGATTGCTCATTCTGAAATGGTAAGCAGAGCTTACATTCTGAGCAGCTTGATGAGGAAGGACTGCAGAGCTTGATCTTCATAGAATGAATGGAGGCTTGACAGCAGAGACCTGGAAAGGAAAGGTTAGTCTTGCTTGTACATGTGCGGATGGATTGATCAAGGGTTAGAGCAGCAGTGAAATCTACTTACCTTCCCTACCGGTTTGGAACCGTGTGCTTTGCGCGCGTGCCACCATTGTGCATGCTTTTTCACCTTCTCTGCATGCGCAGAAGGCTTTGCGCATGCTCAGAGGGTTAAAAACAAGAATATGGCAATGTCCGGGCGGGTGGGTGGAGCCTCGTGCTGCCACCGCTACTAGTTCTCTGAACTACCGGTGGCCGCCGCTATCGGTACGTTCGAACTGGGCCAAACCGGTAGCATTTCACCCTGGGTTAGAGACTGTTTTCTGAAGACTGGAACACTGCAAATTCCCACCAAAGATCTCAGACTAGAAAACAGAAATATCTTGAGGTCTGAAAAATGTCATGCCAAGAAACCCCACTGGCACTTTTCCTGTCTGTCTTCCCCATGGCCCCCACATCTGATCTGAAAAATGCCACCAGAAGTGCTGGTGCTTCCTTAGGTAGGATATAATGGGGAGGAGGAAAGGGAAGTGCAGAGCTTTCTAGTTTCATGTCTATGGAGATTCTCAGTCATCCAGGTCGTGGTTGTCCCCAAGGTGCTTTTTTCAGGAGGCAACTGGACTTTCTGTTTTTTCCTTTGAAGGCATTTCGCTTCTCATCCAAATAAGCTTTTCCCACTCTGACTGGATGGTGGGGAATGGAAGGATTTATATTTCTTGCAGACAGCTGGGCATTTGCATCCTTTTAGAGAGTCGTTGAGGCCACTTGGAGGTTTATCTATGTCCTCAGGGTCACCTGAGTAGTGCAAATGGGTTTGGAGCCTTCTTGGCTGCAGGATGTTTTTGTGTCCTGTGTCCCTTCACTGTTGAAGATAGGCGCAGGCTGTTGGGGATGAGTCTGTGTTGTCTGCATCTCAAACTGAAGTGCAAATAGTTTCTAGCTTCATGTTCCATGTCTCGATTAAGATAAATAGTTTCAAAGCATCTTCTCTCATTTGATGTCCCTCTGGTATCTCTATGATCCCCCTCCCCTATGCAGTGTTCTCCACCATATCTTGGCCACACTGACTATTCTGAGCACATGTTTTTAAAAATATACCCAGCATCTTCTGAAACAGACAAAATTATGGGATGAGGATGAGTAGGGAAAGGATCAGTGGACATGAAGTTGCTTGGTAGGCCCTGTTTGGATTGAACCCAGGATTGCTCAATTCTCCTTGAAAGTAAAGCCGTGAAAAAAATGTATTCACTGGGTTGATAAGCCACCGTGCCACCAAAAATGAATCTAAAGCTATCATTAATTTTATATATATGGAGGCAGCTTTATTTATTTCTTTGTTTCTGTTGGGCCGGCAGATTGAATTTCTCCCTTTTACAAATGGGTACCTCAGAATGGGAGCTTTTTGTGAAACAAGTCAAATCAATTTATTTTCGCCTCTAAATTATAAGTAAAACAAAATAACTGATGTTGAGATAGGATAAGGAGGGAAGTTCTGAGAAATGATCCTCTTCAGGCTAGAACTGTATATATCAAATCTACATCATGACTGAAGCTTCCTCAGTTTTTTAAGCTCTTCTTTTTCTGTCTCCACCAGAAATTTTTTATCACCAGCATAAAACTTTTATCACCAGCATCGTGTTTGGCACATTCTTTTCAAGTAGCGAGCATATAGCACTACTATTAGCAAAGTAGTAGTACATACATACAGCAATTGACTTGGGTGGGCAATAAACAAACAGCAAGCTGTTAAGTTGAAGCTGTTAGCTATTGTACGCCCTCCACTGAGATCACTGAAATGACTTCTTCCCTTTATTAAAATATTTGTGTGCCAGGGATTGCTACCATTTTGTGTGAGACATTTGTTTTTCTTGACAAATAATCTCTCTATAGGACAGTGCTATGTGGCTGGGTGGTCCAAATATTTTTATCTTCAACCCAAGGCTGATCTGTCCTTCATGGAAGGCTCTTCTCTTCCAGTTGTTATGTCATGAACCGAGTTTCTAGCTCTTTGATGGTTGATTGACAGACTTTGTTTTGCTTAAAAGGAGGCATCCACCTGGCTGTCTCCCAGACCTTAGGTTTGATCCTGTATCATTGAATCGATGGCCCAAAATGCACACGAACAAAGCATGTAAACACATTTTTCTTGCACTTTAAAAATAAGAAGGCTTTTTGAAGTCCATATAGATGCCTTGTTCCCTGTGATGTTACTGATTCAAAAGAACAAAAGAGGAATCAGCAGAAAATTGGTTCCTTTGTGTGATCACCCTAGGATCAAAAATGTTCCAAGTTTTTCTGTTTAAACTAAAATGCAAAAATCACCCGAGTATGTGCCTGGAGAATAACAATGACAAGAGCTATTTACTCTTATGACTTGCTTGTGGACTTATTAAGGCTCATCCTTATGCCACCCTTACTGTAATATGAAGACACCTCAATAACTCTTTTCAGAGGCATGTTTATTTTATTTATTTATTTTATTTATTTATTTTGTCAAGTACGTATTGGTGATATACATAGATATAACATTGTTTATATACATAAGATGGGTACTGATAAGAGGGAACATTAGGACAGGGACGGTAGGCACGCTGGTGCGCTTATGCATGCCCCTTACTGACCTCTTAGGAATCGGGTGAGGTCAACAGTGGACAGTCTAAGGGTAAAGTTTTGGGGGTTTGGTGACGAAACCACAATGTCAGGCAGTGAGTTCCAGGCATTAACCACTCTGTTGCTAAAGTCGTATTTTCTACAGTCAAGTTTGGAGCGGTTCACTTTGAGTTTGTATCTGTTGTGTGCTCGTGTATTGTTGTGGTTGAAGCTGAAGTAGTCATTGACAGGAAGGATGTTGTAGCAGATAATTTTATGAGTTACGCTTAGGTCGTGCTGAAGGCGACGTAGTTCTAAGCTTTCTAAGCCCAGGATTTCAAGTCTGGTTGCGTAAGGTATTCTGTTGCGAGTAGAGGAGTGGAGGACTCTTCATCTCCAGCCTGGTGTGGAGGCACTTAAAGTCAGCATTTGTTATTCCCCAGCCCTAGGCAAATCAGTTCTGAAACCTTGCCAAGAAAATTGCAGGGACTGATCCAGACAGTTGCTAGGACTCAATGCTGACTTGAAGTCATATACACACAAACAAAACAAAGACAAAAAAAAGCGGGGAGGGGGAACGAAATTGAATAACCTACAATCCCTGGCTAGAATCTGTCCTGCATTAAATCTATAAGAATATTCCTCATTTCCAAGGCATGGTAAAGCTTTGCCATTGGGGTAGTGCCATGTATGGTGGTATACTTTTCTACAGACTCAAAAGATGAGAGAATGCATATTAACAAATCCCTTAGAGCAGTGGTTCCCAACCTTCCTAATACCGCGACCCACGCCCCGCCCCTGCGCCCCCACCGTGACCCACCCTGCAGCTGCCATTTGGGTTCTTTTACCCTCTGCGCATGCGCAAGGCGTGCTGCGCATGCGCAGACGGTAAAATAACCCAAATGGTGGCAGCGGGGTGGAGCGCGGTGGGGGCGCGGGTTGTGGGGCGCGAGATGGCTAGGCTTGTGGCAGTGGGGGGGGAGCTGAGGATGCCGGGGTGACCCCTTGGAACTGGTCATTCGACCCCCAAAGGGGTCCCGACCCCCAGGTTGGGAACCGCTGGCGTATGCGGATTGTGGAGCGCAAATGCGATAATGCGTCGGAACAAGTGCCCGACCGCTCTCAGTTCAAACAGGTTTATACATGCCGAGTACTATTTTCGAGCGCGGCGGATTCTGCATGCGTGAAACGCCGTGACTCAGGACTCAGCCTTCGGCGCAGGCGGCAGTCCCGCCTCGTGCCTCCTTTTCACCCTGTTCCCACACTCAAAGCACTCTGCTGTTTCGCTAGCAAGAAAGAGCATATGCCACATGAACCAAATGCGTTACTGTACTGTATTTTTTTATTATTACCAACAAAAAAAAGGCATCCACTAAAATTTAGTGGATGCCTTTTTTACCCCTAAAGAATAGCGTTTTTACCCCCCTGGGGGTAATTACCCCCAGGTTGGGAACCGCTGCCTTAGAGGCACAAAGAGGGTGTGATGGCTCAGTAGTTAAAGACACTGAGCTTGTCAGCTGGAAAGCTGGCAGCCCAGCTTCGAGACCCAAGTGCCGGGAACAGGGTGAGCTCCCGTTACTTGCCCCAGCTCCTGCCTACCTAGCAGTTTGAAAGCATGCAAATGCGAGTAGATAAATAGGTACCACTTCGGTGGGAAGGTAACAGCATTCCGTGCGTCTCACTGTATAGTCATGCTGGCCTCAGGACCACGGAAAATGTCTTTGGACTTTGCTGGGTCCCTCGGCTAAGAAATGGAGATGAACAATGCCTCCTAGAGTCAGACATGCCTGGACAGGGGAAACCTTTACCTTTAGCTTTAGAGGGAAAACCCTTGGTTTTTATTTTTTATTTTATTTATTTTATTTAGGATACTTATATGCCGCCCTACTCCCTGGGGACTCAGGGCGGCGTACAACATTTGAAGAACCACTAAATACAATTTAAAATACAATTAAAAAGCATATAAAATCTCACATACATAGGGGAGACCAAGATGAAGCTGTCTCAAAACCCCACCTGCAGGAAGAGCCATGTCTTCATGGCTTTTCGGAAGGTCAGCAAGGTGGGGACAATTTGTATCTCTGGGGGGAGTTGGTTCCAGAGAGCAGGGGCCCACACAGAGAAGGCCCTCCCCCTAGGCCCCACCAGCCGACATTGTTTGGTTGACGGGACCTGGAGGAGACCCACTCTGTGGGACCTGACAGGTCGAAGGGAAGTATGAGGTAGAATGCGGTCCCGGAGGTTTAGAGGGAAAACCCTTGGAAAAATGGTTTGCTTGGGAAGGCTTTGGTTGCCCAGTGTTATATTTGTTGGCATCACTCTGTCCTAAAGCTGTAGTACAGTATATTATAGTATCCACCAAACCTTTAGCACCTTCAAATAGCTCCTCATGTATTTGAATGAAAGGAAAGTTGTCCTAATTTTCTGGCATAGTAGGGGCAACGAGGAGGAAACAATTATTCTGATGGAAAGGATACTGAAGGAAGCTGTTTTATGTCCAATAATGCTTTTTTGACTATGTGTGTGTGTGTGTGTGTGTGTGTGTGTGTGTGTGTGTGTGTGTGTGTGTGTGTGTGTGTGTGTGTAGGAGAGTGGAACTCTGGAATTAGAAGTTTCACTTCTTTCCTTGGCCTTTTATACTGTTTCTCTACATCTGAAGTCAAGCAAACATGTAATTGAATGGATAGGGGATGTACATTGTAATTTCTTGGAGAAATAGCATTATGGATGAATAGTAATAGACAAATACATCTCTAAAATTTCATTTGTCCTTGGTTTTAGTCTTTTATGGCTGAAATAGAAAGAAAACTTTATTTTTAGGACATTTTCTTTTACCCCTGCAGACATAACAGTTGCCAGTTTAATACAATCATGTCGTGTCCAAAAAACTCTACTCTTTTCCCAAGACAAAGCTCTTTTATCTTTTCCTTACCAAGAATAAAGAAATATCACTTACCTTAATAAAGACAGAAGGAAACTGACTCAGAGCAGCATAGATTCCAGCCCCATGTAATTGTCTAAGCTGACCTAATAAAAGAAAGTCAATGTAACTCAGCAAAATCACAAATGTCACATCTAAACTGGAAATGCACATCTAATTCCATCAATTTTCCACTGTTTGTTACCTTTTCAAAGCTTACTGCTGCTTCTGCTTCTGAGAAGTGTGGTTTTGCTTACCTATAAAGCCCATTTCCTCACCTAAACAAAATCAGTTTGATTTTCCTTCTATGGTCCAAAAATTTCATCAGTAAATCAAAACTCTGAAAATTTCCCACTCCGCAATTCAATATTCTTATAAAGGTTCTTACCTTTCTGTTGTGTTTTTTTCCTCTTTTTCTATAAGCTGGAAGCCATCAATCATTGCTTTAATAAAGGGTGATCTTCCTCCTCAGAGTCGTGCACCAATTTTTGTCACCCAGGACAACTCCTTTGAAATATGGTGACCCTAAAACGAAGTCATTTTCTGCCAAGGATTCACCAACTTTCTATATTTCCAAAATATGATTTTGCTGGTTCTACTTACAGTAACTTCATCACTAACTTCGTCACTAACATCAAAACACAATACTGCAGAAGCAAATTCAGAACATTTTGAACTTTGATGTGACCTAAAATTGTCACAATGTATTTGACATCACTTAGCAGTTCCTTTCTGGACAACTTTGTGACAAATAATAAAGGACATTTTACATAGAATGTCCTTTTTGTATTCTTTCAGTTTCTTGTTTGCAAAGGCAAAATAACTATTTTGCTGTTGGTTCTAATTTGATGTGTCAAACTGTGCCTGTATCTTTCTGTGTTTTCTTCTTTTCTGGCCAAAAGCTGCTTTCCCCCCAGCCTATTTTTTTCCTTCTTCGAGGGCAATAAAGGGTGTGGTAGCAAAATAATGACGTTTCTGTCACGTAGTGAATATTGTCAGTTGTATGTCTATGCAGGGTGATGCACCCCTATCCTAATATTATGGTACATTCCAATATAAGCAGAACACGTGATATGATGTTCTTTGCGCATGTGTGCATTCCTAAACCACCATTAATTCTCTTCTATCTTAGCTCTTGACCTGAACGGTCGTGTTACTCAGCAAAATGTAGTTTATTCAGGATTTATTGTTTTTGTACTGAAATAAATATTTTCTATTAGACTTTTAATCTCGGTTTTATTTCTAACTGTCTGAATTCCAAGAAAAGATCTAAATCGCCTCTATGAGATTTTATTCTCATTTCAACAATTTCTGTAGATGGGGCTGAAATTTTGGGCTCCTGTTTATGTTTATTGGGGTTCAGAGAAGTGTCAAGACTAACAAAAGCTTTACTCTTATACATCAGCCTTTATTTTTTACCTTTACTCCCATATTCAAAATCACAAGACCCAAAATTGCCTGTGATCTATCCATAGAGCTTCAGAGACTGCAAAAGCAGGTCCAGGGTCATAAGTCAGTCAGGGCAGCCATTTCTAACCTATTTTCCCCCTGTCTTTGTAATCTTGGGTTTTTCAAACTCTTTTCCAGTTATGTGAGAAACTGAGGTGGGGGAGGGGGGCTTGATTATAGCCAGGAACATCCATACAATTTTTATAAGGTACAGTGGAAAGAGAGGGACTTGTCAGCTTTCATTTTTTAAATTAAGTTATAGAGTATTATAAAATACAAAATACAAAAGTAAATAGAAGAACAGTGAGGGGGGGGAAAGGGGGAAGTGAAGTGAAGTGAGGAAAGATAGGGGTAGGAAAAAGAAAAGAAAAAGAAAAGAAAAAGAAAAGAAAAAGAAGCATTGACTTCCGACTATCTCTGTTACAGTAAAATAAGGCATTAACACAAATCACAGCTTTTTGCTTTTCCATAACAGTATGAACAAGTCATTTCTATAAAGATCTATCAGTCTAATCTATAAAAAACCCAAAGTCAAAGTTACATTCTTTTCCACATCAAGCACGAAATTCAGAAGTGGTTTCCATGTGGAAACAAAAGTACTTATGTTCTTTTCTTTAATCAAAGTAGTCAGTTTTGCCATTTCTGCCAACTCCATCAACTTCTGCAACCATTCTTCCATGGTAGGAATCAAAGTGTCCTTCCATTTTTGCATATACAATACTCTTGCTGCTGTCAACCAATATAGTAACAAAGTTCCAAATTTTATCTCCAGTTCTTTTTCCATGAGATCCAAAAGGAAAAGTTCTGATTTCATTTTTATCTCTATTTTCAGAATTTTCTGTATTAAAATATGAATCATACTCCAAACATTTTTGTTTATCACATGTCCACCAGAGGAGGGTTCCTCCCGGTTCGGACCAGTTTGCCTGAACCAGTACTGACCCACTGGTGATGTCATGATGATGTCACAGAACTGGTTCGGTCGGTGCCGGTCTGTGGGCGCCGCCTATTTTTTTTCAGATTTCCCCCCCCAATTTTTTTGGGGGGGTTTCTTCTGCGCATGTGCAGTAGCCAAGTTTCTGGCACTGTGCATGCGTTGCCACCTTTTTTTGGCTTTTTTGGTTTTTTAAAAAATTTTTGCCACCGCGCATGCGCGCACGCAAGCGGCCACGGGGCACAGGAGGAAGTGAACTGGCAGCGAGGTAAGTTAGAACCCACCCCTGATGTCCACCATAAATGATAAAAAGTCCCTTCTTTATTTTTACAATTTTGTCAGCTTACATTGAGAAACACCATCACTTCAGGGAGCATTTTTGCTCATTGCTTTATCTCTGAATTGGGAGTTCTTCATTTTAATTATCATATTCTGTGACCTGAACAAGACTGAAAATCTCTGATTAATTCGATGACTCTTGTCTGCAGTCATTTCTGCATAAAACCAGGTTGATGGTTATCTGAGGAACCATCTCACCCCAATAGGATTGGCTCGCCTCACTCGATCCAGCAGAAGGAACATGCTGCAGACCCCATCGGTCAAGGATTTTGGCTGGCGGGGACTAAGAGAAGAACCTTTTCTGCCATGACCCCCATCTTTTGGGACATCTTGCCATCTGAGGTGAGATCAGAGGTGGGATTCAGCAGGTTCTGACCAGTTTGGGAGAACCGGTAGCGGAAATTTTGAGTATTTCAGAGAACTGGTAAACACCACCTCTGACTGGCCCCGCCCCCATCTATGCTCTGCCTCCCGAGTCCCAGCTGATTGGGAGGGAATGGAGATTTTACAGTATCCTTCCCCTGCCACGCCCACCAAGCCACGCCCACAGAACCAGTAGTAAAAAAAATTGAAACCCACCACTGGGTGAGATCCAGCTCCACTCTTCTGGCCTTCTGAAAGGGCTGTAAAACTGGGCTCTGTTGGTTGGTTTGGGGGTGCTTTTGGCTGGGGGTGGTTGGTGGAGTACCACCTCTACCAATCTTTTGGGCTCTTGGCTCTTAATTTTTATCTAATTCTTGTTAATTGTAATCTTTTTGTATTTATGATTTTATTGTATTGTAAGCTGCCCTGAGTCGCTTTGGATAATGAAATAGGCAGGATATAAATAAATAAATAAATAAATAAATAAATAAATAAATAAATAAATAAATAAATAAATAAATAAATAAATAAATAAATAAATAAATAAATTAAAAAAAAAACAAATAACATGGCTTGTACGTTTTGGTAGTGACATTTTGATTGAGACTCCTCTTACTAAATCTGGTTCTATACAGGTAGTCCTCGACTTACAACAGTACATTTAGTGACCGTTCAAAGTTACAAGGGCCCTGAAAAACATGACTTATGGCCGCTTTTCACAGTTTATGACCTTTGTAGCAGCCTCATGATCATGTGATCAAAATTCAGATGCTTGGCAACTGGTTCATATTTATTTATGACTATGGCTGTGCCCCAAGGTCATGTGATCATCGTTTGCGATCTTCCAACAAGCAAAGTCAATGGGGAATACAGATTCACTTAGCAACTTAACTAACTTGGCAACTGCAGTGATTCACTTTAACAGCTGCGGCAAGAAAGGTCTTACAATGGGGGGAAATTCACTTAACCAATGGCTCACTTAACAACAGAAATTTGGGGCTTAATTGCGGTCATGTGTCGACGACTACCTGTATAGCAAATTTGGGGCACATGCTGTATTGCTCTGCCCCCAGTCCAGCAATGGTTGGGTTACAGGTTCTTCTGGATTCAGCACCATGACCAACCAATATGGGTAGAGTAATCCAAGGCAGTATCAGAAAAATAATAATAATAACAATACTAGAGAGAATGAAAGGTTATTCAAGAATAGCAGGATGCATTAAGATGAAGAAAAGAAAGACCTTACTCCCCCACACACACATACTCTTCTGACAGCCCAAGAGATGATGGCAGATGGACTCCTTCAAACCCAATAAATATGCAGATCCAATTTAGGACTGCTTCGAAGTTCCATCTCATGGGGGTTCCAAAGCATAATTAATCACACCTGTTATCTCCTCTCACTTGATTTTGCCAAGGCCAATTATCTTATCTTGTCCTTGGAAAGCTTCACCAAATCTTGCTAAAGATGAGAGCATCCCAGGTTTAGAAGTATTTGTTTATACCTAGTGATGATGAGGTCTTTTCAAGATTTTTTGATTGAAGAAGAAAAAGATGACCTTGTTCTACAGAAGTGTCCCTCTAAAGCAGTGGTTCCCAACCTTTTTGTGATCGAGTACCACTTGGAGGTCCCATACAGTCGCCGCGTACCACCTGGTTCCAGAGAAACTAAATTCGATCAGATATCACTTTATTTCCATAATTGTACCGTTCCTTTTTTGGCCCCGCGCATCCAGCAACTGGATTCTCGGGCCGCTGGGACCAGGTGGGTGGCATGTGGCAACAGTTGTGTTAGGCAGTAAACATTTTTGTGAAGTAAAAAATAACTAACTAAAAATCGTTCATGACCCCGAAAGTGTTCGTGTACCACCTGGAAGGCCCTCGCGTACCACTAGTGGTACACGTACCACAGGTTGGGAACCACTGCTCTAAAGGATAGAGAAAAACAAAATACAACCCAAGTATAACTCTTTAGTGAGTAAAATAATTGCTTACTTAATTCTGCATTTCATGCTCACCGTGGAGAGGATCATGGCATGCCATTAAACATAATTCATTACATTTTTAAAAAAAATTACTATAAAACACATGTGCAAATCAGAAGCATTTCCTTTGGCTCTCTTAGCTGGCAGAGATTTTCACCAGAACACCAAAATTTAGCTTGTTCCTGTATTATAAATAGTTTTTTCACAATTAGACCTATCTGTTCATCCTTTTCCCCAGCCGTTTTCCTCTTCATTATTGCCTGGTCAGACTTGCATGGGCTTCAGAGCTATCACCTCCTGCCCTGGTGTTGAGAAATGTCTTGCATGAAGCTAATGATGGCCTTCTTATTCATCACCATCAGAGAAAATGCCTGGACATGTTTGTGAAGTCACCTGGAGCTAAGCTAAGCAAAAGGAAAGTTTACCGCCTTATGATTTGTGACATTTATATCTGGAAGAGAGGAATTCAGGTCGACAGTAGCAATCATGAAAAGCAACCGGAATGATTACAGATACGGAGAACTTCAGTTATGAGCGAAGATGAAAGAGGATGACCAGCAGAGCTTAGAAAAACAAGACAATGTGACAACATATCCAAAGGTAGTTCTATAGTATTTCACGTGCATTAAAGCTGCAGCGTCAATTGCTAGAAGGCTGCTTTTGAAGAGTGTGCAGAAGTTACTGGTGCAAAATGCAGTGGTATGGGCAGTTAGGTACATCTCTAGGAGGGCACACATCGCACACCTCTGCTCTGTGGGCTGCAGTGGTTACCAGTTTGCAAGCCAAGGTCCTGTTTTGACCTTTAAAGTCCTACATGACATGGGGTCAAGTTATTTAAGGGATTGCCTCTCACAAATTACATCTACCCATCCCATAAAATTGGGCAGGAGAGGCACATTGTAGAATAGGGTTCATCTGCCTACTGTCTGGATAGCAAAGGAAGACCAAACTATCAATCCTAAAGGACATAACCACACAAAATTAGAAGAAGAGCATTTGCTATAAAACTGTTTGTGTCAGTTGTTTTCTTGCCATATCTTTTCCTGTAATCCTGTCAGGGGTGGGTTCCTACCGGTGCGGTCCAGTGCGCAGCTCCGGTAGGGACCCGCCAATTACGCAATTTGCGCGCGACTGCTCCGGTGCCGTCTTCGCCGGACAGTCGTGCGCATCGCCATCTTTTTAAAAGAATTTTTCGGCTTTTTTGCTTTTTTGTGCATATGCGGAAGCAAAATCTCAATGAAATCTTGTGAAGGAACGCGTGCGCGCGAGAGATTTCGGTGAGATTTTGCTTCCATGCATGCTCAGAAGCAGAATCTCACTGAAATCGCACACGCGCGTGCGTCCCCTCGCGAGATTTTGGCGAGATTTTACTTCTGTGCATGTGCAGAAGCAAAATCTCACCGAAATTGCGCAAGAGGGAGTGCACGCGTAGCGAGCGTGCACGCGCACAAAACATGGAGATGTGCGCGCAGCACACCGGTATCGGTAAGTAAGCAAACCGCCTCTGAATCCTGTTAATACATGAAATGAGTATCCAGCTAACAAATACAGTATATAAGTAACTGTTAAACTTTTGATTTCTCAATACAGTGAAAAATATTGCTAAAAAAAGATCACCAGCAAGATATTTCAAGTCATGGTATTCATACTGAACCCTGCAGAGGTCTGATCTGTGTCCATATGGCATGCACTCAGTCATAAGTCCGTTGTGTCCAAACTTCCACACCATTTTACTGTTCAAAGCAAAACAAGATACCCTTATTTCTCACTTACCTCACTTATGTCACTATTGTAAGCTAGATTGACGAATCAAAGAACATCTTAGAAGAAAGCAATAGCATAGCACTTCAATGTTGTTGTCCTGAAAACTATGCAGATGTGTTCATGGTCACCAGGTTTCCAGCTGGACCTGAAGGAGACATAATCTTAGATTACTGGAAAATCTACATAAGAGAGCATATGTTCATAAAACAAATAAGCAAAAGTGTACTGGGAGAGTGTTTCTAAAATCATGTACATTAAGCAAAACTGCACACAAAAATATGCAATTTAGTGACAGATCCCACAGGTGCATATAAAGGTAAAGAATCTCAAACTAACCTGAGAGTGGAGGAAACTAAACTTACTAATGAAAAATAGGAGGTGCTGAAATTGATAGATGTGCCTACCCCAATACTGAAAGCATATTGGAGAAGATATCTTTGTGTCGGGTCTGGGAATGACGTAATGCTATGGACAAGCAAATGATATAAAGGTAAACGTTTCCCCTATCCTGTTGTGTCTGACTCTAGGGAGTGGTGTTCATCTTGGTTTCTTAACTGAGGGAGCCAGCATTGTCCAAAGACAATTTCTGTGGTCATGTGGCCAGCATGGCTATATGCCTAGATGCACAGAACGTTATTGTCTTCCCACCTATTAATCTACTCTCATTTGCATGCTTTTGAACTTCTAGGCAAGCAGGAGCTGGGGTGAGATCGGGAGCTCACCCCGTCTCACAGAGCTCGGGTCTTGAACCCTGTTAGTGTCTTTAACTGCTGAGCCACTACATCAAATGGTTCAGATGTTTATTATAATAATAATAATAATAATAATAATAATAATAATAATAATAATAATAATAATAATAATAATAATAATAATAACAACAACAAAAAACAACAACAACAACAACAACAGAGTTGGAAGGGACCTTGGAGGTCTTCTAGTCCAACCCTCTGCCTAGGCAGGAAACCCTACACTACTTCAGACAAATGGTTATCCAACATCTTCATAAAAATTTCCAGTGTTGGAGCATTCACAACTTCTGGAGGCAAGCTGTTCCACTGATTAATTGTTCTGTCAGGAAATTTCTCCTTAGTTCTAAGTTGCTTCTCTCCTTGATTAGTTTCCACCCATTGCTTCTTATTCTACCCTCCGGTGCTTTGGAGAATAGTTTGACTCCCTCTTCTTTGTGGCAACCCCTGAGATATTGGAACACTGCTATCATGTCTCCCCTAGCCCTTCTTTTCATTAAACTAGACATACCCAGTTCCTGCAACCGTTCTTCATATGTTTTAGCCTCCAGTCCCCTAATCATCTTTGTTGCTCTTTTCTGCACTCTTTCTAGAGTCTCAACATCCTTTCTACATTGTGGCGACCAAAACTGAATGCAGTATTCCAAGTGTGGCCTTACCAAGGCATTATAAAGTGGTATTAACACTTCACGTGATCTTGATTCTATCCCTCTGTTAATGCAGCCTAGAACTGTGTTGGCTTTTTTGGCAGCTGCTGCACACTGCTGGCTCATATTTAAATGGTTGTCCACTAGGACTCCAAGATCCCTCTCACACTACTGTTGAGCAAGGTACCACATATACTGTACCTGTGCATTTTGGTTTGCATCCCTTTCTTTGATGGATGCAAACCATCTCTTTTGTATAGTTTTTCATTGGACCAGCTGCAGACATCATGACTAATAAAACCAAAGCCTTCCCTTTTACACCACTCCTTTAGCCACACATTAAACTCTGCTATACGTTGGCCTATCCCGTTTTGTTCCTTATATACTGGTAAAACCTCTGAAAAGATAAGCCTACAATCTATACTACTAAGTTCATACCCCAAGCTCTGGAAGTCATTCTGCACAGAAAGTACATCTTTTTGGGACAGATCATTTGTGCCAAGATGTATAATAGCATCAACATCACAGTCCTTACTGGCATTCTTGACTATCTTAAGAATACGCCTCTTGTCTCTGCTGGCAGTAGCACCTGGCAGACACCTGACCTCTTTCTAAACCTCCATATCATTTCCTAAATTTACATCCCTTACAATTGAATCACCAACCAGAAGGTGGCTTCTCTTTTTGGATATCTTGCTGCTCCTGTGTGACTGATGTGTAATACCTGATTCACACTTTCCCCTTTCCAAAGTAAGTTCTTTATCTCGGACCACGATCCCCTGCTTATTTGAGTTATCATTATCACAACTACCTTGACCTGTCGCTTTAGTGTCCCTATTAAGGTCAGCAAGGGTACTATATCTGTTATGCTGGGACACAGCAAAAGCTTTGTGTTTATGGTTCACAGCTCTCACCCTGCCAGATCCCACAGTTGTCCATAATGCCCTTCTCCTGCAGGATATTTGTGGTAGAGGGGGCTGATAGCACAGCAGCTTAATAGAGTGGAATGGCTGAATTGGGCACCTAATTTCTGCTTGGAGACCACAGATTAGAGATTCTAGATAGGTAATATGTCCACGTAGACTAGTAATTTGTTTACAAAGAGGACAGTATCCAAATTTGAAAAGAGTACTTCGAAATACAGCTGTAAAACAAGTATTACACTGAACTAAGCCAGTCATTTTGAAATAAAATAAAATCACAATCTCAAGCTCACTAACCCTGAATGTATTATTACTATATTTAGTTTATAGTTATATGATTCATGTGCCTAATGGCAGATGGACCTCTACCTTTCTCCTTTGTTCTCTCATTCAGACTCCCAAGTCTCAGCCAACAGCTCCACCCCAAGCTTCTGTGAAGTGAAAATGTAATGGAGGAAGTTTTTTCTACCTTTCTCCTTTATTCTCTCTCTCAGACTCCCAACTCTCAGCCAGCAGCTCCACCCCCAGCTTCTGTGAAGTTAAAATGTAATGGAGGAAGTTTTTTTCTACCTTTCTCCTTTGTTCTCTCTCTCAGACTCCCAACTCTCAGCCAGCAGCTCCACCCCAGCTTCTGTGAAGTTAAAATGTAACGGAGGAAGTTTTTTTCTACCTTTCTCCTTTGTTCTCTCTCTCAGACTCCCAACTCTCAGCCAGCAGCTTCACCCCCAGCTTCTTTCTCCTTTGTTCTCTCACTCAGACTCCCAACTCTCAGCCAGTAGCTCCAATATTTCTTTGGAGGGCCCCAAGCTGGAAGTTTTTTTCTACCTTTCTCCTTTGTTCTCTCTCTCAGACTCCCAACTCTCAGCCAGCAGCTTCACCCCCAGCTTCTTTCTCCTTTGTTCTCTCACTCAGACTCCCAACTCTCAGCCAGCAGCTCTCCCCCCCAGCTTCTGTGAAGTTAAAATGTAACATCACAAATAAAATGAAGTTATTTGTTTTTCTTCCCATAAGAACAATTTACCAGCCATAACTCTGTCGGATACTAGCAATCTGCTGGTTTATGTGGAGGGTGCCACCAGCTCTGCTTTTATAGCCACAG
The DNA here is from genome assembly GCA_023053685.1 of Diadophis punctatus similis. NCBI lineage: Eukaryota > Metazoa > Chordata > Lepidosauria > Squamata > Dipsadidae > Diadophis > Diadophis punctatus. The sequence continues at coordinate 147,759,508 of JALIGW010000001.1, forward strand.
TATGGCTCCCATTTGGCCGGCTTTTACAGCCTCTTAGCTGGTAGCTTTCATTCAAGCGGGCAGAAACTCAGGATTCTGCCAGTAGTACAGAAAGGGAATTTCAGTAGGGGATTCTGGAAATGATACAGTCCAATATTTCTTTGGAGGGCCCCAAGCTGGAAGATTATTTTTTTAAAAATCCCCTACTTACATGCCTGAATTCACACTGTCCCAAGTTGGGCTGTATTGGCTTTAGTTACAGGCTGCAGCATCATTGGTGTGTTCACTCACAACATTATAAGCCATGATTAGGCAACTGTAGTAGCTGAGTTCATACAACATGATACACCAAACTCATCAATCCACATTATGGATTTATGAAACAATCCTGTTTTGGCACGTATTTCCATGCCAATGAAATTCTGTTTGTGAAAAGTTTGGCTTCCTAGCCTTCTTCCCAGGAGAAATCTTTAGGGAAAGGCAAATCATATAGGTAGTCCTCAACATACAACCATTTGTTTAATGACTGTTCGAAGTTAAAACAGCACTGAAAAAAGTGAGTTATGACCATTTTTCACACTTATGACATTGCAGCATCCCCATGGTCATGTGATCAAAATTCAGATGCTTGTCAACTGACTCATATTTATGAGGGTTGCAGTGTCCCGGGGTCATGTGATCACCTTTTGTGACCTTCTGTCAAGCAAAGTCAATGGAGAAGCCAGGTTCACTTAACAATCTCGTTACTAACCTAACAACTCTATGGCACCAGAAAGCCAAACAAGGAATAATGGATGGAAGCTGACCAAGGAGAGATTCAACCTGGAAGTGAGGAGAAACTTTCTGAGAGCGATCAACCAGTGGAACAGCTTGCCAGTGGAGGTTGTGAGAGTCCCAACACTTGCAACCTTCAAGGGGAGACTGGACTGCCATCTGTCTCAAATGGCGTAGGAACTCCTGCTTGAGCAGGGGGTTGGACTAGATGACCTACATAGTCCCTTCCAACTCTAATAATAAATCTAAACTTCAGTGATTCACTTCACAACTGTGGCAAGAAAGGCCGTAAAATGGGGCAAAACTCACTTAACAAATGTCTCACTTAACAACATGAATTTTGGGCTCAATTGTAGCTGTAAGTTGAGGACTACCTGAATTTTCATACTGGATAATGTGAGCGGTGGAATTACTGTGGTTGTTATTGATCTACATGAATAGGCCACCAATCTCACATACATGACTCTGGGTGGCTGACAATTAAAATAGGGCAACCCCACCCCAGAAAGAAGCAATGGAAACAGAACTAAAAACAACAGACGTGATATAAAACTAGCAACTGAGAACAGTCATAAACACTCAGATTAACCATGAAACGGGCTCACCCATGCTTACAGGACTCCAGGGTTGATGGCAGATTAGTATTACAACAACTTTTTCTTTCCAGGCTCACACCTCAAGTCCTCAATTTCATTTTCAGCTTCAAATCCATTTTCAATTTCAAGGCTGAATCTTGAATAGACCCAGAGGTAATGCAGAGAAGAACTTTTTTTTGCACAAACACCAGCTTTTCCTCTCACTTTGAAGGATCAATGCTCATAGAACAGATGTCACAATTTCCAGCTTTCTCAGTTGCCAACGGTTCTTCTAATATACAGCAAATATGCGTTTTTATTATTCTACTAGCTGATTACCCGGCGTTGCCTGGGTATTTATTTATCCCAATCTTGTATTAGACAGGAAAAGCCGAGGTGGCGCAGCAGTTAGAGTGCAGTACTGCAGGCTACTTTAGCTGACTGTGATCAGCAGTTCAGCTGTTCAAATCTCACTGGCTCAAGGTTGACTCAGCCTTCCATCCTTCCCAGGTAGGTAAAATGAGGACCCAGATTGTTGGGGGCAATATACATTGCTTAATGATGTAAACCGCTTAGAGAGTGCTTGCCCTTTGAGGAGGCATATGTCTCACAAATAAATAAATAAATAAATAAATAAATAAATAAATAAATAAATAAATAAATAAATAAATAAATAAATAAATAAATAAATAAATAAATAAATAAATAAATAAACAAATAAACAAATAAACAAATAAACAAATGGGATGAATTATATCTATAGTGTCAAATCAAAGCAATTTTATTTACAGGGTTTTAAAAGTATAAGGACCTTGTTCAAATCCCAGCTTCGGAACCTGTGGACAGCTGGGGGATTTAGAAGTGCCAACCCCCTGCCTCTGCCACCACCCATTTTATCATTTCCTTAAACTGGACCTGGGACTGGAACATAAATCCCTGAGTTGGTCCATGCTGCGCCTCCTCCACCCCTGCTGAAATAGGCTGGGTCTCCTCTCTGGCCTCCATACCTGTTTTGCCTTGGTTGGGGTGGTCCCGTCCTTTGTGCAATAATTTGGGGCGAAGGACGATCCTGGGAACACGGGCCAAAGCTGTGAGGTGGGGGTGGCCGATCCACTTAGGCCGTGGCATGCTTACTCAAAGCCCTTTGTACTGGCCTAATCAGGCTCCCTTCGCTTTGTAGGCCTACTGAGTTTCTGGCACTGTGCATGCGGTCGCCATCTTGTTTTCGGCTTTTGGGGTGGTGGTTATTTTTTGGATTTTTTGGGGGGGGATTTTTTTCCAGGTTTTTTTTCTTTTGCACATGCACAGAAGCCAAGTTTCTGGCACTATGCATGCGGTTGCCATCTTGTTTTTGGCTTTTTTTAAAAAATTGGATTTTTTGCCACTGCATATGTGCACACGCGCGAAGCGCAGCCACGCAGCGCAGGAGGAAGCGAACCGGCAGCGAGATAAGTTAGAACCCACCCCTGATACATACATATATACATACATACATTTTTATATATATATAGAAAAGAAGAAAGAAAAAGAAGAAGAAGATTGGGCTGGAGAAGAAAAAGGTACAAGAGAGAGATGCTTTAGATCGGAGTGGGGTTTTTTGTTTTTTGTTTTGCCAAATAGCTCTTTTAACATAAGAGCTCTAGTGCAATAGACAAGATAGTCACAATAAAAATGAAAAAGCAGTTTCCATCATAAATCTACAACAGGGAGAAGAAATATTGCCAGAAAATATTTACGAATTGGCTTTGGGAAATTAAATTCTAGGGTGAAAAAGAGAGACTGGGCTAGTGTTGAAGCAAAATATCACACTACACGCAATGTGGTCCAATTTCTGCTTTTTGGATTTGGACATACAGTATCACTTTTTTGTTTTTCCAGCGTCGTGTTTCAGAGAACTTTCAAAATGTTCTGGCAAAGGAAGCACAGTTAAGCCTCATATTATTTTATTGATATCCCGCTGCTTTTCAAAATCCTGAATTCAGATCTGACGGGAAAAAGATCAAAGTCTGGAAGAGCCCATTCAAATGTAGCATGCTTGACATTAGAGATTCTTTCACTCTCCACTCTGTAGAGTTCGCAGCAGATATTTTTTCTTTGCGGTCTAGCTACCTAGGATTGAGTATCTATCTATCTATCTATCCATCTATCTATCTATCTATCTATCTATCTATCTATCTATCTATCTATCTATCTATCTATCTATCTATCTATCTATCTATCTATCTATCTATCTATCTATCCATCCATCCATCCATCCATCATCTATCTATCTATCTATCTATCTATCTATCTATCTATCTATCTATCTATCTATCTATCTATCTATCTATCTATCTATCTATCTATCTATCTATCTATCAAATTTGCTTGCCACCCACCTCACAGATCAGGCAACTCTGAGCAGCTTCTACCAAGATAAAACGAACATTCAATGATTATAAATATAAAAATGGATTACAATTGCAAAAATTAAAACAAGGAGGGGAGAAGAGGATTGCCTTCTCTGTTAGTGTACCAGTCACCTCCAGCCAGCAGCTTCTCCTTCAGGACTCCATGCCAGCCAGCATAGCCAGGTTTTACGGGCTTTCCTGAAGGCTAAAAGAGAGGGGAGGGGCGGATCTCACCTCCTGTGGCAAGATGTTCCAAAGGGCAGGAGCCATGGCAGAGAAGGCTCTTTTCCTGGATCCCAAAAGCTGAACCGCCTTGGCTAATGGTATCTGCAGTAGGCTCCTTCTGCCAGCACGAGTGTGGTGGGTCAATCCCATTGGGGAAAGATGGTTCTGCAGATATCCTGGACCCATGACATAAAGGGCTTTATAGGGACTGAGATTTCTAGTGCTTTCTTAGGCATGGAAGCTGACTGGGGGACTTTGGATAATTCACTTTCTCAGCCCAACCTACCTCACAGGTGGTTGTGGGGAAACTAGGGGGAGGAAGGAGTATTGTATATATTTACCACCTTGAATTACTTATAAAGTAATAAAGATGTGGTAAAAAAAAAATCTAAAAATATACTCTGCTCCATGAGCTGTTTAGGAAAGAGATGCCTTTGGACAACATTATAAAGACATGATAACATGCTCTCTATTAGTCGCTTGGCTACAGATGTACATACCTTAATGTGCGCCTCTTTTGATAATATTCCCTATCACAGTTAATTGCTTTGATATGCTTGTTCAATTTTATACGGTTCCTCCCTCCGCCGAATGTGTAATTTAAAGAAAGGGGTTGCATTATAAAACACTGCAAAATGATTTTTATTTAAGCATATTATTCAAAACATTTTTTTATAAAGAAGGTTTTGAACTGTGGGATGCACATTCCAATGGCATTCATTACATTCTCTCCATTATGCATGATATCACTTCAGCTTTTCCGGGAAAAAGGACAAAGGGTTTCGTGGCCTCTTACACTAACATATTTATTATGACCAAAGCTTCCAGAGGTCACAATCCCCCATTGGGTACATGGAGTCTCACCCTGGGAGAAAGCCTTAAAGACATGCTGCTGTAGTCTAAGGGAGCCTAGAAGGAAAGGAAATGCAGACACATCTGATTAAGTGGACAGTTGTCCACAAAAGCCTTCCCCCCCCCTCACAAGTCATTAGTCATGTGATACTGCAAAACTGTTTGTTGTTGTCTGGCTGCAGCAGACTAACATGGTTACCCCCTGATGATACCAGGGTTGCTCATTTTCCAGCTATCAAATTGGAAAAGCTCCCAGCCATCAAATTCATTAGCAAAATTTACACTGTGTGGAATTTCTTTTCCAGGAGTGCGGTGAGGGGCTCCAGATCATTAAAGTAATTGTCTTCCCCTTAAGTGTTTACTTGTCTATTGATCTGGATGGGGCCAGTCAAGGATAAGGCTTTATCATCCTGTCTGCTGTGCTGAAACAAATGCTTCTTGTAGTATATTGGTACTGTTGTAAGGAATATCCTTCTGGGTTCAGTTCCAAGTGGGGAAAAAGAACACTGGATTCATGGAAGTTGCTTGGAAAGAAGGTTTAATGGTGGACAGGAGCACATGGCATAGGCCCCCTATACGGAAAGGGAGATCACATGCTTCCAGATGTGGGTGAAGAGAAAAAGGGAGGGGAAGATGCTGAGTCCCTTGGTTTTATAACCTCTGTTGGGCCCCACCTCTTAGTTTCCTGTTCCTGTGTATGTTCCAGGAGGCCATGCAGTGGCAACTCTATAGGCTTTTGTCTGTCCCAGGCTTGGCTGAATGAAAGGGCCTTGGGCAATTCCTAATGTGGCTATGACTGAAGGAGATAAATCTTTGTTATGTAGAACAGTGCTCCCCAACCTTTTGTCACCCTCGGCACACCATAGCCTCTCCCAAAATTCCACGGCACACCACATACAAAAATTGGATAAAAAACAAATATAATCTTCAAAATATTGTTTTGAAGAATGCCGCTTCCGAGCAAAAGGAAAGGAAGCGCCTCATCCACATTCCCGCCCGCACATTTTTTTTCTCTCTTCCTCTCCCCAGGGTGATTCCTGGCGACGTCCAAGGACTCTTTCAGCAGCCGAGCCAGGCCCCGCCTGGCTTCCTCCCCACCTCCCGTGTGTCATTCACTCTTTGCATCTCGGGCCCTCCCCACCCGGCAGGCCCATATACTCTCTGGCTCGCACTCGCCAAAGCAGATCTTGAGGGAAACAGCTCCGGGCCAGGCAGGGAAAACCCCCCACCATGCTCCGACGTGCCCGAGGGCCCAGTTCAGTGCCTCGCATGCTCAGCCCCGCTTGACGGCAACAGCCAGAAATGGGCTTCCGGAGGCATAGAGGGAGCAGCGACTTTGGTGGGTCTGGCCGTGTCCTTTCCCGGGTCTGCCACATGGGGGGGAGGAGCAGAGGTGTGGGGCACCCGCCGGATGCCGCCCCGGAGAGAAGACCAGGCCCGGCTGGCAAGGGCCAGGAAGGATTTTTCCCGCGCCACCAGCCAGCTTGTCCTCCGGGCCAGACGCAGCAGAGGCTGCAGCTTTGTGCACCACCACCACTTCATCGCAGCCCTTACCAATGCCATGGCTGGGGCTCGTCTCTGCTACGTCTGGCCTGGACGACAAGTTGGCTGGAGGCACGGGAAAAATCCTTCCTGGCCCTTGCCAGCCAGGCCGCGTCTTCTCTCCAGAGCAGCGTCCGGCTGGTGCCCCACGCCTCCGCTCCTTCCCATGTGGCAGACCCGGGAAAGGACACGGCCAGACCCGCCAAAGCCGCTGCTTCCTCTATGCCTCCGGAAGCCCATTTCTGGCTGTTGCCGTCAAGCGGGGCTGAGCGTTCGAGGCCATGGCAGCGGTAAGGGTCTTTAAGTGTGGAGCGGGGCGGTGGGGCTGCTAAGTGAAGGAAGGGAGAAGAGCTTGAGGTTTCGGAGCGAAATCCGGGAAATAATGAAAGTCCTTCCCGAAGTCTTTTGTCCTGGCACAGAAAGGGGAGGCATGGATCATCTCCCCCCCTCAATGGTGTCCCGCTTTACCAAAGTGAAAATCTGGTCACCTTAGGATAGAACTTCTCGGACTCAGAGCTGTAGGGCCGCGGCCGCACATCGAATGCAACAAAACGTTGCTGGGCAAAATCTAGCATTCGGTGGGCGGCAGGCCATTCTGGATATGATGCGAGCTTTTGCCGCGGCACACTTGGCATGGCCTCACGGCACACCAGTGTGCCACGGCACACTGGTTGGGGAGCACTGATGTAGAAGACTGCTCCTGGCTATTAATGAAAGGGGGAGGGGGCTAAGAGTGCGTCTGTTTCCTTTCTAACAGCATGTTTCTCAATTTCTCTAGGGATATTCTATAGAATATATTCTGCCTTTTAATATTTCCTAGGATATTTCATTTTTCTAGGAGAGGGGTGGGTGCTAACTTCCTACAGTACCAAACAGTATTTGCTACTGGACTGTTAAGTTAAGAAAGCCTCTCTGTTCCTCATCAGAGGGATTCATCCCTTCCAGTGCCACATGGGATGGAGAGAGCTCTGGCTTGTGAAAACTCACCTTACAGAATGCTCACCTATACGATACTACAAAACTACAGCTACACTTTCCAAGCGGGGTAAACATGTCCGCTTCAAAAATCATCACTCCTCACCGCAATGCCCCATCTCCTTCCTCAGTCATTTTTGTACTGTGGTAAACTTGTAAGGCTTGCCAAGAATGCAAAAAGGAACATTTATTATTCTCCCACTAATTGTCACAAAGGTGCTTTTTCCAAAAGGTAATTTGACTTTTTTGTTTTTGTTTTTTCTTTGAAAACATTTTGCTTCTCTCCCAAGAACCTTCTTCAGCTTCTTGGATGAGAAGCGAAAATTTTTCAAGGAAAAAAAAAAAACCCAAGAAAGTCCAGTTACCTTTCGGAAAAAGCACCTTTTAAACAATTTAAAAGCATTTTAATGCTTTTAAATGTTTTAATTGTTTACATTATTTTAATCTTGTTCTTAAATATTTTTTTAACTGTTTTTTGGATTTTGTATTTAATATGCTGTGAGCCGCCCAGAGTCCCTCTGGAAGTTGGGCGGCATACAAATCTATTAAATAAATTAAATAAATAAACCATGACTTGAATGATTGAGAATCTCCATCGACATTCCCCCACTAATTATTAAAAAGAGCTCGCTGTAATTTGCTATTCTGCTGCCTGAGCTCCCAGAATTTCTCTCTAACTGCCACCTCCGTTCTCTATATTTTCTTCGGTGTCCTGTTTTTTTTAAATTTCTTTGTCTGTTTTTTTCTCCTCCCTTCCTGGGGGAAAAGAGTTTACTCTTCCCAAAATCCTGAGAAAGCAGAGCTTAAGCCTGAGAAAGGAACTTAGGCCAGGCCTGATATTTACTGAAGAAAACGAGCAGCGTTGAGCTGTGACAAAAAGAATCTACAGGACCTTCCATAGCTTAGGGTTTGAATAGCTAAGTGATGCTCGGGCACTCCTTGGGCAATTGGCAAACTTCTTGCCATATCATTTTAAAATCACTTTATTTTATTTTTTTAAAAAATAGTTTTTATTAAACAGTTTTAAAAACAACATTAAATACAAACCACACATTCAAAAACAACATAATATAACATAAACATAACATAACACCATATACCATAAAAGATTCATTTTACAGTGTACCGTATCGGTGTACCTATTATGCTTTTATATCTCTTACTCTTTAACTTATATTTATTCGTATATTTCCTAAGTCCTACATATAATTTCTTCTTAATATCTAACATCTCGTCTAACTATATCCACCTATCACCTTGTTTTCATGCATCTATATACTGTACATAAATACAAATATCCATACCTGTTTTGATTTATTTATTGTCATACCATTATCTATTAATTTTACTTTTATGTTCCAGCCAATTATACCATTTATTCCATATTTTATAAAATTCCATTTCCTCTCTGTCATGTATTTCCATAGTTAATTTATTCATTTCAGCACATTCTAATATCTTTTTAATTACCATTGTGCTTGAAGGGGCTGTTTCTGATTTCCAATGTTGGGCATAAATAATTCTAGCTGTTGTCGTTATATGCACTATAAGATATTGATTATTTTTATTTATCTTTCCTTTTATAATCCCTAACAAGAACAATTCCGGTTTTAGTTCTATTTTTTGTTCTATCATTTCCTCTATCTACCTTTGAATCTTTTTCCAATATTTTTTTGCCTCTGGGCACGTCCACCACATGTAGTAGTACGTCCCCTGATCATGTTTACATTTCCAACATTTAGCTGTTATATTTGGAGACATCGTCGCCAATCTTGCCGGAGGTAAGTGCCATCTATAGAACATTTTATAGATGTTTTCTTTATAGGATGCTGCCATTGTGAGTTTATAATTTTGATCCCAAATTTTCTCCCAATACTCCAATTCAATTGTGTAACCAAAATTTTGAGCCTAAATCACCATTACTTCTTTTACTGTTTTCTCCTCCATTTTAACATTTAATAGACAATTGTAAGTTTTTGTTAACATTTTCTCTTCAGTTCCTATTAAAATTTTATCCAGTTCTTGATATTCTTGTTGAAATCCGAATTGTGACAAATCTTTTTTGTATCTAGATTGAATTTGCAGGTAAGGCCACCAATCTATTTTTATTCCAACCAATGCCAAATCTTCTTTTGATTTAAGATTATTTTGTTCGCCCAATAGATCTTTAAACGTCACTTTCTTGTCCAAGTCTAAAATGTTTGGGTAGATTGTGGCTTCCATAGGAGATATACATTTAGGGGTTTTGATATAGTATTTTTTCTTAATCTCCATCCAGTCCTCTAATAGTGCTCCCCTCACATGGTATCTCTGAAAGTACTTATGAGATTTGTGTTTTCTTTCCCAGGTGAAATTGTGCCATTTTAAAATCACTATAGATAAACCTTAGAAAATGAAGAACTGGTTGGTGATTACAGTCCATTGATTTGTTTGGAAGTGTGCCCATTTGCCTGGGAAACATCTGATTAGGGCAGTGGTTCCCAACCTTTTTGTGATCGAGTACCACTTGGAGGTCCCGTACAGTCGCCGCGTACCACCTGGTTCCAGAGAAACTAAATTCGATCAGATATCACTTTATTTCCATAATTGTACCGTTCCTTTTTTGGCCCCGCGCATCCAGCAACTGGATTCTCCGGCCGCTGGGACCAGGTGGGTGGCGTGTGGCAACAGTTGTGTTAGGCAGTAAACATTTTTGTGAAGTAAAAAATAACTAACTAAAAATCGTTCATGACCCCGAAAGTGTTCGCGTACCACCTGGAAGGCCCTCGCGTACCACTAGTGGTACACGTACCACAGGTTGGGAACCATTGGATTAGGGGTTAGGAATTTGAGGAGCAAACCCAGCACTCTGGACTTTCTTTTTCGTTACTAGCCATATTATACTCACAGTGGAAATGATGTTATATTGCTTGTAGGGTTTGTAGCTCCATCTCAAAATAAAAACTCTGTTCTACTGATTTCTAAAAATTACATCAAATGGGAAACTAAAAAAAAAAGATAGTTGAAAACTAATGGGTGGAAACGTGTTTGTGTAGTTAGCAGGCAAAAAAATCTGTGACACTTCAAAAGAAATATTATTTAATTTTTGTCCCCACTCTATCATCTGAGGATTAGGACAATGGGTTGTTGAGCGCCCAGATACAGGTACAGGTAGATATATAAATGACCCTACACAAAATGTGCCATGTTTTGAACTATCACTCCAGCAATGGACAGCCTTGAATAGGATGTGCACCTCAAATGGCGTCTGCTGGGATTCCCTGTATAATGGTATAGCACCCTCCCCTCAGTATGACTGAGGGATCCCACACCAACTGTAGATCACACCGTGACCAGCTGTAAGCTGAGGGCATATACTGGTTCAGTATCTGATTTTTTTCACATAAACTGATGCTACACTTCAATGGGTAGATTGCTTAGACCAGTGAGGGCGAACCTTTTTTCCCCTTGGATGCCGAAAGCGTGTGCGCACATGCCCACACCCATAATTCAATGCCCTACCCCCCTGAGCATGCGCACGCGATCCCCCAGCACTGCCCCGCCCCCTGCGCATGCACCCACGACCCCCCACTCCCCCATTTCCTGACTTCCGGTGGGCCCGGTAGACCTGTTTTTTGCCCACCCCAGGCTCCAGAGACTTCCCTGGAGCCTGGGGAGGGTGAAAATGCCCTCCCCCGCCCCCTGGAGGCCCTCCGTAGGCTAGAAACGCCCTCCCAGAGCCTCCACGCGAGCCGAAAATCAGACTGTTGTAGTTGAGCACTCCCAAAGAACAACCGCTCTGGAGAGGCCTCTCTCTTGTTCCTAGTGTGGCAAGGCCACCAGCTAAAATTCTGAAATGTGTCCTTTCTCCGCTACACCTGTTCTACAGACCTCCAAGTCTGTTCCTGATAAGGTCCCAAATGAGCCAATATTTCTAACTACAAAATTCAGAGGGAAAATGAAAGCGATGCAAAGCAGGTGAGCAGTCCAAACTGTCAAAAGGACCAGAAGATTCTTGTTCCATTTCAAGGCTGCCTTCTGTATATAGCGGCTGTCAGTTCGCCTATCTCACGGGATGCCCAAAACATGCAGAGGGAAAAGGAAGGCAACCTTCTTTTGAAGACAGCTGGTGCATCAGAGACGAACTCCTCTGGATACCGTACATAAATTAGGCTTCGGTTCTGAAAGAAAGCAAAGGCTGACCAGGGAGCAAACTACTTCTGAAAAAAATGGCATCTGGAGACTTGGGGATTCTTGCTTTTCTGCTACTAGATTGTTCTTTTGGGTTGTAGATTTCTCCTTGAGAGGATGTTAAAAACGACTTCAAAGCTTTGCTAAAGGCTTATTCTTCATGCAGAAGATGTGCAAGAAGTGAAAGGCCACATCCTTGATTTGCTTCCCTCTGAATTGCTGATTTCTGTGTAAGGTATATTATAGACTGGAAGGTTTTCAGAGTCCTCGTGGGACTTCAGATTTGTCATCAATTATTTGCTTTGGTGGGAAGGGATAAGCTTTCTCTCCAAAATCACCCCTTAAATAAAAAGATGCCACATATGCTCCCTAGCCATAAAACCCTCGAGGTTTTTGCCCATTTCGGGTGATAAGTAATAATAGCCAAGATAATAATAATAATAATAATAATAATAATAATAATAATAATAATAATAATAATAATAATAATAATAATAACAACAACAACAACAACAACAACAACAACAACAACAACAACAACAACAACAACATAAGAAAACTCTGTTGCACAAATGATCCATTGGAATTTATGCAAGAACTATAACATCCATACTGCTACAAACTGGTGGGAACACAAGCCTGAAAAAGTCACTGAAAATCAGATGGTCAAGATCTTGTGGGGTTTTCGTATACAAACGGACAAGGTACTGGCGCATAATACACCAGACATCACGCTGGTCGAGAAAAACAAGGTGACTATCATCAACATCGCAATACCAGGTGATAGCAAGGTCGATGAAAAGGAACACGAAAAAATCGCAAAATACCAGGACTTAAAAATCAAAATTCGACGATTATGGCACAAACCAGCAGCGGTAATTCCAGTGGTGATTGGAACACTGGGTGCTATCCCAAAAGCACTGGAATTATATTTAAAACAGCTAAAAATCGACAAAATCACCACCAGTCAAATGCAGAAAGCCGCACTGCTCGGTTCTGCACATATACTTCGAAAATACATCATGACGTCCTAGGCCCCTGGATGGGGCTCGACTAGTAATCAATGCCAAATCCAACGAAACAACTGGCTGCTGTGATAAAATTGTATAATAATAATAATAATAATAATAATAATAATAATAATAATAATAATAATAATAATAATAATAATAATAATAATAATAATAATGATGATGATGATGATGATGATGATGATGATGATGATGTGATGATGATGATGATGATGATGATGATGATAATAATAATAATAATAATAATAATAATAATAATAATAATAATGATGATGCAGAAGAGAAGAGAAAACACTGGCAAAAAATCAAAAAATACAAAGACTTGCAAATAGAAATAGAATGACTGTGGCCAAGAAAGCAAAGGTGGTACCAATAGTAATTGGTGCCTTGGGTGCAATCCCAAAACAACCGGGACACCACTTGAACACTCTTGGCATTGACAAAATCTCATCTGTCAATTGCAAAAGGCAGCTTTACTTGGAACAGCTTATATCCGGCAACAATATCTTTAATGCATCAAATAACAACATTTGCCTATTCCAGGTCCTTTGGAAAGACTTGATAGGTGCAACAAAATAGCAATAGCCAATAGCGCTTAGACTTATATACCGCTTCACAATGCTTTACAACCCTCTCTAAGCGGTTTACAGAGTCAGCCTATTGCCCCCAACCATCTGGGTCCTCATTTTACTGACCTCGGAAGGATGGAAGGCTGAGCCAACCTTGATCAGGTCAGGAACGAACCACTGGCAGTTGGCAGAATTAGCCTGAAATACTGCATTCTAACCACTGTGCCACCATGCCAAATCCAATCTAAACATCTGGCTGACTGTGCAAAGAACCATAATGTAATAACATCAAACATTCAAGGAGGAACCTGCAAGATAAACTGGGAAGGAAGATGCCCAGAGAAGGGATGTTTTCCTGACACAAAATATTTCAGGGGATATAAAATTCCTGACACGGATTCTACTTATTTCTGATTCTTTGTGTGTACACAGATGTATAATGCACACATGCTTACAGTATAGTTTGCCTCTATCTATTCTCTCCTGAGAATGGCCAAGAGGATCAAATTGCACCCTCGCAATTACATGCCAAATGCTTGAGCAATTTGTGCGTGACAATCAGTCCCTTGTGGGAGGGGGCACACGACAGCACATCCTGGGCTTAAATGAAGAATTGTATTGAAATGCACACACTGTGATTCATTAGTCCAGGATTGAAAATTTGCAGCTTGAATTTTTAGGGAAGGAGGAAAGCCTGGAGGAAAGGAGGGAATACCTCAAGTTACAACAGTTCATTTAGTGACCGTTGGAAGTTACAACGGCTCTGAAAAAAGTGACTTATGACCATTTTTCACACTTAGGACGGTTGCAGCATCCTTATGGTCACATGATCAAAATTCAGATGCTTTGGCAACTGGTTCACATTTACGATGGCTGCAGTGTCCTGGGGTCATGTGATCAGCTTTTGCGACCTTCTGACAAGCAAAGTCAATGGGGAAGTTAGATTCACTTAACAACCGTGTTACTAACTTAACGAATGCAATGATTCACTTAACAACTGTGGCAAGAAAGACCGTAAAATGGGGCAAACTCACTTAACAAATTTTCACTTAGCAACATAAACTTGGGGCTCGATTGTGGTCGTAACTTGAGGACTACCTGTATTTTTGCAGGGATGAGGGTGGATACATATAGAGGGGCACTTTTGTGTGTATATCTCAGGGGCGGGTTCCTCTTACCTGCCTACCGGTGTGCTGCACGCGCATCATCTCATTTCACACGTGCGCACACTCATTACGCGCACGCATCCCCTTGCGCGATTTTGCTTCCTGCGCATGCACAGGAAGCAAAAAAAGCTCACAAATTCCAGAAAAAAGATGGTGCCTTGTGACAGACCGGCAAAGACAGCACCGGAGCCATCACACGCAAATTGCGCAAGCGGCGAGTCCCTACCGGAATGGCGCACTGGACCGCACCAGTAGGAACCCACCACTGGTATATCTGTGTGTATTTCAGATAACAATATTCACTTATAGTCTCTGGACTAATTGTCATGACTTTCTCCCCATTAAAACTTCTAGGGACAATGCTGTACATTATGGACTTAAATAAAAAATAATTGCAGTCCCTCAAACACAGTAATGTACTTACCACTCCCAAATTTAATTTGGCCTGTGACGTTTTTACATCTTCTCTCCATGAAAACAAGCCTGCTGCCAACGTTAACTGCTACTTCAACCGAATCGAAAAAAAATCCATCGAACAGTCCTACCAAAGTTCATTCTGCTATTTCAATCTTCAAAGGCAAGTGTGCTTTATACACACATGCATATGCATCCAAGCGTGAGTTTTTACATAGCCAAAGTGTCACAGCCCGTGAATAAAAGGGTGCTATCAGCAAGCTTGGAAGGAGGCCAATGTTTGCAGAAGGACAAAAACGACGATGACAAAAAACTCTTAAGAAAATAATCTTAACCGGGGAGGGGGGTGTTATTTCCAAAATAGCCCAATGAGGACAGAGAATTTCACACTGCAGCATCTTTTTGCAGTCAATATTCAGACATGTGCACATTGATTGAAGGCTCTTGCAAACAGCTGCTCTCAGTTCAGGAGCTGATATATGAAGATGTCGGCTCCAAGAACTGCTGACCCTGTTTGAACCCCTATTCTGAGAGCACATGTTGGGAAACAACGAGGCAGGCATGGGGAGAGGCTTCAAGCACAGAATTAGCCTTGAGTTCTTGCGCAGCTGCAAGAGGTCCAGTACTGACCCTCCCTTAAACTCCACAGAACCCTATCTATCTGCTAAGGCTGGCAGCCTGGGGAGATTCCTGTATAATAGGAAGAATATAATAAAGTAGCAACCTTGAACCTTACATGTGTAAGTGTGGTTAAGACCCGTGGTGGCGCAGTGGTTAGAATGCAGTACTGCAGGCTACTTCTGCTGCCTGCCGGCTGCCTGCAGTTTGGCAGTTTGAATCTCACCAGGCTCAAGGTTGACTCAGCCTTCCATCCTTCCGAGGTGGGTAAAATGAGGACCCAGATTGTTGGGGATAAGATGCTGACTCTGTGAACTGCTTAGAGAGGACTGTAAAGCACCGTGAAGTGATATAGCAATAGCACTTAGACTTATATACCGCTTCACAGTGCTTTACAGCCCTCTCTAAGCGGTTTACAGAGTTCAGCATCTTGCCCCCAACAATCTGGGTCCTCATTTTACCCACCTCAGAAGGATGGAAGGCTGAGTCAACCTTGAGCCTGGTGAGATTTGAACAGCTGAACTGCTGAACTAGCAATCAGCTGAAGGTTGCAGTGCTGCTTTTAACCACTGCGCCACCTCGGCTCCTTATAGATATATAAGTCTATATGCTATTGCTATTGCTACTTGTGCCTGACAGCCCAGGCGAGGGGAGACACAGGGAGGAACTTGTTCCTACTTGTTGTCACTAAGATACCTTAGTGGTTCTTCTGTCTGATTCCATGGGTACAGACTTGAGACAGCCCTGATTACACTTGTGTATGAACTGACACACTCCAGCCCCCGGCTGTAAAGCCCTGTCCTCTTCTATGTCCTAGCACAGGGGTCCCCAACCCCTGCTCCTCAGACCACTACTGGTCTGTGGCCCATTGGAAACCAGTCTGCGCAAGCGGTGAGTGAGTGTGCAAAGCTCTATTTGCACATGCGTGGGATTCGGTTGCCCACACAAAACTATACCCTCTCCCCGGTCTGTGGAGCCAGAAAGGTGGAGGAACCACTATCCTAGCAGACAAATGTTACTATAATTTGCCCCTACCCTATACAATAGTATCGCCCCAGGTTATGTACAGTCCCAATTCAGCTGTGTTTTTGCAAAGTTGTAGAAACCTGGCCCTTTCTGCAGGCCCTGCATTATGATCTTTCTCCTTCTGTCCTGGCCACTTTCTACAGAGGCAGAATTGAGAGTGTTTTAACAAACTGCATCACTGTTTGGCAGCAGTGCCTCAGATAGGAAGTCCATACAGAGAGTGGAAAGGACAGCTGAGAAGATTATAGGAAGCTCGCTTCCTGTTATTCAAGATACTGCTTATAAGTGCTATGTGCTTAGAGGTCAAAGCATTGTTAGAGACCCCACACACCCACTTTGCGTTCTGCTCCCCTCTGGGAGGAGGTTTCGAAGTATTTCTAGCAGGACTACCAGATTCTGCAACAGCTTTGTTCCCTATGCCATCCGTCTGGTAAACTCACAAGATTCATTTTTCTCGCCATGTACATGCATAAATCCAAACTAGACTAGGTGGCTCAGTGGCTAAGACACTGAACTTGTCGATCAGAAAGGTCGGCAGTTCGGTGGTTTGAATCCCTAGTATAGGTCGTCTGTGTGAGCAGGGGGTTGGATTAGATGACCTCCAAGGTCATTTTCAGCTCTGTTACTGTTAGACTGTATTGTTTCTCTGTGTCATATAATATATGTGGGTGTATGCATAAGTTTGCATTTATTTATTTATTTATTTATTTATTTTGTCATGTTTATGTAATGTATATTGGAGATGATGACCCTTTGAGAACTGCATTCAATGAAAATTCATTTTAATGTATGCCGATTAGTGTACGGGACAATAAAGTTTATCTATCTACAGTATCTATCTATCATCACTAGGCTACCACACAGCTCATCGATCTGTCTGTCTGTCTGTCTGTCTGTCTGTCTGTCTGTCTGTCTGTCTGTCTGTCTGTCTGTCTGTCATCTATCTATCTATCTATCTATCTATCTATCTATCTATCTATCTATCTATCTATCTATCTATCTATCTATCTATCTATCTATCTATCTATCATCTAGTATCCTCTCTCTCTCTCTCTCTCTCTCTCTCTCTCTCTCTCTCTCTCTCTCTCTCTCTCTCTCTCTCTCTCTCTCTCTCTCTCTCTCTCTTATCATGAGAGTATCTGTTCCTGACTGTTCTGATAAAGCGAGATTCTTTCACAAATGCATTTTATTTATTATTGTTGCTTGGCATTGTTCTTTTCTTACTATTGTTATCCTGTTATTTTAACCTTAATATGCTCACTGCCTAGAATTACTTTGCGAATTGAAGCAATATGCACGCTTTTAAACAAACATCTTATATTCATGTCCTCAAAAATAATGGGGAATCTTTGTGTTCAGGCAAGCAGGATGTGCGGTTGAGCCCAGGAGACAGTAAACAGGTATGTTCAAACAAATGACTCTGTGTCTTTATTGCTACAATCATCAGCACAAATAAAAGAAAACTAAAGGAACACAAAAACTGAGTGAGCAGCTCTTATAAGGATATAACCAGATAGTTGGTTTAATGGGCTTTCCTCCAGCCTGTGAAGTGACACAAAAAGATGCTGTTCCGATCGGCGTTTTCTATGAAATGCGTAATAACACTGGTAGACTAGCTTTGATGTAGGACAAGTTAAGTGATTTTCCTGCTGCCTCAAAAGTTGCTTACTCTGAAGAGGCATCGTGGGAACATATGAGTTTGGGTGGACCAGCACACTTAGCCATCTGTCGGTGTAGGTTGGAACTTTATGCCAATCTTACTATACCAGGAAGTCCAAATTCACTTGGATCATCTGAGTGCTTTAGTCTTCCAGTCCCTCTCATGCATGTTCCTCCCCCTTTTGCCTTCTTTCGCCCATCGTTTGCTTTTAGCATGTCTTCTAACCTGCCCTATTGTTTATCTTTGTAGCATTCCTCTGTTGTTGGCCTCATTGTCCATTCAGTTGCCCATTGAATCCATTGCCTCCTTTGTTGGGGTTGGTGGGAAACGGAGCAATGATGCCAGCTGGCAATCTCCTTCAATGGATTTCCAAGCATATTCATTTTTAATTGTAGCACCTGCTCTATTGCTGGCTCTTCTCATTGTCGATGCTATCAGGCCTTTGGCCCCATTAAACTGACTCCACCGCTGGCTCCAATATCAGTTCTATTGTTCTCTATTGCTGGCTCTGTTACCAGCTCCACCATCTGAAGAGCTGAAGTGGTGCAGTGGTTAAATGCTGCGACTGCAGGCTGACTGCTAGTTCAGCAGTTCAGCTGTTCAAATCTCACTAGGCTCAAGGTTGACTCAGCCTTCCATCCTTCCGAGGTGGGTAAAATGAGGACCCAGATTGTTGGGGGCAATATGCTGAACTCTGTAAACCGCTTAGAGAGGGCTGTAAAGCACTATGAAGCGGTATATAAGTCTAAGTGCTATTGCTATTGCTATTCTCTATCACTGTCTCTGTCACCAGGTCAATTGCCAGCTTCATAATCTGCTGTTGCCCGCTCTGTCATTTGCTGTATTTTTGGCGATGGAGCAGATGCTGTCAACTCCAGCTTTCCATCTGCTCTATCAACAATTCCATAATTTACTTCCTTCTCTCTCGTATGCTGGTGCTGGGTCCAACATCTGCCCCATCATCTGCTTTATAACTGCCACTACCATCCATCTCACAAGCTGCTTGTCAGTCATGGCAGTTAACTATACCTATGGAAGATGAGTTCATGTAATGTCTAACCAGTTCTTTATATCAGATGCCTGGATCCTGAGCTGTCCTGCTGTGATGAATATGATGGGCTATGGCCTCAGTGGTCCAAAGCAGCCCCTAAGAAGCTAGGCAGATCCTCACGAGCCATCCTCAAAGTCACCTCTGAAGCGGTGTAATTGTGCATAAATCAAGACTTGTATTGGAAGAAGGTGGGAAACACTTTAACGCTGAATCTGCTAAATGTGAAATTAGATGTCCTCAACTGAGGATGAGGCAAAGAACATACCCTTAAAAATGGTAACAGGGCATCTTTGAAGCAGTCAGGAGCATTTATGGCACAGTGGTTAAAGTGCAGCACTGCAACCTACTTCAGCTGACTGATAGTTCAGCAGTTCAGCTGTTCAAATCTCACTAGGCTCAAGGTTGACTCAGCCTTCCATCCTTCTGAGGTCGGTAAAATGAGGACCCAGATTGTTGGGGGCAATATGCTGAACTCTGTAAACCGCTTAGAGAGGGCTGTAAAGCACTATGAAGCGGTATATAAGTCTAAGTGCTATTGCTATTGCTATTTATGGATGAGCCCTAAGTGTTCTACAGAAGTAACTGGAATAAAGGCCTTCACTCTATGTATGGAGTTGGGATAAGTATTAAGTAAAACCTTTGGAGCCGGAGGACTTTAATCTGAAATAGGCATCCTGAGTTAGGCCTAGTAACTCAGCCGGTCCTTGCTTGTGTTTCTCCATATTCAGATTTGAATTCTCCTTCCTCTACATCCCTTCTATTCATTCACTTTTGTTTACTACCATCGCTTTTAGGCCGCAGCATTTTATCAGTGACAATTTATTTTCCTTTCTTGTTAATGCCATTTTTCTTGTTTTCACTCTCTGCTCAGTAGGCTGCAAGGAAGGTTTAAAGACCGATGGAGGCTTGTGGAAGGGATATTTTGCATCCCAGATATGATAGGCAACAGCTTTGACTGTGGGAAACAGGAGGCCTTAGGGCCTGGAAGTAGATGAAATATTTCACTGCATCATCTGCCAGTTTTAAGATGTTGCCCCATGTTGAGGTTCATTGAATACCTAGCAGGCAAATGGAATAGTGAAAGAAGGCAGAGAGGTATGTATGGCATGAACAGAACAACACACAAGCAATCATAAACCGTGTTGGGTAAATATAAGAGGAATAGATTAAAAATCATTCAGTCATCTTTCTTTTGAAATATTTGGGGTAACAATGGGATGTGTCTATTCTTGGATTTCATGTGTCGTCCCCCCGAGAATAGGAGGAAGCAATATATTCTCTTTGGTTACAAAATTTAGTCTTCAACATCCCAATCAGTGGCGGGTTGCTCTCTTACCTTGCTACCAATGCGCTGCGCGCGCATCATCACGTTTCATGCGTGCGCACGCTACGCACGGGCCCTGTCACACAATTTTGCTTCCGCACATGCGCAGGAAGCAAAAAAAAGCCCCAAAATTCTGAAAAAAAGATGGCGACACGCAATGAACTGGTGAAGACAATGGACTGGTGTCGTGCGCAAATTGCATAATTGGCCGGCCTCTACCGGTGCGGTAGAGTGGACTGCACCGGTAGGAACCCACCATTGATCCCAATCCTTAATCGTCAGAATTTCTAGCTGCAACCAGGAAAGAAAACTATTTGAGACCTTGAAGTAACCTTGCTGGTGTGATGATATGTGAGAATGGCTTTGGGAGACAGGGGAAAGAGCCACAGCCGGGGCACAGATGGATAAGTGACAACTTAGCCATGAAGGAATGGATGTGACAAATTGCTCAGAAGAGACTCTCCCTAGTTTCTTGGGCTGTAAAGGCGATGGGGGAAAAAGTACTTTCAGATTTGCAAGATTCTGTTATTGTAACCTTACAATAAAGGTAGAGCTGGTGCTTCTGGTACTTCTTTCTAGACTACATTGCAAGGCTGATAGCTGGTCAACTCAGGCTGATAATAATGCACTAGGTAGACCAGAGGTAGGATTTGGTCCAAGCCTCCAAGGCAGTTTCAAACAAGCCTGTGAGAGGGAATGGCGAAGTGATGAGAAATAATCCAGGAGGACCTCAGTTCAAACCTCTGCCCGGAAAGCCCTATGTCCATGGTGGCGAACCTATGGCACGCGTGCCAAAGGTGGCACGTGGAGACATAGAAGCCGGCACGCGAGGGTTGCCCACCGGCAAACCGGAAGTGCGAAAAAATGCACTTCCGGTTTGCCGGTGTGCTGTTTTTTGCACTCCGGAGGGTTCAGGGAAGCTCCCTGAAGCCCCGGAATGCAAAAAACTACAAAACGGACAAACCGAAAGTGCGGAAAAAACGCACTTCCGGTTTGCCGGTGTGCTGTTTTTTGCACTCCGGAGGGTTCAGGGAAGCTCCCTGAAGCTCCGGAATGCAAAAAACTACAAAACGGACAAACTGGAAGTGCACTTTTTCGCACTTCCGGTTTGCCGGTTTCGTCGTCCCAGGCTCCGGTAAGCCTTTGCGTGGGTGTGTGTGTGTGTGCGCATGCGCAGGGGGCAGCATGGGGGGTGTTGTGCGCATGCGTGGGGGGGAGGGAATGGGTGTGGGCACGCGAGCGCGCGCGAGCACGCGCCCCCCCCTTTTTGGCACGCGAGCCGAAAAAGGTTCACCACCACTGCCCTATGTGATCCAATAATTGTATCAGTGACTGCAAAGAATTCTTCTGAGCTTGCCAAAAAACACTAGATCTTAATATAACTGCATGATGATAAAATATTATAATCACCATCACTCCTACCATGATTGGTTGGATTTATAATCTACTTTGTATTCAGAAACTCAGAATGCTTACATGGAGTTCTTTCTTCTTCTTCTTCTTCTTCTTCTTCTTCTTCTTCTTCTTCTTCTTCTTCTTCTTCTTCTTCTTCTTCTTCTTCTTCTTCTTCTTCTTCTTCTTCTTCTTCTTCTTCTTCTTCTTCTTCTTCTTCTTCTTCTTCTTCTTTTACCATTGTTGCATGAGGAAAGTTAGGCTAAGAAAAAGCAGCTGGCCCCAATCACTTAGGCATCTTCCATGGTTGAAGATAGAATAGAATAGAAATCTTTATTGGCCAAGTGTGATTAGGCACACAAGGAATTTGTCTTTGGTGCATATGCTCTCAGTGAACATAAAAAGACAAGATACATTTGTCAAGAATCATAAGGTACAACACTTAATGATAGTCATAGGGTTCAAGTAAGCAATCAGGAAACAATCAATATTAATATGAATCATAAGGAACAAGTTACAGTCATACAGTCATAAGTGGGAGGAGATAGGTGATAGGAACAATGAGAAGACTAATAGTAATAGTAATGCAGCCTTAGTGAATAGTTTGACCGTGGTGAGGGAATTATTTGTTTAGCAGAATGATGGCGTTCGGGAAAAAACTGTTCTTGTGTCTAGTTGTTTTGGTGTGCAGTGCTCTATAGCGTCGTTTTGAGGGTAGGAGTTGAAGCAGTTTGTGTCCAGGATATGAAGGGTCTGTAAATATTTTCACGGCCCTCTTTTTGACTCGTGCAGTATACAGGTCCTCAATGGAAGGCAGGTTGGCAGCAATTGTTTTTTCTGCAGTTCTGATTATCCTCTGAAGTCTGTGTCTGTCTTGTTGGGTTGCAGAACCGAATCAAGTACCAAGATGTACTTGAACCTGAGTGTTCCCAATATAGGTTTAGCACCTCAACCACCAAACCACCCTTGTTGTAATCAATTAGTGTGTCGTGTCGGAATTTTAGAAGGTAAAGATTCCCATGAGTCAAATTTGATTCTGGGTAGCTTCATGGACATTCCATATGGTTTCACTTGACCATCATTGCCATCTCATGGAATGTTCTTTCAACTTCCCAGCCCTGAGATAACCTGCTAGTCTTTCATCCAAGTACAAACTGTGTGTGACTCGTCATAGCTTCTTCTGAGATGTGGCAAGCTCAGTTTAACTGATTGTTATTTCAACTGCATTTTCCCTGTATCTTTAGAGTCTTTCTTCTCTTATTGACTATTCCCCAATTTATCTGGTGTGTGTGTGTGTGTGTGTGTATGTGTGTGTGTGTGTGTGTGTGTGTGTACACACATATACATACATACATACATACATACACACACACACACACACACACACACACACACACACACACACACACACACACACACACACACACTTCCTGACTAAGATTGGGAATATGTAGATTTTTTTCATCTATCCTTTTTTTTATTCTGTTGCTGCTCATCAAACCTGCTCTTTTAACAGAGTCGGAAGGGACCTTGCAAGTCATCTAGTCCAACCCCCTGCCCAAGCAGGAGACCCTTACATCTGCCTCTACCTAGGGTCAAACTCACAACCTCTTGATTGTGAGGCAAGAGCTCCACCTCTAGGCCACAGCAGCTTTTTATTTTTCTTAGAGCCATGGTGGCACCGTGGTTAGAAAGCAGTACTGCAGGTTAACTCGGTGCTCACTCCAGGAGTTTGATCCCAACAGGGGTCAAAGTTGACTCAGCCTTCCATCCTTCCAAGGTGGGTAAAACGAGGACCCAGATTGTTGGGGGCAATATGCTGACTCTGTTAACCGCTTAGAGAGGGCTATAAAGCACTATGAAGCAATATATAAGTCTTCAGTGTCATTGCTATTGCTATCCACCACGGTTCTTAATTTGCTTTGCTTTTTTGCAAATAGTTGTGTCATGTAACCTAGCCTGATTAGGCAACAAATAAGCCTGTGATGCACCGGAGGGCCATAATGACAGCATTAACATTGCACACAACTAATGTACCATAATCCGTAGTCATTATCATAATGGCTCTATTAACGTAAGCCACATACGATGGTTATTACAATCGGTTTGTGGGATTTCTAGCCAAGCACAGTGTGCAGCGCTGCAAAGTAGAAGTGAAGATTATCTGCTTCTTCTCACAGTTTTCTGCACAGTAACATTACCAAGTGAGGAAGTATTAAATGAGAGCGAATGCAAATCAAGAGCTCAGCTCTCTGCAGCGCCAGCAGACGGATATGTGCTTTGCCTTCGGGCTAACTTGATGTGATCCTGAGCATGACCCCTGAACTAGCATGGGCTTATGGTCTGATGTCTTTCCTTATAACTCCCACTCTTAAAAACCCGGGCTATGATGAGCATGAAAAGGGATTGAACACATAATTCCCACGACAGTATTAAAAAGATCTACATTGAAAGTATTATATTACCCTTCATCCTTTCTTAGGTCTTCAGGGCAGGGTAGTGCTCATCAGCATAATAGGAACCCAGCAATGAAACGAGACATTAAACATTCTGTAAAATCGCCTTATATGAAATTTAAATCCTGACATTGGAGAGATTGCAACAGTGGAATTTGGAGGGCTCCTTTGGGGAATACTCCAAAGTTAGTGGAGCTGTGATTATAAAAGTCTTTTCTTTGTGTTGTTGAGTGTCACACTGCATTTCCAAACTTAGCTTCCCCCCAACCCCCCAAACACTTAAAAGCATTTTTGCACCACTTTATGAATGTTCACACTATTGATGTTCTTGCAGAGCTCGATATTCCCCTGAGTTAATCACACCTTTCTCCAGCTGGCCAAAGTGGCACCCAGCCGCTAGCCTGTTCCCCATTCATCACTGTCTTGGTGGATTTCTTTTCGCACAACAAGGAAAAAAAAATACTGTAATCACTTGATTTGAAAAACACAGTGAAAGGAAGACCTTAGTACCCTAAATTTGGCAGAACCGAAGGAGGACTGAAGACAGCTAAGGAACTGTGTGGTGGGACAAAATGCCCATGTTGTGTGTAATGCGCTCATTGTTTTGTTCTGAAGTAGAGATTGTCTTATGGCAGACTTTCTCTTCCTTCTGCCTTCCAAGGCATTGGGCTGTAAGCCGTGTAATCCTAATGGTCTCTTGATGAATCCTGCAATTCCCAGCTAAATGACTTTGGTTGGTCTGTGTGCTACAGTGGTGCCATTCGATTGTAGTAGTCTATTGGTTGTTTCTGAGATGCTTTTGATGTACGGATTGTGTTATGCTTTTCATAGCTTGTTGCAGGGGTGGGTTCCTCCGGTTTGGACCAGATCGCCCAAACCGTTAGCGACCCGCTGGTGATACAACGATGGCATAATGGATCCGGTTCGGTCGAGGCTGGTCCGTGGGCACCGCCATCTTTTATTGGGAATTTTTGGTGAATTTTTCCGTGTTTGGATGGCTTCTCCTCTTCCGTGGCTTGAAAAAGAGCCCTCCCGCCCACCCCCGGGTTAATACTCACCTTTATTTCTTCGCCCGAAGCACAGCTGATCAGCTCCTCAGCTGTGTTTCGGGCTGAATCCTGCTACTGAGCATGCGCGGAAGTGAAATTGCACGGGGGGAACGCGCGCGAAACATCGCGATGCGAACCGGTGGCGAAGGTAAGTGGAACCCACCCCTGGCTTGTTGATTATGCTGCAGTGGGTTGAGTGGTCAAGCACTTTTTTTGATAAAATTGCATGGATATCCATTTTGTTGGATGATGCAACAAAGCCCTCCAAAATATTTTAAGTAAACCAGCAGCTCAAGAAGAAAAATAGCAGGAGGCATCTGTAACATACTACAACTGCATTTGTGTCAGAAGTACCTATCAAGGCATTTCTGGGTTGAAAGGATTAGCCAGTGACATCACCGTTATCCAGGGGATGCTCGAGAGGCCTCCTTTCATGTCCCTGTTATTTTCCCACCAAAGTGGTACCGATTTATCTACTTGCATTTGCATGCTTTTGAATTGCTAGATGGGCAGGAGCTGGGGCAAATTGACAGGAGCTCATTCCGTCACACAGCTCACATTCTCGGGTTTTGAACTGCTGAGCTGTTGACCTCTTAATGGTCTTTTGACTCAGTCCTAACCATATGAGCCACCACGGCCCTTTACTCTGCAGCATAGAGAATAAGAACTGTAACAGCCACTATGAAGCCGGGGTGATATATAAGCCGAGGTGGCACAGCGGTTACAGAGCAGTACTTCAGGCTACTTTAGCTGACTGATCATTTTAGTTCAGCTGTTCAAATCTCACTGGCTCAGGGTTGACTCAGCCTTCCATCTTTCCGAGGTAGGTAAAATGAGGACCCAGATTGTTGGGGGCAATATAAATATACATTGCTTAATGGTGTAAACCTCTTAGAGAGTGCTTGCACTATGAGGCGGTATATAAATCTCACAAATAAATAAATAAATAAATAAATAAATAAATAAATAAATAAATAAATAAATAAATAAATAAATAAATAAATAAATAAATAAATAAATAAATAAATAAATAAATGACAGACAGGCAGAAGGCTAACAAAGTTTCAGCTGGGAAACAATGAGCATCCTAGACCAAGTTAAATCCAAAAATGCTGGGGAATTCTTCTCTTTTACTCTTTAGCTTATTTGTTGGGGTGAGAATAATATCTCATAGAGGCGATTTGGATCTTTGCTTGGAATTCAGACAGTTAGAAATAAAGCCGAGATTAAAAGTCTAATAGAAATATTTATTTCGGTGCAAAAACAATAAATCCTGAATAATTACATCTTTGCTAAGAAAAACACGACCGTTCAGGTCAGAGTCAAGTCAAAAGTGATTAATGGTGGATCAGGAATGTGGACATGCGTACAAGATCATATCACGTGTTCTGCCTGTATTGGAATATACCATAATATTAGAATAGGGGTGCATCACCCTGCATAGACATACAACTGACAATATTCACTACGTAACATTATTCTAGTTCCCTCTACTGTCCAGTCTATAAAGTTCCATCTCATCTTTTTTAAAAAAAACAATTCAAAACAACATTGTTTTCTCACAGGAGGAATTCTCATAATTAATTCCAAAATCTTACTTGAAATCCATCTGGACCTTTATTTCTTTAGTTTTTTCAAAATCAAAATTCTAATCACCCTTTTGCTGCATATTTCTCCCATCCCAATTTTCTAAAGCCCTTAAGCTTGTATTTAAAACTTATTTTGCCAAAGGTTGAAGGAAACTCACAGTGCTTTCAAATATATTAACCAAAGATTCCTAAAGTAGGCAAACCCAGTGTCTCTCTCATTCCCCAGAGCTCCAAATTCATCGGAGGACAAACAATTGTCTTATGTTCTCCTTGTGAAGAGCAATTATCTGGAGTGCTTATGGGCAATCTCAAGTCCTCTTGAGGCATGGTGGCGCAGTGGTTAGAGTGCAGTACTGCAGGCTACTTCTGCTGACTACCGGCTGCCTGCAATTTGGCAGTTCGAATCTCACCAGGCTCAAGGTTGACTCAGCCTTCCATCCTTCCAAGGTGGGTAAAATGAGGACCCAAATTGTTGGGGGCAATATGCTGACTCTGTAAACCACTTAGAGAGGGCTGTAAAACATTGTGAAGCAGTATATACGGTAAGTCTAAGTGCTATTGCTATTGCTCTTCTTGTCCAGAGTGGAATTATGAAGAGCTGGTCTACTCTCTGGCTCTTCATTTCACTGTAGTCATCCGTTCTGCTTTTAATTGTCTTCAGTTCACCATTTCTTTCCCTGAAGTGTTCTCAACATTATTTTTAATGAAGAGTGGCAAACTGAACAAATATACATTTTATATCAAGTTTACATATTTTTGTTCTTTTATTTTTGTAGGCAATGAACAGCATTGGGTGTCTCATAATACGTTATTAATTTTATGCATCATGGTTTGTTTTTGCAAACAAAAAGAGGTCCCTGAAAATGTTTTTGGGACAGTTCATGCAGCTGATTGGTTGATTTCCAAGGCAAATATACACAATATTTCAATCTTAAGATGCTCAGGGAAGAATGGGAAATCCATAGTTCTCCAGATACTGAGACTCCAAACATCCTTCAACATTTTACTATGTTTTACAGGATCATTGGGAATTATAGTTCCACAACATAAGGAGGATCATAGATTCAGCTCTCCAGATGTTATGAAATTATAATTCTGTTCCGTTTCATTTCAGTTCTGTTCACTTTCCTGAAAGCAAATCTTATGGAATGAAGCTTGGTCATATAACAATGTTCCTTATAAATGTGAACCCTTTACAAACTTCAAACCTGTATTCTTTTTTCCCTTTTGGCTTTTCTAAGTGTTTTAAAATGCAATTCTCTACAGAGGAATCAATGATTTCTACAAATGTATCTGAGAAGTTCAGCATGGATTATCTCTTTCTATAAACTAGCCCCACTCCCCAAACTGGGCATTTCCAGGTGATTTGCATCAGAGTAGCCCTGATTCCCCACAGCATAGCTATGCAGCAACATGGGAACAGTAGTCCAAAATAGAGAGATAATCAAGAAAATCTTGGACTGTGGGGAGATGAATAGACTGACAATAAAAATTAAAGACAAGTAAGATTCAGAATATTATAATGTATGGGTGAAATTCTATGATTGGATAGAAAATTAATATGCATAGAAGTTGAGTAAGATTGATTAAATTGGAAGAAATTGGAGAATCAAAGGTGAAAGATCCAGGTGACAAAATTAGGTAGTAAAGGAGGCAGCACTAGAATAGCAGTACATGTATCTAGAAAAAAAAAAAGAAAGAGGTTATATGTATAGATATGATACAGAAAAAAATTCAAATTTAAAAGGGGCACCGGTAATTAAACGATGTAGGGGTATATGTTGCTAGTCTGTTAAACATAAGATGAAATTTGATTAGAATCACTCAGGGAAAGGTTAAGAGGGAGAAAGTCCAAAATATCTGGAAGATGCCCAGGTTTGCCACAAAGCTTCTACTTCATTTTCAAGGTGCAGCATGACTTACAAATTTTCATGGTTGCTCTTCAGGTAAAAAGTCCTCAAAGAAGGCAAGGGAACGAACATTTTATATAGGTCAAATCAATTAAAAACCACTTCTTCCTCTCTTTGGTTAATTTAAGCAGCCATTTAATTGGGGATCCCAATGTGGCTACTGTAACTGCACGGCTGGTTTTATGGAAGCACTTGCAGACTTGTGTCTTGATTTATTCTCCTTTCCACTCTGCATTGATTCTTCAAGTGCCTTCTGATACCATCTTTCTTCAAGGCTCTGCTCAGTCCCCTCCTTGTTTTAATTATCAGGGCCTCTACATAAAGCTGAGAGAGAGAAAATCCACTGCTCTATCTTAAAGCGGAGACAATAACCTTGCCAAGTGGTGAATCCACAGGAAGCAGAAGCGGTTTACAGAGTGCAACTTCCCCTTGCGGAAAGTTAAATATAGAATGCACATGTAATATTTATAATCAGGGGCTTTGCTAAAATACATATTATATGAAATATGAAATATTACACATATAATATATAAGATTTTGAGAGTGAAGTTTCGTTCTCTGAGCTTGGTTTCTGAACATTTCGTTACCAGGCTGGGTAACATCTTATTTATTTATTATTTATTTGTGAGATTTATATACCGCCTCACAGTGCAAGCACTCTCTAAGCGGTTTACACCAGTAAGCAATGTATATTTATATTGCCCCCAACAATCTGGGTCCTCATTTTACCAACCTCGGAAGGATGGAAGGCTGAGTCAACCTTGAGCCGGTGAGATTTGAACCGCTGACCTGCGGATCAGTGTCAGCTAATGTGGCCTGCAGTACCTGCCTCTAACCGCTGCGCCACCTCGGCTCTTCTTCAGTGGAGTTTAGGGGATGTCAGTGTTGTTTTGTTTATAAGGCCTTCGTTGTCGAAACAGCTTTGCTCCCCCTGCCTGGGGAGACTGTAAAAAGTTAGAGGTGTATGGATCTTGTTTCCCCATGACTGTATACCCGTAAAGAAAATCAAACCCGAAGTATATATTCTAATAAACACCTTTATTATAAAAGTAAAAATATAACTAACTACATCCTACCGGTTAGTAATATATCTTAGTGCCGGACAAAGGAAAGCAAGGAAGGCAATAAAAGAATAATAAAGACATGCGCAGTAGCTCATAAATCACAAGACATTCTTATCTCTATGTTGATATAAGTTCAGAGCCAGCTACCGTAGTACTCAGACTGGAAGCTGAGCTGGCAAATACAAAAAAGAACGCAGTGACATTCGTGTGGTCAGTAGGTCTTGTGATGGGTCAGGTGTGGGTGTGTCAGGTGAGGGTGTTGTAATGGGTTTTGTGATGGGTCAGGTGTGAGACATCAGTGAGTCTTGTGATGGGGAGGTTATGTCAGGTGAGAGTCATTGGGAGGTGAAGGCCTGGTTGGGGGGGACTTGCATGGGTTGGTTGAGGGTTGGTGCTGTCTCTGGTTAGCTGTGCAGTTGATTTGGATTCTGAGGGGTTCGTAGGCTGGTTGTAGGTATAAGATTTTAATTACATAACCATAATCTATCCACAGAAGCAGTCATCATTACTGACATTGTAGACACCATAGCTGATAATTTCTGACCCCGTTCTTTGAAAATCTCCTGGAGTATTCCAAATGTTATAATGTTTTGTGTCATTTTGTAAATTCCCACACTAACCAAAAACCAAAGATGAATTTACACCTTTTCTCTTGTTTATTTTCTGCCTGGAGTCTTTAGTCTTCTCTAATGTCCAATAAGGGATGCGGTGGTTCAGTGGCTAAGATGCTAAGCTTGTTGATCGAAAGGTCAGCAATTCAGCGGTTCGAATCCCTAGCGCCACGTAACGGGGTGAGCTCCCGTTACTTGTCCCAGCTTCTGCCAACCTAGCAGTTCGAAAGCATGTAAAAAAATGCAAGTAGAAAAATAGGGACCACCTTTGGTGGGAAGGTAACAGAGTTCCGTGCGCCTTTGGCGTTTAGTCATGCCGGCCACATGACCATGGAGATGTCTTCGGACAGCGCCGGCTCTTTGGCTTAGAAACTGAGATGATCACCATCCCCTAGAGTTGGGAACGACTAGCACATATGTGCGAAGGGAACCTTTACCTTTAATGTCCAATATCTGAAAACATAAAATTTCAGATCATTGTTATGACTTAAGATAGACAAAATATTTTGGTTCCTATGAAAAGCTGTTTATTTTATATAATTGTTTCCAAAAACTTATAGTAAAGCTCTCAGTACAGGTAGTCCTCAACTTACAACCACAATTGAACCCCAAATTGAGACAGCCTCATTTTACTACTATTTTTGCCACAGTTGTTAAGTGAATCACTGCAGTTGTTAAGTTAGTAACACAGTTGTTAATTGAATCTGGCATCCTCATTGATTTTGTTTGTCAGACGTTTGCAAAAAGTGATCACATGACCCTGGGGCACTGCAACCGTCATAAATAACATTTTTTTCAATGCTGTAAAATTTTTGAATGGTCACTAAATGAATGGTTGAAAGTTGAGAACTACCTGTATATACTATTTCCCTTCTCTTCTTCCTTCCAACCTGACTATACTAACTTTTTGTATTATACTATACTATTCCTTCCAACCTGACTATACTAACTTTTTGAATTATACTATACTATTCCTTCCAACCTGACTATACTAACTTTTGTATACTGATTACTGAAGTCAGAGTAATTCTTAGCCAATTTTGACAGACCTGCTGGGAGTATTAATATGAAGGCCGGCCATTGGCCCAAGCAGAATAAAAATAGCAATAGCACTTAGCAATAGCACTTATATACCACATCACAGTGCTTTACAGCCCTCTCTAAGTGGTTTACAGAGTCAGCATATTGCCCCCAACAATCTGGGTCCTCATTTTACCAACCTCAGAAGGATGGAAGGCTGAGTCAACCTTGAGCTGGTGAGATTTGAACAGCTGAACTGCAGCTAGCAGTCAGCTGAAGTAGCCTGCAGTACTGGACTCTAACCACTGCGCCACCTCGGCTCAAAATACATTCCACTAGAGTCCCAAGTCCCATAGAAAAGACAGTGGTTGGTAGACAACTTGAGAAAAGACTTCTCTGAGTCATGTCAATAGATCTCCTGCACAGATATAATGCAAACTACAACTTTATACAGAGAGGATATTATTCTCGGGTATATTAATTGACTTTAGATTTCAATATCAAGTCTGAATTAATAAATATATAAGTAATTAAGCACCACCTGGGGAAATTAGCTGAGCTCGCCTGCACCTGTGTTAATGTTGTGCAAAATTCCCCAGGGCTGATGCAAATGAGTAATTAAAAGCAAAAAATTGAGAACACTTAGATAACATTTTTTTAGACATTCACATTCATTTGTAATTGCCTCCCCCTGTGACTGCCAAATCCCCTTGCCTTTGAGGTTCTCTCTATACAACCATTTCATTTTGTCTGATCTTCCTATCTCTCTTCTCCTTTTTATTGCAATTGCAGTGGCTGAGGCCTCTTCTCTTCTCCCTATAAGCATTTGGAGTTCTGTTACAATAATACTGCAGATAACATGTATCTTGAAAATTTCATTTTCCTAGGGCACTGATATTAATGTTTTCCCTAGAGGGGATAAACAGTTTGCTAACACTTCAGGCAGCAGTCTGGTTATCTGCTACAGTCCAATTCCACACACTTGGTAGGTGGAGATAGCATGGCCCATCGAAATGACTCTATGGCATGATATCACTGTGGTTCACATTGGTGGTCTGCCCTGGTTGTGTAATGAAAATTACTAGGCTTGCCAGTCAACTGGGCCAGGTTTTTTTTTTTTTTTGTAATTCATATTGTGAAAAAAAGAAAGGGAACCCCAGTCATCTCATCCTGAAAGAAAAGTCAATCAATCAGTCAATCAGAATAGAACTGGAAGGGACCTTGGAGGTCATCTAGTCCAGCCCCCTGCTCAAGCAGGAGACCCTATACCAGTGATGGCGAACCTTTTTAGGTCCGCGTGCAAAAAAGGGGGGGTGCGCGCGCTAGCGCGCGCTCGCATACCCACACCCATTCCCTCCCCCCATGCATGCGCACAACACCCCCCCCCCATGCTGCCCCCTGCGCATGTGCACACACCCCCACCCCTGCGCAAAGGCCTTACCGGAGCCTGGGACGGTAAAAAATGACGAAACGGGCAAACTGGAAGTTCGGAAAAATGCACTTCCGGTTTGTCCGTTTTGTTGTTTTTTGCATTCCGGGGCTTCAGGGAGCTTCCCTGAACCCTCCGGAATGCAAAAAACAGCTCACCGGCAAACCGGAAGTGCGTTTTTCCGCACTTTCGGTTTGTCCGTTTTGTAGTTTTTTGCATTCCGGGGCTTCAGGGAGCTTCCCTGAACCCTCCGGAGTGCAAAAAACAGCTCACCGGCAAACCGGAAGTGCGTTTTTCCGCACTTCCGGTTTGCCAGTGGGCAACGCTCGCGTGCCCTCCGCTATGGCTCCGCGTGCCACCTGTGGCACGCGTGCCATAGGTTCGCCACCACGGCCCTATACCATTTCAAACAAGTGGCTGTCCAGTCTCATCTTAAAAACCTCCAGTGATGGAGCACCCACAACTTCTGAAAGCAAAGCTGTTCCACTGGTTAATTGTTCTCACTGTTAAGAAGTTTCTCCTTAATTCCAGTTGCTTCTCTCCTTGATTAGTTTCCATCCATTGTTTTTTCTCCTGCCTTCTGCTGCTTTGGAGAATAGCTTGACCCCCTCTCTTTGTGGCAACCCCTTAGATATTGGAACATGGCTATCACGTCACCCCAGCCCTTCTTTTCTCTAGCCATTCCCAATTCTTGTAACCGTTCTTTATATCGTGTTTCCCTGAAAATAAGATCCTGTCTTATATTTTTTTGAACCCTGAAATAAGCGCTTGGCCTTATTGCCATGCACTCAAAAGCCTGATTGGGCTTATTATCAGGGGATGTCTTATTTTGGGGGAAACAGGGTATGTTTTAGTTTCTAGACCTTTAATCATCTTAATTGCACTTTTCCCAAATTATTGTTCTTGGGGTATTCCTCCCAATTTCACAAGGCAAAAAAAGGTTTCCAGAAAGGTAGGTTGGGATACATGGCCATCTATAGTAAAATTAATATCAGAGAAAATTTTCACTTCCCAGTCTCAAAATAAACTTACGTGTGTGTGTACGTGTGTGTGTGTGTGTGTGTGTGTGTGTGTGTGTGTCAAGGAGCAAAAAAAAAAAAAAAAGGAGGTGAGCAAGAGATAACACTTATTTTAGCCAGTAGAGCAGTGAAAAATGAAGTGATAATAGAAATGAGGCATATTCTGCTTTGGGTTAAGATCCAAACCAGAGATGAACTCAGTAACAGCAACATTTTCTTCACATGGAAGGAAAACATTGTGCTTTGTTAAAACAACTGTTCCAAGCCATAGCATTATAAGTGCTTCTCTTTATGAAGATGATGGCCAATCTCCACTTTTTAGACTTCTAAAAACTTCTTTAGAATAGAATAGAATAACAGAGTTGGAAGGGACCTTGGAGGTCTTCTAGTCCAACCTACTCTAGTCCTACTCAGGCAGGAAACCCTGTACCATTTCAGACAAATGATTGTTCAATCACTTCTTAAAAATTTCCAGTGTTGGAGCACCCACAACTTCTGGAGGCAAGTTGTTCCACTGATTAATTATTCTAGCTGTCAGGAAATTCCTCCTTAGTTCTAGGTTGCTTGTCTCCTTGATTAGTTTCCACCCATTGCTTCTTGTCCTGCCCTCAGGTGCTTTGGAGACTAGATCTCTCCTCATTAACTGAAAAGTGTGCGCGTCTGAAAAGTTGAGGTATTGGTAAGGTCCAAGTTTCTGAATCTATTTTCACATGAGTATGAATATTTAGAAGCTTGAAATTAACCATTCATTTGAAATGGGAACCAATGTATTTCCAGGCATAATTAAAAGGGCTGGTCCTCAGGGCTTGATGCTCTTTGCAACCTCAGGCCTGCGTATCTTGGAAACTGTCCCTCCCCTAACTGGGCCCTACACCAATTCTTTTTGTCACTGGAAACCTCTGTTTCATTGGTATGGAGAGTCGTACCCTGATTGTGCAAAATAAGTATATAAAGTGCTCTTTTGTGGGGGTCAGTTTCTAGACCCCCAAAAGTTCAACATTTAGTGGAAAGAGAAAGCTAATCAACCATTTCTTCTTTAGCAAGAATAATGTGTGGAAGGTTTACCGTAACTTTTCTTTTTTCATTATCCTAACTTTCTGGTACTACGGAAATTAACTTACTTTTACCTGTTCCAGAGGTGGACTTACCTTTCAGTAGGCTGATGCAGATATGGATACAGAAGACTTGCGCTCTTCTTCTTTGTCTTAAGCAATAAAAAAAAATCATGTGCCATCACTGGAATTCCTGGATGTCCCATGTCAAGAATGTTGGACGTCAAGCAAGTCATGCAGAAAAAAAACTGGACATTGTTTACAAAATCATTTAAAATGCTCAACAGTGGGTAGTGGCCTTGATGCTGCCCTCTGAAGTGTTGGAGATTCAGTTCCTCAAAAGACACAGAAGATATAACTAAGCTGGCTGATCTTTGTTTTGGCTGATTTAAGTACTGAGCAGAGGTGGGTTCCTGCTGGTATGTTCTTACTTGTTGGTTGCCGCAGAGCCGAAGAAGCCGGTGGCGTTCGCGGCGCGGGGCTTCCCTCGCCCGTTTTCCCCCGCCTGCCTGGACACCGCCATTTGCGTTCTTTTGCCCTCTGCGCAAGCAAAACGCTTTGCGCATGCGCAGAGGGCAAAAGAACGCAAATGGCGGCGTCCAGGCGGGCGGGAGAAAGCGGGCGGGGGAAGCCCCATGCCGCGAACGCCACCGGCTTCTTCACCTCTGTGGCGACCAACAGGTAAGAGTGTACCGGCAGGAACCCACCTCTGGTACTGAGTTAGTTGAGCTGGGAATGAGCATTCCCAGCATTGCTCACCCATTGTCATGCTGGCAGAGGCTGTCGTTGTGAGCGGCCAGATTTAGAGCAAGGTTACCCAACTGTAAGGTGTGCCTCCCTTGGGGAAGTGCAGGCAGAGTCAAAGAGAGGTGTGAAAACCTTTTTAACTACATTGCTACAATCAAATACACTTTCCCCCAAAGTTTGATTGTGTTTTTTCCATTGTTCCCTAGTGTTCATTTTAGTGTTTAGATTTTTAGGAGAGTGTGTATATTAAGTTCACACTAAACAGAGGTGTGATGCAGTGGTAGGTTTCAGCAGGTTCTGACCAGTTCTGAAGAACCGGTATCGGAAATTTCGAGTAGTTCGGAGAACCGGTAAATACCACCTCTGACTGGCCCCGCCCCCATCTATTCTCTGCCTCCTGAGTCCCAACTGATCAGGAGGAAATGGGGATTTTGCAGTATCCTTCCCCTGGAGTGGGGAGGGAATAGAGATTTTGCAGTATCCTTCTGCTGCCATGCCCACCAAGCCACGCCCACCAAGCCACGCCACACCAACCAAGCCACGCCCACAGAACCGGTAGTAAAAACTTTGAATCCCACCACTGGTGTAATGGCAAAAGATTTAGGAACCTTTGGTCTTGAGAATCACAATTTTCCCATTTGGAGGATTTTGAGTGTGTTTTCCTGGCTGTTCTTTGATATGATTGCATTTAGTGTTTGGTTTGTTGTTGTTTTCACAGACAATTCATGCAAAACAAAGGGGGGGGGGCGGAAATCCTGTTTCTGGATAATGAAGCAAGTAAGAATCTGCAGCAACGGATACACATTCAGTAATGGGCTTTTTGTTTGTTTTTCTTTAATGTTAGCTGATAGAGCAGCATTTATAAACCTTTATTGTTGTCGCTTCCAATTGTTCCAAGGCTTGATGGTGATCTCTGTTTACTGACTAACACTTGCCTCAGGAATTTCTAAGACAGAAGGAGACGTGTCCCTGCAGTCACATTGCTATTTGCTCCTTCCTGGCATATTGTAAGCAATATTTCTTAATCTGCATGTGGTGTGCCACCCAGGTTCCCTGAAAAATCTCACGATGCTCTTGAAGTTCATTGGGGGTTTG
This sequence comes from Diadophis punctatus similis, assembly GCA_023053685.1. NCBI lineage: Eukaryota > Metazoa > Chordata > Lepidosauria > Squamata > Dipsadidae > Diadophis > Diadophis punctatus. The sequence continues at coordinate 147,796,282 of JALIGW010000001.1, forward strand.
GATCAGTTCTGTCTCAGTAGCTAAACAAGAACCCGTGAATGAAAATGAGATGTCGGCAGATCTCTCCTTGGATATCACACTGAATCATTACAACAACAAAACAAAACCCCATAATAGTTTTGGAAGAAAGTTTGTCTGTCTGTCTGTCTGTCTGTCTGTCTGTCTGTCTGTCTGTCTGTCTGTCTGTCTGTCTGTCTGTCTATCTATCTATCTATCTATCTATCTATCTATCTATCTATTTATTTATTTTTTATTTATTTATTTATTTATTTGTTTGTTTATTTGTTTATTTATTTATTTATTTATTTGTGAGACTTATATACCGCCTCAAAGTGCAAGTACCCTCTAAGCAGTTTACACCATTAAGCAATGTATATTTATATTGCCCCCAACAATCTGGGTCCTCATTTTACCTACTGTAGGAAGTTAGCACCCACCCCTCTCCTAGGAAATGAGATATCCTAGGAGATATTAAAAGGTAGAAAATATTCTGTGGAACACATCTGGAAACATGCTTTTAAACAAACAAAAGACTCCTCTTGGAAACCCCCACCCCTGCTAGTGGGTCATTGGGGGCTGGGCCCAGCTCACATATTCCTCTCACCTGGACTGGAAGTCTTCTGCATAATAAAACCACAATAGGATTTGCCCAAGGCCCTTTCATTCAGCCAAAGCTGGATTAGACAAAAGCCAAGAGTTGCCCCAGCATGCCCCTGGGGGGTCTGAGAGCCAATGGGATACATTTCTATACAGAAACAGGAAATTAAGAGGTGGGACCCAACATAGACTATAAAACAAGGAACTCAGCATCTCTTCTCTCTCTTTTTCTCTTCACCCACACCTGGAACCATGTAAGCTGGTTCTGTACAGGGGCTCATGCCATGTGCTCCTGTCCACCATTAAACCTTCTTTCCAAGCAACTTTCATGAATCCAGTGTCTTTTTCCCCACTTGGAACTGAACCCAAAAGGATATTCCTTACAACACTACCTCGGAAGGATGGAAGGCTGAGTCAACCTTGAGCCGGTGAGATTTGAACCGCTGAACTGCTGATCACAGTCAGCTAAAGTAGCCTGCAGTACTGCACTCTAACTGCTGCGCCACCAGAGATTAGCTTTTCAAATGGAAAAAAAAGAAGTGTTTTCCATGAACATATCTTTTACCAAAGTGGATTTTCAGAATTCGCTACAATTGAAACTAAATGCAGAAATAAACTGGACGTTGCTGTATATTAATCCCAACACAGATTTTTAAGAAATCTCAATCCAGTTACTTAAAAAAATGAGTGGGGTCATCCATTCAGAGATATTTGCTGTTGTAGACAGAGAAAGAGAATGACTAAGGACAAAAAAGCAGTTGGAGCTGGAGTGACTTCCTGCTTCCTGTTGGCTTAATTGCAGCTGACTGCCCTTTGGAATCCAACGGTGGAACTGGTCTACTGCCCTCTGGAGGACTCAGGCAGGACTGGTTTATTAAACCTCTATGCTGCAGTATCAATCTCATGGCGTTATCTTGCCATCACGTGATGTATCGCGATGTTTTTCCCCCCTTGGCAGAGCTGGGGTGGGCGTGGCCTGCACATGACGCATCTGGCCCGTGGGGCCGCCAGTTTGACACCCTTGCTCTTTGCAGTAGTATGGCAGTTCGGCAGCACTGAAGTGACTACAAATTTGCCAAATTTCATTCCCATGAGAATCATGGGTCCTGGATTTTGGATGCGTTCTCTAAGTTAGCCTATTTGAACTATGTTGGCGCAGTGTCAGCCTATTGCCCCCAACATGGGAATGAAATTTGCCAAATTTCATTCCCATGAGAATCATGGGTCCTGGATTTTGGATGCGTTCTCTAAGCTAGCCTATTTGAGCTATGGTGGCGCAGTGGTTAGAATGCAGTATTGCAGGCTAATTCTGCCAATAGCCAGGAGTTTGATTCTCACTGGCTCAAGGTTGACTCAGCCTTCCATCCTTCCAAGGTCGGTAAAATGAGGACCTGGATTGTTGGGGGCAATATGCTGATACTATAAACTGCTTAGAGAGGGCTGCAAAGCACTATGAAGTGGTATATACGTCTAAGTGTTATTGCTCTTTGAGGTACCTTGGTTCAAAAATGGTTGCCCTATGAAGCACTGTTTTGCCCAGTTAAAGGTTACAGACATGAGAATTTTAGTGGTATATAGGTGCCATTTTATATAAGCCTGTACATTCTCTTTTTATAATGTACAATATGAAACATGGGTGGGGGGAAGATGTTTATCAAATGATAATTATCCTCATATTCTTTCTGATCCAATACAATGTTGGAAAGAAATTGTATAAAAAGGGTTAGATGTCTATCAATCTCTCAGCAAGATAGCTCTCCAAAAATAGAACAGAGCTGAACTAAATTTGGTGCAGAGAGATAAGCCAGCCAAAGAAAAAGAGAGAGTAGGCTGGATCAGTCCATGGGCAGCTGCTCAGAATGCTACTGACTGTTCCACTCTAAGGCTCCTCCCTCCTGGTCATGTGACCCAGAGTGGAACATTGGCACTTGCCCTGGGCTTCCCATGGCACTCATACACAGACATTGATGGAAGACATGAGGGAAGAAATTACGGACCCATGAAATGGCCATTGCTGGTAAAAAGATTGGAAAGAATTCCAGAAGCCATTCTCTGCATTGCTTTCCTTACCTTTTGAAAAGAAAGATTTAATAATAATAATAATAATAATAATAATAATAATAATAATAATAATAATAATAATAATAATAATAATAATAATAATAATAATAATAATAACAACAACAACAACAACAACAACAACAACAACAACAACAACACGACCTGGCCATCGAAACTACAAGGCTATGGCTATGGCACTTGGTACCATGTCCAAGAATTTTAGAAAACACATCAAGAAATTGCAGCTTCCTGCAATAACACCAGCGGAACTGCAAAAGACTGCGCTACTCGGAACATCATATATTTTAAAAAGATACTTGGTTGATACCTAGGATGCTGGCAGCAACCCGTATCAACCATTAGCACCAGTCAATGATATTTATGACACATCTTTAAATGTTCAGTTGACTGAGTTTCATGTTTAATGAATAAAAATAAAAATAAAAATAAATAAATAAATAAATAAATATAAAAAATAAAAATAAAATAAAATAAAATAAAATAAAATAAAATAAAATAAAATAAAATAAAATAAAATAAAATAAAATAAAATAAAATAAAATAATAAAATAAAATAAAATAGTAATAATAATAATAATAATAATAATAATAATAATAATAATAATAATAATAATAATAATAATAATAATAATAATAATAATAATAATAATAATAATAATAATAATAATAATATCCCCAAACATTATTATGGGGGTTCTCTTATTCCCTATAGCATTGGACTACCTATTGGACTATAACATTCTTCCTTAAGATTATACAATTAATAAATGCTTCACCGCTGTGCAAAGGTCTTTAAAAAAAAAACTACTACAGAATGTTAACTAGTGGATATAACCACTAAAAATTCTGCAGTGGGTATGTTTGGTACATATTTTTGAGTTGTTGGAGCTATAGGGCATCCCACAAAACAGGGACTAGGATTAGGTCATGTTGCAATGCATTCTGTTATTCCTTAAAAACCCTAAAGATTTGGGGGCTGTCTTCACACAGACTGGCTCCCTCTTGATTTGCAGGACCCATTGTACTATTAGTCTGGGACAATGGCTTCAGAGAGCCAATTCTGAAGTCAGGGATGGCAGTAGAATTCTTTCTGGGCATCCTCTCCAGTCCTTTCCAATCTACAGCCTTCTAAGATGCTTTTGGCATAGGATGAATGTCCCTTAAACCAGCTTACTGCCATGAGGTTTGATAAAGGACACTATAGCTTCATCTATGGTGTAGTTAAAATTCCATGACCCAGTTCATGCTTCTGTATGAGGGACAGGTGGGATCCATCTTCAGACAGTCAATTGTTGTAAGAAGACCCAATCTCTAAGTAGAATGTTTGTGAGCTTCAATTATCTTTAATCTTAGATTACTCTACTCTGGATGCAGGCAATCTGCAATGTGAAGGCTGCATTCAAAGTTTTTAAATTATCTGCCAATGACCTTCTTGGAAAAAAAATGACCATCTCAAAAAATGTGCCCTGTCCCCTCATTGGGCATGTGCAAGAGAGAGAGACATATGCAAAAAGAAAGGGAGGCAGGTAGTTCTCAATTTACAACCACAATTGACTCCAAAATTTATGTTGCTAAGTGAGTCTTGCCCCATTGCATGACCTTTCTTGCCACATTTGTTAAGTGAATGACTACAGTTATTAAATTAGCAATGACACTGTTAAGTGAATCTAGCTTCCCCATTGATGTTGCTTATCGGAAAGTCGCAACAGGTGATCACATGACCCTGGGACACTGCAACCGTCATAAATATGAGTCAATTGCCAAGCATCTGATATTTCGATCACGTGATCATGGAGATGCTATCTGTACAAAAAAAAGAGACAGGGTACTTGGTATTACAATTTTAGCTATGCTAAATATGCTAATCCATTGTGCTATGCACGCGTGGGTTCGAATCCCATCCTCGTCGCCAGTGTTGAATAGTCAGGCGGCAGCTGACAAGAAGGGACACAGACCGGCTGACAGGAACCAGCAACTTTATTTCAGAACCCAACAGCTGAGACAGGAACAACAACAGTGAGGCTTGACAGCTCCCTTTTATAGGGGAGCTGTCAAGTCCTGAGCCTATAGGAAGTCTTTATTCTCCCGCTCGCCGGCTGCCTGTGCCTCAGCCAATCAGGTTGAGGCAGCAGCTGGTGCGGTCATAAGTCGAGAACTTAGCAATTACCATTGCTGGCATAAAGTTCGGTATAGATTATTTCCAGAAGAAAGCCTTGAGAGAGAGAGAAAACTATTCTAAACCTTAATTTACTAGGAAGTTCTTGTTACCTTGGCAAGACTTCAGCTTTTCTTCGGAGACCCAATGAAGATTTCTTAAAATAAATGGATTACAGAATTAGTTTATCTGTCTTAGTTTCCCCGCTTCCTTCTTCTCTCTCTTTTCCTGCATCCATGCTTGATGGTACTTAGAGTGCCGTCATAGTATTTGGCAGAGTCCTTCATACAGAGCTACTGTGGGAGCCATCAGGAGTGATTGTCGTTATGAATGGTGGACAGTATGGTAGCTTACTTGCCAGGAATCTGAGAACAGATGTTAGGAATATGTAATTCCATATATGAATATGTAATGTTTTGTATTTAAATGGCAATTACTGTGTGTTGTATTTTCCACTAGGAAAGTGACATTAGTAAATCACATCAATTATTGTAATAAGGTTTTATGATCAACCTGCCCAGGTTTTTTTTAAGCTTCTTTCCTTCTTTTGAAGCAATGAATACTCAAGTACATTTTTGGCAATATTCTTCAAACAGCTTGAATTGTTGACAGCTCTCTTTTCGGCTGCCAAAGGGAATGGGCATTCTGGAGGCAAAAGTCTTTATTCTGCTGCAGAATTTTCTAATTTTGGGGGGGGTCATTTAAATGTTTTTGTTTTGGGGAGTCCCTGTATGCCAGAATGGCCTAAAACAGACCATTTAGACCTGGAATCTGAATCTGAGTTACTTTTGTCAAATGAATTAACTTTGCTGAGACAAGTGGATAACTGTATCTGCCGTTATGTCTTCCCAAGAATATCCTGCATTCTTAGGGTTGCATATTTCAGTATTGCTACATTTTAAAGTAAGAACATTACCGGTAAATTAAATTCATCCAAAGAACATCTCTGAAAGAAAGACAATGACCACCTCCGTTAACTACAGCAGTTTATAACCATGAAATCAAGATTTAATAGCTAGAAACACCATTTATATATAAATGGCATACTTGTGGAAATAATTGGTATTGTACAAATCCTGCCTGGAATGATGTTATTAGTTACTCTTAGAAACCTTTTTTTACAGGATTCTTTGTTCCGCTAAAGAAGAATAGAAAGGGAGGTAGAGTCCTTCAGGTATAATCAGTTAACTATATATTTTGAGTTTGGATTTAATAGGGTTTGAGAAGCCACCCTCTTTACAGAGGAAAGAACAACATTTCACATATTTTTTTTAAAAAAATATGACTATTTTAGCGACCCTTCTGTTCATTTTGTTCAGTAGGGACTTGGGCCTGTTTCTTAAAGTCCTGTTCCCATGGCACCCCTGGGAACACCAGCCCTACCAGGTAGATCAACCAAGAAATCAACTTTGGAGAAAAGCTAAAGCTACCTTTATTGAGATCGGCTGTAACAGGGGTCAGCAACCTTAAAAACTCAAAGAGCCATTTGAACCTGTTTCCCAGAGAAAACAAAACACCTGGAGCCACAAAACCTGGGTGTGCGTGGCCAACTCGATGTCATTCCCACCGAGTCACATGACCCCTCCCCCAGCTACATCTACCCAGGTTTTGTGGCTCTATGTTTTCTTATCTATGAGAAAAAGGTATATCTCTCTCGTTCTTTCTGTCCATCTCTCTTTCTCCCTCTCCTATCTCTCTCCCTCCCTCTCATCTTTCTTTCTCTCTTTCCCTTTCCCCATTTCTCTCTCTCTTCCTCCCTACCCATCTCTCTCTCTGTCCCTCATTTCTCTCTTTCTCCCATCTCTCTTTCTCCCTCTCCCTCCCCTTCTCTCTCTCTGTGCTGAAGAACGATTGCCACCCCCGACAGAGGCTTCTCTTTGGGTGACCCTCCTCCCCCTCTCGTGACTCCCTGGCTGTCTGTGGTGCGCGTGGGGAGACCCTCAAGCGAGCACCAAAGCGCAGCAAAGGTGCACACAGAGGGCGGGCGGCTGCTCACTTAAGGAGGGTCTTTGGATGCAGCTTCTCTCCTACCCCAAGGATCCGGTCATTGCCTTGCCGTGTCCCATCCTGTCCCATCCCCCCTCCCTGCAACTCTTCGGCCAAGTGGGGAGGGCGTGAGCTCCAGCTTGAAGCGGCAGGAAGTGAAGGCTGAATTATGCGCAAATGTGGTGTGAAGGCAGCTACAGGGCCGCTTCTCTCTTGTCCTAAGGATCCGGCCATCACCTTGCCATGTGCCCCCCCTACCACATGAGAGGAGAAGGCGAGGGAGGAGGGTCGCCGGAGCGAAGGCAGCTTTCACTTCCTGCTGCTTTGGGCTGGAGCTTATGCCAACCCCGCTCTGCCAAAGAGCTGCAGGGAGGGATGGGGGGGGGGGACATGGCAAGGCAATGGCCAGATCCTTAGGGCAGGAGAGAAACCGTGTCCAAAGACCCTCCTTAAGCAAACAGCTGCCCACCCTCCGCCCACACCTTTGCTGTACTTTGGTGCTTGCTTGAGGGTCTCTCCGCACATACACACCCTCCTGACCCTGCCACAGCCAGCCAGGGAGTTGCGAGAGGGGGAGGAGGGTTGCCCAAAGGTAAGCCTACGCTGGGGGTGGCTATGTTCCTCAACCAGTGCCGGAGAATCAGCCCTGGCTGCTTCTCCATTCTTGCCATCGCCCTTACCATCTCAGGCCAGGTGAGAGAGGGGAGGGCGAGGCCAGCCAGTGATGGGACAGGGAGCCACAGCAGGGGGCCCAAAGAGCTGTGGGTTGCCGACCCCTGGGCTATAACAACAGATCTTTTCAATCTGGTCTGGCTGTATCCAGGGCTAGTTGTAGGCCTAGGTGACTTATTTCAACGAAATGCCTAGGTTGCATTTGGCAACCTAGCATTTCATTGAACAAGGTCACCAAATATGAGGGGCTGCCAAAATTGAAAAGACTTCCAAAGATAGAATCTAATAATCTTTCCTCATTGTTTAGAAGTTTTTCTTTCTATACTTTTTGAAAACGCTTGCCGACAAAGTCAGTTGAGTGGTAACGAACAGCACATGAAGCAGACGCTGCAAGTCATGAAAATGGAATTATTATTAGAGCTATGAATCTCAGGAAATTGATATTACCAAAAGAGACAAAGGTCTGAAAGAAAGATACTGAGTGAACGAATCGCTTGACTGTCAGCTTATGCTCAGAAAAGCACTAACAGCACACTCTGTTGATTAAGCACACCCATTTGAGAGTTAAATATAATTTCTCAATCCAATGTTGGGCCTAGTTTATGTTATCAAGCCTGGGCTTCCAGAGACTTGTTGAGCTGGCTCTGTCGTTGAGATAGCCCCTTTAATCATTGAATTGCCTGGGGTTTATAGCTTTGGTTTTTATTATACTTTTAATGATATTTATTAGTATGATTTTTTTACATTTAATGATTTTTTTTGTCTTGTTGTTTTATCTCACTGTTGTGCGCCACCCAGAGTTGTTTGTGGTGAGATGGATGTCTCAATCATCATTTTTTAGCCATTGTCTTTCCACTGCAGGATGAAGACTTCTTCTACATGTTTCCAACCAATGCGGTCCTTTCTTTTGCCAATTAGACCCGCAATACTTACCACCTTGTTTTAGGTCTCTTTCATGAATGCTTTTTATCAAGTGGGATCCATTCTAGGACTGCCTTGGTCCACCTGCCATCAGTACTTCTTGCAGTATGACCAGCCCATTTCCATTTCAATTCTTTTACTCTCTTGATGATATCGTATACTTTCGTTTGTTCTCTAATCCATGTGCAGGTCTTTCTGTCTTGTCTTGTAATGCTGAGCATGTATCTTTCCGTGGCTCTTTTGCGCCACTCGTAGCTTTTGTATCAATTGTGAGGTTAGTGACCATGTTTCACTGGCATATCTTAGAACAGGTAGCACACACTGATTGAAGAGTTTTCTCTTCAGGCATAGGGGGAGATTGGGATGTCTATATAAGTTTGATAAGTAAAATAATAAAATGAAATAAAATGCAGAGGGGGCACCAGAATATGATTTTACCTAGAATGCCAAAATGTTTAGAACCAGCTCTCTCTGTATCTTCTCCCCCTTATTATTCTCCAGAGAATTAGGGAAGCATCTTCCTGAGCTACTTTGGAATGTTACCTAGAAGTTCTGAACTTAAAAATTGCTTCAGTCACTTTTGCGTAGGCAACAGCTACTGTGGTGTCACCACCTCCATTCCTTACTCTCTTCTCATTATTCTCTCTACAGAGAATAGTGAGCCCGTTTCTATATTTTACATACAAGTACCAAGAGAAGGCAAGATTTTTCAAAGGTTGGCCGCTTCAGCAGGTCGGAAGGGATGGATTATAGTCAACAAAGGTTGGTGGATAGTGCAAGAACTGAAGCCCAGTTCTTTGTATGTGCATAGTCACTTTGATGAGTGAGATGGGCGGCATATACATTTAATAAATATAAATAAATGTGTGTGCAGTGTTGACACGTACACAAAAGAGGCAGGGGCTGTCACAAGTGACACCCTGAGGGTTTTTTTTTTACTTTAAGAAGTGGGATTTATATTCTGTCCTCTGTCTTGTCAATGTTGATCCACTCTGTGGATGCCGATGATATAGATTCAGTGGTGGGTTCCTACCGGTGCTGTCCGGACCATAGCGCCGGTAGGGAGCGGCCAATTGCACAATTTGTGCGCGACCGCTCCGGTGCCGTCTTTGCTGGTCCGTCGTGTGCATCGCCATCTTTTTTTAAGAATTTTTGGGCTTTTTTGCTTCTGCGCATGCGCGGAAACAAAATCTCACCGAAATCTCGCGAGGGGACGCGCATGCGAGATTTCGGCGAGATTTTGCTTCCATGCATGCACAGAAGCAAAATCACGCGAGGGGGTGTGAACGCGTAGCGAGGGGGTGCGTGCATGAAACATGGAGATGCGCGCGCAGCGCACCGGTATCGGTAAGTGAGCAACCCGCCCCTGTCTAGATCTGATTGAGAGGGGGAACCACCATAAACCAGCAAGGGCTTCCCCAAAGGTGCTTTTTCAAGAGGCAACTGGACTTTCTTGTTTTTCTTTGAAGACGTTTTGCTTCTTCAGAAGAAGCATCTTCAGCTCTAACCGGATGGTGGGGGATCCTTTCACTCCCCACCATCCAGTCAGAGCTCAAGAAGCTTCTTGGATGAAAAGTGACACGTCTTCGAAGAAAAAACAAGAAAGTCCATTTGCTTCTTGAATTAACAACTTTGGGACTACCATGACCTGGATGACTGAGAATCTCTATAGACAGAAAGGGCTGCACTCTTCCCTGATCACACTTGGGTTTGTTACAAAAATAAGCTACAACTGATGCTTAGGAAAGTTTTGTATTTAATTTTAGCAAGGTGGGATCCAGAATGTTCCAGTCCTTTGATTCTGCTCCTCACTTTAGTGCAGCCTCAGAATTCTGGTCTTCCCTGCCGTTCCCTCTGCCTTCACGTACAGCTGTAACCCAATTCCTTCCCCAGCGATATGCGAAAGGTGCCCTCTTGCATTCTCACAAAAACGTGCAAAGTTACGCACCACTCACGACATTGCAACTCCTTGCCGTGCTGTACCTTGATTAGCTTGTTGCGTTCCTTGTTTTTCCCACTTGAAAGTGGTCTAGCTTGAAGAACGGAGGGGTGTAACAATAACCCAGGTTGAAGAATGTTGACAAATTAAATATTGATCTAGCTCTGCATACAGGAGGGAAAAAGCCCCCGCCCGCAAACAAACAAAACACCCCAAAGCAAAGCAAGCAAGCAAATGAAAGAGGACCGCAATGATTCATCCGCCTCTTTGTTACTGGAAGCGATGCCAAAAGAATTAATGAGCTTAACTATTTCAGCAGTCGCTTTGCTTGTGCTGTCAGATGCACAACTGTGTGGGAATCTGGAGAAAAAAGAGGGAAGATGCTCTTTGGTGACGGCTGCCACTGCAGCTATGTAACCTTCCATGAACTGAATTCAGGCATTCAGAGTCAGATAACATTAACTTGATGTTCAGATGGGTTTGGTAAGGAGCCTCACGTGCTTAAACTGGAGCATTTTAATTTTATCTGCTACATTAAGCATCCTAAGCAGGACTGGTTTCTAGAAGACATTTGTCTTAGGAGAAATACAATCTAACTTCCCTAAAGAGATTAATAATAATCTATGCAGGTAACTTAATGAGTTGCCCTATAGCCAAAACTGTTCACAAGCAATGAAAATAAAACAATGAAAGCCAATAACCGACACAATTAGAAATTAGGGATGTTAAAAGGAATAATCCAACCAACCTGGATGTCTCTATGAAAATGCACCCAAGTCTCGCAAAAAAACACCCACCCGTTGGTCACAACAGAGGGTGGCAGCAATGAACAGAAATTGTTTGGGTCATATTAACAATTTGGAGATTTCAAACTGGAGAGCCAGTTTGTCTAGGCACCAGGGTAGAAACCAGACAACCGTGAGTTCTAGCCCCACCTTAGCAGAAGTGGGTTCTTACCAGTTCTTTAGAACCATTAGTAAAGCAGCGATGATGTCATGGAGCCGGTTCTGTTGGTGCCGGTCTGTGGGTGCCGGCGCCTTGGATTTTGCTTCTGCGCATGTGCAGAAGCTAATTTTTGCTTCTGCACATGGGCAGAAGCTATTTTTTGATTGCAGCAGGGGTGCACAAAGAGCGCCCACGCGCCCAGTGCAACCCTGAGCGAACCGGCAGCAAAACGATCCACAACCCACCCCTGCACCTTAGATATGACAAACCAGCTGCGTGACTTTGGGCCAGTCACTCTCTTGGAGCCCAAACTTCCTCACAAGGTTGTTGTGGGGAAAATAGAAGGAAGGAGTATTATATCTGTTCACTACCTAGAGTTACAGGTAGTCCTCGACTTATGACCACTACTGAGCCCAAAATTTCTGTCGTTAAGCGAGACATTTGTTAAGTGAGCATTGCCCCATTTTACGAATCTTTCTTGCCACAGTTGGTAAGTGAATTACCACAGTTATTAAATTAGTAATGACACCATTAAGCGAATCTAGCTTCCCCATTGATTTTGCTTGTTGGAAACTTGCAAAAGGTGATCACATGACCCCGGGACACTGCAACCGTCATAAATATGAGTCAACTGCCAAACATCTGATATTCTGATCACGTGACCATAGGGATGCTGCAACGGTTATAAGCATGAAAAACAGTCATAAGTCACTTTTTCAGTACCGTTGTAACTGTAATGGTCACTAAATGAACTGTTGTAAGTCAAGGACTACCTGTACTTATAAAGTAATAAAGGTGAGATAAAAATCTAATAAATAATTCAATTGGATGTATGTTGAGAAATGCATCTGAAAAGTAGATATGTCCGTGAAGATTGTGTAGCAAAGGATGGTTAAATAAAAGAGAGCTTACTATGGAGAAATGAAGAGCTCTAAAATAGGAAAATTTCGCTAAGGAAGGATAACATCAGGAAATCTTGTATTAAAAAGAGTTTCTTGAGAAACTGACTATAAAAACTGTGCATGTTCTGAGAAATCACCTACCAAGGTCTGCCTATTATTGAAAGCTGCAAAGAAAAAATGAATTTTTTTTTAAAAAAGTAGATCTTTACAAAAATCAATTTAAACCAAGCCTATAATGGATCAGAATATGCTCCAGTAATATGGAGAGCAGGAATGCTCTTTGCCTATAACAAATAAATCATTCGACAAAAGAACCCTGGGTTCTCATTAGAGGTACAAAAGACTAAGCTCAAATTATACTACTTCAGATCAGAGGTGGGTTCCTCCTGGTTTGGACCGGTTCGCCTGAACCGGTAGTGACCTGCTGGTGATGTCACGATGATGTCACGGAACCGGTTCAGTCGGTGCTGGTCCGTGGGCGCCGCCATCTTAAAAAATTTTTTTTTGAATTTTTTTGAATTTTTTTTCTTTTGAGCATGTGCAGAAGCTGAGTTTCCGGCACTGTGCATGCGGTCACCATCTTGTTTTTGGCTTTTTAAAAAAAATTACTTTTTTTTAAAAAAAAATTCTTCTGAGCATGTGCAGAAGCCGAGTTTCCGGCACTGTGCATGAGGTCGCCATCTTGTTTTTGGCTTTTTAAAAAATTATTTTTTTCGGAATTTTCAGCACTGCACATGCGTGCGCATGCAAAGCGTGCACGCGCCCACTCGACGTGGGAAGAAGTGAACCGGCAGCGAGGTAAGTTAGAACCCACCCTTGCTTCAGACACTATATGCAAGGACATGTACATGTTATTGTATGTTGTTTTTGATACTTTTTAAAATTGTTTTTAATAATTTTAATGTTTAGTTGTTCTTTAAAATGTTGTACGCGCCGTGAGTCCTCAGGGAGTAGGGTGGCATAGAAGAGCATCTAAATAAATATAAATAAATAAATAAATGGCTCTAAGGCTGGGAAAGGTGAGAGGAAATAGGAAAAGAGGCTGACAAAGGTAGCAAGGTGGACTGAGTCAGTTACAGGAGTGACAGGTTAGAAAGACCTGAAAAATCAGGTTAGGGACAGTTTGTTATGGAAGACATCTATCTTTGGGGTTGGTATGAATCCACAAGACTGAATCCCATTATCCCCAATACAGCGTCCATCAACAGAACTTCCAAGTTAGCTGAATTTAACTTAATTAGCCCTTATCCAGCCCATCTTCACACTTACATATTGATCAAACACTTCCAGTTCCTCACCCATATCAAATGCAACTATCCGTTGATGCCTCGGTACTCTAAAACTCTTGGGAATTCCACAACACACAAACACAATGGAAGGAACATATTTTATTCTTGCTTCTTTCACCCCAAGCAGTGGAGTTTTAGTCTGTAGAATGGCCCAAGTCTCTTTATATTTCCTTACTCTGATGCAGCAGGATCCTAAACTATGCTGGATGGATCAAAAGGTTGAGATAAGGAAGAGAGGGCTCGAATCCAGCACTGTGATTTCTTGGCATGCAGTATTTTGGATGTGGCTGAATCAGGTATATGGGAAAAACATTGGAATCAAGCAAAAAATAGTGAATGTTTTGATTCGTTGTTCTGGGAAGTCCTGGAAAAGATGCTAAAAACAAACTATCAGAAAATTAGCAAAAAATTCTGAGATGTGACAAGTCTGTTTATGGTGACTCAGTGCTGCAGCTGATTTCAATGACATTCATTTCCAGACCAATTCCTTCTCCACAAGCTCCATACTATAGCCATGGACGCTTTTTACATTTGCTGACTGTTATGGAAGACTGAGTATGGCAACCTCGCAGACTGAATAAGGAGATGGTGCATTAGCCTCTTTCATGGCGGATGGAACATCTCAGCCCAGAAATCAAAGTGAGACTGTAGGGACAGTGAAGAATTGTGCCTCAAAAGCAGCGATGTGTTATACCAAGAGGGAGTACAGAAAAAAAAAAGTATGCATAGTTTCCCTATCCCAACAGCTTTAATAAGCAAATATTTTTCATATTTGTCTCTTTCGTGAGCTGTGAAAAGGGGCAATAAGATTTAATTAATGTTTGATGAGAGAACAAGGGAGATTTCATCAGATTTGGAAATGATGGAATAAATCAAGAACACTCACTGCAGCCTGCAGTTTCACTAATCCTGCGTCAGTTTCCCCCCCCCCCCCAAAAGAATTATTTTCTATTCTGTTGTGCTCTTCTTATAATCAGTTCTTCTCTCATGCTTTGTCTTCACTGAATTTGAAGCACTGGTGGCTATTTCTGCCTCTACACAATACTCCTCTTGAATCAGGCCTTCCCTCGAACAATGCTAACTGGAATTAAGAATGTGGTGAGTGGGGCTCACATTGTTCCCATTCACAGATTTGCTCATGTTGATGAAACAGCAGTTCTCTGTTTTGGACTATTAGCAAGTGTTGGGTGCAGGGGTGGGTTCCAATTTTTTTTACTACCACTCTGTGGGCATAGCTTATTTTGTGGGTGTGGCTTGATGGTTATGTGATGATGGGCATGGCTTTTTGATCATGTGACTGGGTGGGAGTGGTTTGGCAGTCGTGACTGGGTGCGAGTGGCTTTGCGGTCATGTGACTGGGTGAAGGTTGCTGGGTGGTCATGTGACTGGGTGGGAGTAGCCAACTTGACGTCACTCACGTCAAGGGTTAGGGTTAGGGTGCCTGGCCTCTCCTTGCCTCAAAGGCCTCAACGAGATACAATTTCCCTATCTATTTACTACTACTGAACATCCAAAATATACTATTTAATCCTATGTATATATGCCATATGTGTACATACATATTACACACAGGCACACAAAAAGATACATTATCTACTATATATACTGTATGTGTATGTACACACACACACACACACACACACACAGAGAGAGAGAGAGAGAGAGAGAGAGAGAGAGAGAGAGAGAGAGAGAGAGAGAGAGAGAGAGAGAGAGAGAGAGAGAGAGGAAGAGGAAGAGGAAGAGGAAGAGAGAGAGAGAGCTCTTCTAAAACTACACATTCAACCTCACTTACTGCATTTGGAAAAACACACCCAGAGTCCACTTTCTGCCACACATTTAACCATAACTTCTGTACATTAGAACATTACACATGCCTTCAGATCTTCTTCCCTAGCTTGCACATGACTGTTAGAGCCAGGAAATGTCATGGATTGAGTAAAATGTGGTGAAACTCACTTAACAACACTCTTGCTTAGCAACCAAAATTTTGGGCTCAATTGTGGTCATAAGTCAAGGACTATCTCTGCCTTCCTCTGCATGGCAGCCTTGTCCTAGTAAACTCCTTCTCCTTTCTGGCAATTTTCCTCTCTGTTAGAGGCACCAAAATAATCCAGACAATGCAGCACGGGGTTGGACTAGATGACCTCTGAGATATCTTCCAGCCCAAAATTGCTGTGCTGTTTCAAAGTGTCTTCTGAAGCCACGTCTAGTGCCAGGGTTTGTGGTGCTTCCTTCCTCTTCTCTCCTCTCTCTCTCTCCCCCCCTCCCTTCCTTTCTCCTCTTTCTTTCTTTCTTTCTTTCTTTCTTTCTTTCTTTCTTTCTTTCTTTCTTTCTTTCTTTCTTTCTTTCTTTCTTTCTTATCTTTTTCTTTATCTCCCTCCCTCCCTTTCTCTTTCTTTCTTTCTTTCTTTCTTTCTTTCTTTCTTTCTTTCTTTCTTTCTTTCTTTCTTTCTTTCTTTCTTTCTTTCTTTCTTTCTTTCTTCTCTCTCTCTCTCTCTCCCTCCCTCCCTCCCTCCCTCTCTCTCCCCTCTTTTTCTTTCACCTCCAGTCATAGTCATTAAAAATAATAGGAGCCTAACTTTGTTAAACCTTCGCTTCCACACCATTTCATAAGATAAATTATTACCAGCTAGAAAACACTTTGGTTAACCAGAGGGAAACACCTGCTGCTTTAATTTCAGGGGGGTGGGGAATAAGCTACTGGGAAAAGTGAAATAACCGGATCATACAAGTTCTGATTCTACACCAGGAAGGAAGTCTCTGCCCTCTTGAATGGGAAGAGCTGGCTATAAAGGAGGCTCAGCTCACGAATGGACAGACCAAGGCTCAACTACCCTCCTTTCTGCCAGCAGTCTGTGCATGCCCAGGGTTGCTCCTCGGACTAAAATGTTTTAGTGCAGGAACTCCCTCCCTTCAAGGTCGTCCTCTCACAGCTGTCTTTTCCTTCCCTTCCCCAAATTCTGCATCAAGCTGGGTCCCATGCTTGGCGTTTTCCCACCTTCGCCCATCGGGGAAAGAGAGAGTGAGAGAACTATACAGTAAAAGTGCCTGGGTAGAGAGGATTTGGTCTCTTGCTAGCCACCAAGCCAGAACAGCTGCATAAGAAAGCCTCTTCCTTCAGTGCTCAGAGGCAAGATCTCTCTGTCTCTCATTCTTTCCCTCCCACTCTCTCATTCTCTGTCTCTCTCACTCTCTCTCTCTCTCTCTCTCATTCTTCTCTCTCTCTCTCTCCCTTCCTCCCTCCCTCTCCCCCACTCCCCACCCCCACTTCCCAACCCCCACCCCCAGAGAATAACTGTAAGGAAATTCGGCCACGTTCTTTCTGTCTCTGGAAAGATACAAAAATAATACACCGGCTGGGGCGCGTCTCCCCATTTTCCTCTCGCTGCCTCTGTGCATGTGTGCTTGCTGCTTTTGCACTAAACTTAGCATGGAGAAAAATGGCTATTTCTCCCCTTTTTCTTGCCTCTTTTTCCAGCCCTTGTTGGGAGACTTTTCTCCGTGCTATGTTTAAGTGCAAAAGCAGCAAGCACGCATGCACGGAGACAGCGAGAGGAATATGGGAAAACGCTCCGCCTCGAGATACCGGCTGGGGTGCGTCTCCCCATTTTCCTCTCACTGCCTCCGTGCGTGCGTGCTGCTTTTGCACTTAAACTTAGCATGGAGAAAAGTGGCTGTTTCTCCCCTTTTTCTTGCCTCTTTTTCCGGCCCTTGTTGGGAGACTTTTCTCCATGCTATGTTTTAAGTGCAAAAGCAGCAAGACAGCGAGAGGTGCAGACTTTCCAGATGGGACAGGGGTGGGTTCTAACTTATCTCGCCGCCACTTCCTCCCATGCCGCATAGCTGCGTGTACTTCTTGCAGGCGCTCGTGCATGCACAGTGCCGAAAACTCAACTTCTGCACATGCGCAGAAGCAAAAACAAGCCAAAAATCCCCCCAAAAACAATTTGGAAAAAAATCCGATTTTTATTAAAATGGAGGCGCCCACGGACCGGCGCTGACTGAACCGGGTCGGTGACATCATCGTGACGTCACCAGCAGGTTGCTAACAGTTCGGGAGAACCGGTCCAAACTGGGAGGAACCCACCCCTGGTTGGGTGCTTTAAATGTGAGCTAGAATGGACTGAACAGGACTACATCTTCTTTCATAAAGTCTAAATCACTTTTCCTGTTTGGTCTTTTTTCCTTCCTACTCCTCACATCTCCCCTACAACCGCTTCTGTACTTTTTCTCAAAATAAAGGTACCAGTTTCATGTTTCTCCAGATGTTTCTGATGCGAAGGTCAATTACAAAGCTGTTCCCCAAGCTCAGTTTTTACTTGAAATGTTTGTTCTTGCCAGACTTGTTGAAAGCAGATGTTGCAGGCTCTCTGGGTGCTACTGTTACTGTATAGTTAGCAGGTTCATGTCACAACATGTATTTGTGTGCATGTGTGTTCATGTGTGGGTGTGTAGGTGTCTGTTACTTTTACTCATACAACATTCACAATCTCTGCCCACTCCCTAATATCTCTCCAGACTTGGATAAGATCTCAGATCTGTATTCCAATGGTTTAGTTTCCATTTTTGGGGTGTGTGTGACTGTGTGTGTTTAAAAACAGCACAGCACAAAACAAAACAAAATGGAATAATACATCAGGTATGATACCTATGCAGTTCCTTGCATATAAATTTATTTAAATTTATATAACCACCGATCTCAACAGCATCACCAGGATCTTGGTGACTAACAACAGTTAAAAACACAATAAACAGCAACATTATAACATAATTTGCAACTGAGATAATCTCCCCCCCAAAAAACACCCCATGATCATATCAAGCATCATAACTACTTCATGGACTCTGCTGCACATCCTGCCCCCATGCTTGGTGGCATAGCCATGTCTCCAAAGCCTTAAAGCCAGTAGAGTTTGGGCTAATCTAATCTTGAGGATCAAAGTGTGGGCATCATGACAGTCTTGGCAATCTTTCAAGGAGCTGAGATAGCGCAGTGGTTAAAAGCAGCATTGCGACCTTCAGCTGATTGCTAGTTCAGCAGTCCAGCTGTTCGAATCTCACTAGGCTCAAGGTTGACTCAGCCTTCCATCTTTCCGAGGTAGGTAAAATGAGGACCCAGATTGTTGGGGGCAATATGCTGAACTCTGTAAACCGCTTAGAGAGGGCTGGAAAGCACTATGAAGCGGTATATAAGTCTAAGTGCTATTGCTATTGCTATTTCCTGGTTCCACCAGATCGCACTTTCTAACAGGTGGAACTCAAAGTGTTCTTCTGCTGCTGGATCTGATGGGACAGGAAGACACAATCAGGGAGAGGCAGCCCTTCAAATAGCCCAGCCTCATGCCATGAAGGGCTTTATAGGACACTATCAGCCGCTTGAATTGAACAGGGAACCATACTGGCAACCAATGTAATTTGTGGAGATGTAATACATGCATTGCACAAGGAGTGTACATAACACTTGCATTAAGGCATTTTGAACCAGCTGCAGCTTCCAGATGCTCTTCAAGGACAACCCCATGTAAAGGCATTGAAGTAGTGCGTATATCTTATCTTACCCGTCAAATTCTGAATGATGAATTGTCCATAGGAACATCTGCTCCCGCGCAATCTCTTTATACAAGATGCCCCCAAACCCAAAGGCAGGAAAATGGTTTTTGTTATGAGTACAAATCCTTACAATTGCCTAATGTAAATACTGGCCACATCATCAATTCTCATGTAAAGCTGGCAACCTTGCGATGCATTAATCATTTATAATTCCAGAAACCTTGGAATTATGTCTGGCAGTGAGAAATTATGGGTGTTTCACCTCAGCAACATCTAGAGGGCCAGAAATACTCTACCTGAAAGACCAGTGAGTTCTAGTGATATCAGAGCGCCCTTCCCCAACACAGTATATTCCAGAAGTTCTGGATTCCAGAATAGTCGAGGAAACACTGCTCTAGAAACTGAAAACAACTTGATGATATATAATCAACCAGTTCATGACAGCCAACGTTGCCCATTCTGGACAATGATGGTTAAAACATTATCCAGAATGGGCAACGTTGGCTGTCATGATTGGTTGATTATATGCCATCAAGTTTTCAATTTCTAGAGCAGTGTTTCTCAACCTTGGCTACTTTAAGATGTTTTGGACTTCAACTCCCAGAATTTCCCAGCCAGCTTAAATCCGTACAGCTTAACATTGCCAAGGTTGAGAAACAATGTTCCAGAAACCACATACCTGTATTTTTCGGAGTATAAGACACACCTTTTCCCTCCCTAAAAGAGGATGAAAATTTGGGTGCATCTTATACTCCGAATATAGCTTTTTTGAAGCTTTTTTTCTAGCCCTAATGAGGTGCTAATGATCTTCCCTGCTTGCTGACCAGACTAAGGACACTAGCCAGATGACTAAGGACACATACCTGTTAGGTAGATTTTCCCCCCTATTTTCCTCCCCCAAAACTAAGGTGCGTCTTATACTCCGGTGTGTCTTATACTCCGAAAAATACGGTAGTTAGATTTTCTCCATGACGATCTATCCCAGAAGTTGGGAACGATGGTCCCTTTATGACTTGTGGATTTCAACACCTAGAATTCCTGAGCCAGCATTGCTCAGGAGTTGATTCTGGGAGTTGAAGCCCACAAGTCATAAAAGGGCCATCGTTCCCCCACTCCTGATCTATCCCCAGTGTGGTCTTTCAGGTGTTCCCATGGTGCACTCATCACCACTGCAACCGAATAACTGAGTCCAGTCACGGCAGGCGTGCAGCTTTTAAGAGTTGGATCAGAAATAGACAAAGTCCTTTTCAAAACCACAAAGTTAATTAAGTGCCTGATGTGAACTCACAACCCATCAATTGCACTCCATAGGTGTTATGTATTAATAGTTACACTGAGTTAAGATGTTTCCACCAAGGTCCGCTTTGCAGAGCGGGAAAATGAGAGCCGCTGATTGGTTAAGCCAGTCGGTAACTCTCTATTTAAAGAGAGCCTTGCCGGGCTGGTTCCTTTGCTGGTCACTACTACCTTGAATAAAGAGCTGTTAGTCACAATACTGTCTCCAGCTCTTCAGTACGAGAACTCAACAATAGAATTCTGTAAGGATACAAAAGAAGTAAAGGCAGGAGAAGGAAGGTGATCCTTCTCTATTGTCCACAATGATGTAAGGAAGGGCTAAAAATATATCAGTTATTAAGTCTTTGAGTCTTTGTATTTGTCTCCTTTTCATTTGGATTCATTTAAAAACAATGTTTTGTTAAGCCTCTTCACTTAAATGCTTGGATGGCTTTGAAATTAGTTATTTCACTGAGAACAATGGATTTCTTGCTTGGAATATCTACTTAAATTGCTTTGGAAAGAACAGCCTTGAAGGCCCACCTCAATTTAATGGCACACTTTTTAAAAACTTTTAATGTAATACTTGAAGTAGCTCATCAATTAGTATTCTGCAGCAGGCAGGGCTGAATGGATTTAGCCGACACAAGTTAGCAGCTCTCCTGGAGTTGCAGAGCAGGTTGTCACAAGACCCTGAATCTTCTGGGAGAGGTTTATGATTTTGTCCTTTTTAGCTAAAGGCACTTCTACTGGATGGCCACTTGCTGTATTACTGAAAGACAAAAAGGCAGCGGCTTAAAAGCCACCCATCAACACACCACAATCAGCATCTAAAAAGCCACATACAACAGCCACTATAAATACCACACACAGAACAACGCACTGTTGGGTTCTGATATCGAAGAGACAGGAGGCTGGTGGAGTGACTTCAGCTCTTTATTGGTTACAGTGAGCAACAACAGCAAATACCCAGGTGGCAGGGGTTTAAATAGGGAGCCTTACTGGCAAGGAGCCAATCAGAATTTCCCTACTTTACTTCCCTGTCGGACTGGAGTGAAAACTTCCCAAGTCCTCAGGACATAACATCCCTCCCCTTTTAGTTCAGTGCATATTTTAGCATACGTAATCACTTAAATACGTAGGACGTTTTACTGCTCTAGATGACCTGCACAGTTCAGTTGGGGCGTCGCCGGGAGCAGGAGAGGACGTGTTTTCTCTCTCTGGCTCCCTCTGTGGAATTTGCTGGAACATCTCGGTCGAGGAGTTGGATTCTGCCTGACTGGTTTCATCGCTGTTGCTGGGGGGCGCCTCCGGATTAAAAGCTAAGTGACCCAGCTCCCGGGACTCAGTGATAGCTGTAGGGAGAACATGGTTAGAAGGGGGGCCCACTTCCCAGTCAGTGTTTAATGGTCAGCGGTCTCGTAACTGATCCACATGGCGCCGCCATTTTCTGCCATCCCCCAGCCTGAGTCTGAAAAATCGGAAGACAAAACCTCTGGTCCCAGTGACTGACCCAGATTGGATCCTGCAACATTATCTTGGGACATGTATATTTGCCTTCATTCATGAGACAACAGAATCTTCATAAAGGTTATACATACTAAATTATGTGTGCTGATGCAGATTTAGAAATGATCATTTTTGATATACATTAAATAGAAATACAGTGTATCACCCTATAAGAGAAAAATATTGACTCGCAGATTTATTGGGTTGCAAGTACTACTCGACTTGCAACCACAAATTCAGGGACCAGAATTTCTGTTGCTAAGCAAGGCAGTTGCACATGATTTTATGAACTTTTTGGTTGTTAAGCAAATCACTGAAATTGTTAAGTGAAGTATGGGGTCATTAAGCAAATCTGACTTCCCCCATTGACTTTGCTTGTCGAAAATCAGCTGGGATCAGATGGGCGATCAGATGGCGATCACCCCAGGATACTACAACCATTGTAAATACATGGTTTAACAGATTAACAGAGTTGGAAGGGACCTTGCAGGTCATCTAGTCCAACCCCCTGCCCAAGCAGGAGACCCTACATCTGCCTCTACCTAGGATCGAACTCACAACTTCCTGATTGTGAGGCAAGAGCTCCACCTCTAGGCCAAGCACCTAAAGTATGATCATGTGACATGGGGATGCAACAATGGTTGTAAGTGCGAGGACTGGTCATAAGTCACCTTTTTTTCAGTGACTTCAAATGGTTGCTAAACAAATAGTTCTAAGTCCAGGACTAGCTGACCTTAGTTTGCAATTCAGAGGCTAGCAGCTGAGAAGTAACTTTTCTGTTTCTCTTCCTTTTAGTAGTGCTTCATGGTAGGCTTTGGTTAGTCCTGAAATGGAAGATGTTCCTCTGAAAATAGAACACCCATAGCCATTTGAGCCATTCAGATTAGCTGATTATCTTTGAATATTCAAGCAAATTCAACAACAATTCTCCTATTCACAAAAATATATATTTTAAAATGCTAGGTGAGTCAAAAGAGCCATGGATTTTTTTAGAAACACATAATTTTAAAGAAACCCATAATAGTCCTGATAAAATTTCAAAACTTAGTACGGGTGGAAATAGTCAAGAAGAGTCAGCCAGGAGGCTAGAATTAGAGAAGAATTTCAAGATGCCACAAATGTTGTGTACGTCTTGGGAAGCCACACAGATACCCAACTGTTTCAAACAACCCTCCCCAAACTGACAGTTGCTTTGGGCTATAATTCACCACCTCCGGGCAACAAAAAAGACCCCCAAATATATTGCTTTTCCCAACTCTGAAAAAATTGTGGGGAAAGACAGGATGGAAAGTTGTCTAGGAAGATGTTCTGTTTAAAGTATTAGCCTTGCTGGAGTGTTAATGGGGGGAATAAGCAGGGGCGTGCATAAGCGCAACATCGTGCCTACCGTCCCTGTCCTACTGTCCTATTGTCCAAATTTACCTATACCTACTTTACTTTTGTTTACGTTTATACCATACCTGTTACCTTGTACACGTTCTGACAAATAAAATAAATAGATAGATAGATAGATAGATAGATAGATAGATGAATAAATAAATAAATAAATAAATAAATAAATAAATAAATAAATAAATAAATAAATAAATAAATAAATAAATAAATAAATAAATAAATAAATAAATAAAATACCTGCTAGTTTACCTGATGGATGTTATCTACAACAGAACTGATATTAATTAGGCAGCAGATTAAAGAATGGCAGCCGTTAACTGTAGTTAACAGTTTAAAAGTGTGTGTGGGGGGGATTTTTATGCACGATCAACAAAAAACAGAAATCAAAAACAGAAAAGAGGAGGACTACTCCTGTGGGCGTGCAGTCTTGTCCTCTTCATTTCACTTCTCTATTCACTGCAATTTCTGGACATAGCCTGTAGCCATCAAAAGTTTGTCCATCCTGTAATTAATAACTCGACTTTGGGATTTAAAAAAAGCAAAAAAAGCTATGACTTAGAAATAAGGGCTCCTGTTGGTAACCCAACAACTCAAAGTGCACCTTTTGTATTTTAAAGCTTGAACAGCTGCTAACATTTAAGCATTCGTGTGTGTTATTATATATAGTTGTACAACTGGAGTGGGAAACCTTTGCTCTCTGTCTTTCTGTACAACAATGGCTCCTTCAGTCTGGGAGTTGAAGGCTATTTACATCTGAATGGCCAGCAAGTGCCTATCCTTGCTTTGCAACAATTCTGTAAGACGGGTCTGTTATTATCCCCCCTGAAGGAAAGTGGAAAGTGAGGAGGGAGGGAGGGAGGGAGGGAGAGAGAGAGAGAGAGAGAGAGAGAGAGAGAGAGAGAGAGAGAGAGAGAGAGAGAGAGAGAGAGAGAGAGAGAGAGAGAGAGAGAGAGATGCCTAAAAGTAGCAAGGGAATTAAGGGCTGAGATAAAATCCCCGTAGGGGACATAGGTCAATCTCTTAGCCATTACACTACATCAACAAAGAAGAAACTGGTAAATTAATTCTATTAGCAAATCTGCAGCCTAATTGTAAAGCACAGGAACAGAGAAGCAAATGAAATTAAATGCAATGGAACTCCACAGTGGTTCAACGTTATGCCCTTCTTTATTAATTTGGGGGCACTTTAAAATGAAAATAAATACTGCTAATTGCTCTTAAAGAGGAACAAAGAAGCAGCGTCTCCAGAAAAGAGAGCCCGAATGCATGCTGAAACCTTGATCAGCATGGGCAATGATTTCCAATCCTCTCCCTCCAGGGTATTCTCTAGATAGGCCCCAGGGTACTCATAAAGCCCGCTTTTGTCAGCTAACCTTTAAAATGGAAGAGAAGCCATAGAATAGGCCTGTGTTTCCTTGGGACCTGTTAAAAGGATTTGCTTACGATGGCAGTGTGGGAAATGTTTTCATGTTGGAAGCTGCCCCAAGTCACCTGTGTGTGAGTTGGGTGCAGGGGTGAAATCCAGCAGGTTCTGACAGGTTCTGGAGAACTGGTAGCGGAAATTTTGAGTAGTTCGGAGAACCGGCAAATACCACCTCTGGCTGGCCCCAGAGTGGGGTGGGAATGGAGATTTTGCAATATCCTTCCCCCAGGAGTGGGGTGGGAATGGGGATTTTGCAATATCCTTCCCCCAGGAGTGGGGTGGGAATGGGGATTTTGCAATATCCTTCCCCCAGGAGTGGGGAGGGAATGGGGATTTTGCAGTATCCTTCCCCTGCCACGCCCACCAAGCCACGCCCACAGAACCGGTAGGGAAAATTTTTGAATTTCACCCCTGGTTGGGTGGCTATATAACTTTTGTTTAATTAATAAAATAAAATACGATTGCAGAAGATGGGGCCTGGAGTCTGAATGTCCCAACAAGACTTTTTTTTTAAGGATACTGGCCCTAAAACAAGAAACAAGTCCTTTGGTGTTGACCATAGTTTGATGTAGTAATTAAAAGCACCAGGCTAGAAATGAAGAGACTATGATTTCTAATCCTGCCTTAGGTATGAAGCCAGCTAGGTGACTTTAGCCCAGTCGTGCTCTCAAGACGAAGATAACAGTAAATTATTTCCAAAGCTTTTGCCCAAAAAACTGCCAGTCGCCAGAAGTCAAGACTTGAAGGCATAATACTATTACCGGTATTACACTTCAGCGTGGGTGCCCAGAGAAGGAGAGCAGTTGAGGAAATGTGTGCCATTATGACACCACACAAGCTTTGTCCTGTGCAGTCTTGGTAGGACATGATAAAAGCAGGAAAGAACGGATCTTTCCCTTTTCATCCTTTTAGTGTCATTGTGGCTAGTTGTGTATGTTGTGGTTGTGCATTGTAGGCTGTCTTGAGAGTTAGGGTATAAGTCTAACAAACAGATTGGTTCATTAAAATGGAAAGGATAGATCAAGTTAAGTCTCTACTATATTTGCTTTTTTAAAACCTGATCCTCAAAACTTAAATATTTGTGTTTTACAACTCTGTGATACAGGACAGCCTGACAGTCCTAATATTACCCAGGTTTTTTGAGCCTGGGCCCTATTTAACATGAGAGAATCCTAGATTAGTGGCGTGTAGGGCAGGAGCAATAACAGAGGTGGGTTCCTACCGGTGCGGTCTAGTGTGGGTGCTCCGGTAGTAGCCTGATGATGACGTAATTTAGGTGTGATGGCTCCAGTGCTGTCTGTGCCGGTCCGTGCGCACTGCCATATTTTCTCCCTAATTTTTGGCTATTTTTCAGCTCTCTGAGCATGTGCGGAAGTAAAATCGTCCCTCTGCGCATGCGCAGAACTAAAATTGCACGCCGGGACGCGCGCATGCACCTGAAACTTTGCGATGCGCACCGGTAGGAAAAGGTAATAGCACTAGCACTTAGACTTATATACCGCTTCATAGTGCTTTACAGCCCTCTCTAAGCGGTTTACAGAGTTCAGCATATTGCCCCCAACAATCTGGGTCCTCATTTTACCGACCTCAGAAGGATGGAAGGCTGAGTCAACCTTGAGCCGGTGAGATTTGAACAGCTGAACTGCTGAACTAGCAGTAGCCTGCAGTGCTGCATTTAATCACTGCACCATCTCAGGAACCCGTCCCTGAGCAATAACTATAATTCTCCAACTAATGTTGATTTATAACCCTGAGCATCACTCACTATTACTCTTGACCGCTAGAGTTACTGGGAACTATAATGCTGATATATGTATGGCTTGCCATATGTTGCACTCTCCAACAGGAAGGGGGAGATGCAGAAGTTCAGCGCTGGAGGAAAAAAAGTCAAATACTTCTGACCTCATACGACTGTCTGGGTCCTGGTTACAGATAGTTCTTGACTTACAACAGTTCATTTAGTGACCTTTCAAAGTTACAGTGGCACTGAAAAAATGTGGCTTGTGACCGTTTTTCACAATTGTGACCATTGCAGCATCCTCATGGTCATGCGATCAAAATCCAGACGCTTAGCAGCTGCTTCATATTTATGACTGTTGCAGTTCCCGGGGGGATCATGTGCTCTGCTTTTGCAACCTTGTGACAAGCGAGGTCAATGGAGGAAGCCAGATTCACTTAAGAACCGGGTTACTAATTTAACAACTGCAATGATTCACCGAACAATCGTGGCAAGAAAGATCGTAAAATGGGGCAAAACTCATGTAACAAATGTCTCATTTAGCAACATAAATTTTGGACTCAATTGTGGTCGTGAGTTGAGGACTACCTATATTCCCAGGATTGTAGTTGCTGCTTAAAAAAACTCAGAGAGCTGATGAGCATGAATGGTTTCCTCCTAAGAAACTGGTTTCACATTGAATTCCCTCATGCATTGTATGTGACTGCCGGAAGTTTCTGAAGGTGACATTTTGACCAGTAATGGGTTTCACTTACCTTTGCTACCGGTTCGGAGATGTGCGCATGCGCAGATCATCCGTGATGACATCCAGGCAGGTGGGTGGAGCCTCCTGCCACCGCTACCAGTTCGCCCAAACCGGGGCAAACCGGTAGCAACCCACCATTGATTTTGACATTATCACCCATCCTCTGAGCTACTTGTTTTCTACCAAGTGGCCACCCAGGCAGTTCTGCTGGGTTAACTTTGGGTTTATCAGCAATGACACACCACATCTTGTGCATTCAGCCCTCACACACTGAACATTTTGCAGAGAGTGAAAAAGGAAACGTTGTAGTAGGCCATTCTCCTGGTGGCTTTGCTTTCAAGGAAACCCACCGTAGGTTTTCCCCTTGGGGCTTTTAAGTGCTGTTTTTATCCTGTCTCACCACATTTGCAGCCAGTGCTTTGAGCAAATCATTTTCTGTGTGCAAGGCATACATCGAGATTGGAGGGACACTGCTTCAATTAGGCCAGTGTCCAATGTGACGCTCACCATCGCTCTGACAACTTAACTTTCAGCCTTGTCATGTAATGCCTCCAATTTGTGGAGACAGATTTAGCGAGGAGGAAAAACAAAAAGAACTTGAATAACCATAAAACACAAAGATTTTATCCCCTCGGGAGTTAAAGTGCTTGAGTTCCTTGAGTTGACAAACAACAGCTTTTTTTCAACCACAGCAACTTTAAGGTGTGTGGACTTCAACTCCCAGAATTCTGACCTAGAACGATGCTGGCATAAAATTGGCCATGGTGGCGCAGTGGTTAGAATGCAGTATTGCAGACTAATTCTGCTGATTGCCAGCAGTTCAATTCTCACTGGCTCAAGGTTGACTCAGCCTTCCATCCTTCTGAGGTTGGTAAAATGAGGATCCAGATTGTTGGGGGAAATAGGCTGACACTGTAAACCGCTTAGAGAGGGTTGTAAAACACTGTGCAGCGTTATATAAGTCTAAGTTATATAAGTCTAAGACCAACACCTTACAGCTGTGGCTAGGGGGGCTTTTGCACAGGTTCGCCTGGTGCACCAATTGCAACCATACTTGGAGAAGGAGGCTCTACTCACGGTCACTCATGCCCTTGTCACCTCCCGATTGGACTACTGTAATGCGCTCTACATGGGGCTACCCTTGAAGAGTATTCGGAGACTACAATTGATGCAAAATGCGACTGCGCATGCTGTGGTGGGTGTTTCAAGATACACCCACGTAACACCCATACTCCACCAGCTGCACTGGTTGCCCATTGGTCTCCGGGTATAATTCAAGGTGTTGATCATCATCTTTAAAGCCCTACATGGCTTAGGACCAGGTTACCTCCAGGATCGCATTCTACCTCATACTTCCCTTCGACCGGTCAGGTCCCACAGAGTAGGTCTCCTCCAGGTCCCGTCAGCCAAACAATGCTGATTGGCGGGGCCTAGGGGGAGGGCCTTCTCTATAGGGGCCCCTGTTCTCTGGAACCAACTTCCCCCAGAGATCCGAATCATCCCCACCTTGCTGGCCTTCCGAAAAGCCATTAAGACATGGCTCTTCCTGCAGGCAGGGCTCTGAGACAATTTTACATCTGAGGTCTCCCCCATGTATGCATGGTGTTGTGTGTCTTTTTAAACTTTTTAAAATTGATTTTAATGATTTTATTGTTTGGTGTTCTTTAAAATGCTGTACGCCGCCCTGAGTCCTTAGGGAGTAGGGCGGCATAGAAGAATTCCCAAATAAATAAATAAATAAAATAAGTGCTACTGCTGGTGCTCTGCCTTGCCAGCCTCTGTCTGCCTCAGTTGTGTCTGTTCCTACTGACTGCTGAACAGCTTTGTCTTAATCTAGCGAATGTATCACACACTGGTGCAAGGCAATTTGTATTCTCCTACCACTGTGGGGCTTCCTTCTTTCAACAAATCACCGTCCAGCCGGGAGAACATCTGGCAGCCTCTGGGTGGTGCAGCAAGAATGGGGAGAATCTCATCCTGAAACTCTGTTTGGGCTCCTGCAGCTGGTGTGTCTGTCTCTCCTCCCACACCTCCTTTGGGCCTCTTCCAAGTTTAAAATAATGTGAAAGAAAGTAACACGGGAATCAAGCGAGTTTAGAAATAGTCTCCAAGCGGAGAGTGATAGAGGCTGCCATGATTGTGCAAGACCAGCAAGGTCTTGCAAAGGGAAGAATCAAAACAGAGCATCTGCAGGACAAGCATTGCTCTTTTGGGAGGTCATAGGGAAGGAGATTAAAAGGGTCAAATACATGGAAACTGAACATAAGGAGGAATGCATCTTGCTTTTTTCTTCCCCAAGTGCAATAATAGAGGCCTCTCTGCTCTGCTGTGTTGAAAGTCTAGACAGAAGGTCACATCATAAAGAGAGAGAGAGGGAGATGGTACATCTGTAAGGAATTCAAAAAATAAAGTGCTAATAGAAAAAGTAAAGGGTGGGAGAGAAATGACTGAGGTGGAAATTGTTCCTGATCAGAGGGGAGAGGTAAAATTACTTGAAAATGCAGAAGATATGGGGGGGGGGATATATTTTCTAGACATTTTTTTTCTAGATAAAAAAAATCAACAACTGACATAAGCATATCAGGCATTAAATCTTTAGTTTTGTTGAAAATGGCAGCAATTCTCCAATCTCCAGGACAGATTAAAATATCTTGTTGCAAGGAGCCCTTATATGCTTGTCATCTGTTTTTTATTACAATTACCAGAAATCTTTGGGGTGAGAAAAAATAAGGGAACAGTATTTAAGCTATTGTTCTAAAAACCATTTTAAGGGTTTGCTTTTTTTTTTTACTCTTTTTTCATTTCTGTCCCTCTTTTTTAATAATTTAAAAAAAATAGTAAATACAATACAAACTAAACTTGGAAAAGAAAAACAGTGAAGATAAAGTGCAAAAGGAAAAAGAGAGGAAAAAAGAAGAAAAAGAGTAAAGAAGTATCATATTTTTCGGAGTATAAGACGCACCTTAGTTTTGGGGGAGGAAAACAAGGAAAAAAGGCCTCTGCCTCCCAGCAATTTGCCAAACAGCAAACAGCAAACAGTAAAGATGATATACACTGTTTGCTGTGTATTTCTGTGCATGTGTGCCTGACCCATAGAAATGGCAAAGAATTGGAGAAATGTACATTTATGGCAGTATATTAATCCCAGAAAGTTTTCTTAAATGTAATCACACTAACTCCTCCCAATTATTTAAATAGATCTACTCCAAACATGACTAGTCAGGGTTTCTCAGCTGCCTTCTTTTAATACTAATACTTAATACTAATACTTAATACTAAAACAGGACATTTCAGATTATACTTTTACAGATCTTTAAAATTGATGTGGCTTTCTGGAAGTATTCTCTGCTATTTAAAAGAAGATACAATAGCACTGGGCCTCTTCAGAGGAAGCATTTATTTTAAAAAGCTTCTTCATTTTGTTAAGTTGTCTAGAACAATAATAAAGCAGTCTTTAAAAAATAAGTCTAATAATTTGAACACTCTACAAACATTTAACAAAATAACATATTAACAGAATCTGCCTCTACCTAGGATAGAACTCACAACCTCCTGATTGTGAGGCAAGAGCTCTAGCTCTGAGCCATAGCAGCTATAGCTTGCCTCCATTTGATTTCAGCAGCCTAATATTGCCAACAGTTTATCTCCCAGCAATTTGTCACATTACAGCCACCATAGTTAGTTTCATTTTACCACGTGGCTTGCAAGCCTGTCAGCTGTAGATCAGGAGGCAGTTTAGCTCTCCTTGTGCTCTTCTTGTGCTTTGCCCTGTTTGCTGCAAAGAGGTAAATTGCTGGCAGGCAGAGGCCAAAGGGTGGGGGTGGCTGGGTGGGGCTGCATTCAGTGTATAAGACGCACCCAGGTTTTCACCCTCTTTTTGAGGGTAAAAAGGTGTGTCTTATACTCCGAAAAATACGGTATCTTCATCACAGCAAGTACATAGTTTATCCACAAAAGCAGACATCTTTATTGACACTGTAACTGCTAGTTTCTGTCTCTATTCTTCAAATATCTCCTGGAGTATTTCCTGTCATTTTGTCTCAATGCTAACCAAAGAGAAAAAGGTAAACTTCTCCCTCTCTCCCTCCCCCTCCTCTCCCCTCCCCCTCTCTTACTCTTACTCTTACTCTTACTCTTACTCTTACTCTTACTCTTACTCTTACTCTTTTTCCTTTTCTGCCTGGAATCTTAGTCCAATTTCTGTAATCATAAAGTCTCAATTTTCTGTTATGACTTAAGGTAGAGTAAACAATTTAATTTCAACAAAGATGCTATTGATATAATTATTCACAAAGCCTTATAGCAAAAGTTTTAATA
Organism: Diadophis punctatus similis; assembly: GCA_023053685.1. Classification (NCBI taxonomy): domain Eukaryota; kingdom Metazoa; phylum Chordata; class Lepidosauria; order Squamata; family Dipsadidae; genus Diadophis; species Diadophis punctatus. The sequence continues at coordinate 147,827,722 of JALIGW010000001.1, forward strand.
TTCCAAATTCATCTGGTCCCTTCACTCATTTACAACTTTCTTGGATTAAAGTCTTGTTTAGCTTTTTGTTTTTTATTTCAAATTTCTTTGAATTCTCAAGCTTATAGTTAATTTTTCTTTTCTTCGGGAGTGGAGTTAAACTCACCAGGCAGCTTTGCAAACTTATAGTTTTGAAGATCTTTAATAGACTTAAGCTAGTTAAACAGGTAATTCCTGAAAGTGATTAGAAAATGAGTTAGCAAACCTAGCAGCCTTTAAAAGGCAACACAGCGATTGAGAGCATGATGGCTTTCTTTCATCTCCCATTTCAAACCTCTGGAAATGGCTGTTCTGCAGTTTCCTCATGAGGAGCAGCCATCTGGAACACAAGTGGACAATCTCCTGTCCTCTCCTTCTCCAAAGAGGTTCTGTGGGATCGATCTACTCACTGGTTCTTGAATTCATAGTAGCAATGTCATCTCCGCTTATGCATAGATGTGCTAACTCACAATTCCTCTCCTGAAAGTCTATTCTTTTTTTAATTTCTTTTCCAGAAAACAACAAAGGATTTAAGAGGGGGAAAAAAGAAAAGAAAATATGCCCCCTCTTTTTTTTCCTTCCAGCTTTTACACCTCCAGAAGGGGACATATTTTTGGTTTTTTTTATTTTTTTTTTTATTTTCATATTTTACATATTACAATATTTGTAGACAGATTTGCCACCATTTATATATATCGCTACTATATTTATACAATTTATACATATACATTTTATCATATTTTCTAATCCTATGTCCTCATCCCACACTGTTTCTTCAAATTTCTATTATTAGTCCAGTTGTACCATTTTTCCCAAACGTCGTAGTAATCTGATTTTTTTTGTCTTCTGATTTCAATCGTTAGTTTGTCCATTTCAGCACAGTCGTATATTTTTTTGATTATCGAACTGGCTGTAGGTATATTGGAATTCTTCCAGTTTTGTGCATACACAATTCTGGCTGCCGTAGTGATGTGGAGGATTAGGTATTTGATGCTTTGGCTATATTGTCCTTTGAATATTCCCAGTAGAAAAAGTTCCGCCATATATTCTACTGATGAGTCCACTATTTCCTGTAACCAGTAGTGTATCTTTATCCAATATTTTTTCGCTTTGGGACACAACCACCACATATGAAAGAAGGTGCCCTGCTCTTTTTTGCATTTCCAGCAATTTGAATTCAAATTTGAGTAGATTTTTGCCAATCGTGCTGGTGCCAAATGCCATCTATAAAACATTTTATAGTAATTTTCTTTATATGCCACTGATTTCATTATTTTAAAATTTCTATTCCAGATTTGCTCCCAGTCGGCCAGGTGAATACTATGTCCCATATTCTTCGCCCATGCTAACATTGGTCCCTTCACTATGTCTTCGAATCTATCAAATTTTAATAGGTAGTCATATAATTTTGATATTATTTTGTCTTCTGGGCCTGTTAATAATTTGTCTAATGGTTGAGTTATCGTATCTATACCCATTTCTTCAATATCTTTTTTGTAACGTGATTTAATTTGAAGATAGGTCCACCACTCTATTTTTATTCCTTGTTTTTCTAATTCTTCTCTACTTTTTAATCTCCCTATTCCATCCAGAATATCTTTATATTTAGCTGTTTTAGATATGTCAATCAGATTTGGATATGACATAGCTTCTATTGTCGACAGCTAATTGGGAATTTTCATATAATGTTTTTTCCTAATTTCTTGCCAGATTTTTATTAATGTGTCTCTGATTATATGTCTATGGAAATGTTGTTGTGGCTTTTTTTCCGTATTCCATAGAAATGAGTGCCATCCCTTTTGTAGGTCATGGCCTTCTAATAATAACAGTCATCTATTTTTCAAATTTATCCATTCTTTTATCCAGACAAGTGAAGTTGATAGATGGTATAGTCGCCAATCAGGTAGTCCAAAGCCACCTCTGCTTTTATTGTCCTGCAGATTGATTAATTTTATCCTTGGCTTTTTGCCTTGCCAAATAAATTTCAGAGTGTTTTTGTTCAAATCTATAAAGAATTTTTTATCTAGTTTTATGGGGATTGTTTGGAGTAGATATAATAGTTTTGGTAAAATATTCATCTTGATTATAGCTATTCACCCTAACAATGATAGTTGTAGTTTCCCCCATATTTCCAAATCTGTTTTTATTTGAGATGCTAATTTCGTGTAATTGTCATCTTTAATTGAAGAGCATCTATTAGTCAAATTGATTCCCAAGTATTTAATTTTTTTAATATTTTGTAGTTCCAATTTTTCTTCCAAATTTTTCTTTTGATTTAATGTCATATTTTTACTTAATAATTTGGTTTTTTGTTTATTAATCTTCAGGCCCGCCAATTCCCCATATTCTTCTATTTTTTTAAGTAACATTGGCCCTGTCTCCAATGGATCTTCCAAGATGAACACGAGGTCATCGGTGAACGCCTGTAATTTGTAATCTTCATTTCTGATTTTAACTCCCTTGATATCTGGATTATTTCTAATTTTATTCAGTAGGCCTTCTAAGGTTAAAATAAAGAGCAGAGGTGACAGTGGACATCCCTGCCTGACCCCTTTCATTATTTGGAATTGCTTAGTCATTTCTCCATTTATGATTACCCTGGCCTTCTGGGAGGTGTATATTGTTTCTATCATTTTTTCAAAGTAATTTCCAAATTTCATTTTTTTAATCTGCTCAATCATATAGTGCCAATTTACATTGTCAAACGCCTTTTGCGCATCCAGAAAAACAAGTGTTACCTGTTTTTCTGGATGCGCTTTGTAATATTCCAATATATTTAATACCATTCTTATATTATTTCTGATTTGTCTGTATGGTAAAAACCCATTTTGATCCGAATTTATTATTTTACTTAAATTTTTTTTGTTCTTTCCCCAATTATAGTCATAAAATTTTTATAATCGGCGTTTAACAATGAAATTGGCCTATAATTTTTAATTTTGGTTGCATCGGCACCTTCTTTCATAATTGTGGTGATGTACGCCTCCCTCCATGATTCCGGAACTTTGGCTTTCATCAATACTTCATTATATAGCTCTAACAATAGTGGTCCTAATGCCTCTTCTAAGTTCTTATAGAATTCTCCAGGAAAACCGTCCGGCCCAGGTGATTTATTATTTTTTTGTTTCTTGATTGCATTTTTCATTTCAATAAGTGTGATCTCACTATTTAACATTAACCTATCTTCTTCTTCTTTTACTGGGATATTCACATTTTCTAAATATTCCTGTATTTTATCTATACTTGTAGAGAGGGGACATATTTTTGTATCCCATAGTTTCAAAACTCATTTCTGATCACACCTATCGTGGAGAACTCAGAAGTCCAGAGCACTGAGAGGAAGAGGAGAGAGAGGAAGAAGAGAGAGACAGAGAGGGAGAGGGAGAGGGAGAGAGAGAGGGGGGGGGGAGAGAGAGAGCCTCAACAATGGAAAATCAAAGAGTTTTATAGATGTGAGGGCTACAAGGCAGGAAATCCTAGAGATCTAATTGGCTGGTCAGTTTGGGGATGTTAGTCAGTCCCTGTCAGTATCTGGGGTTACATCTGTTGTTAGGCAAGATGGACCATTCAGGATGGCAGCAGAACTGGGGAAGCCCCTTGTTGAAGGAGATGGAACGTCAAGATCGTCAACTGCAGTGGTGGGTTGCTGCCGGTACAGACCGGTTCTTTAGAACCGGTAGCGCTGACTCCAAGCCGAGAGAGAACTGGTTCTCTGTATCCGTGAAAGTGGGCCCACCTGCCCGCCCCTGGGTTATACTGACCTTTATCTCTGCTTCCGAAGCCCAGCTGATCAGGGGCGGCAGATTGAATTGACGCTCTGCAGCTGTTTTCCGTGCTCCTTGCCTAGTTTGCAACGCAGAAGTTCTATTCCCTCTGAACTGCGGCACGCATGCATGCACAGCGAAGCACGCACCCAGTGAACCGGCAGCGATGAAAAGCGGAACCCACGCCTAGTCAACTGATGATGGGCAGAAGATTCGGGTTTCTCTAGATTGCAATTTCCTTGCTAATTTCCTTGGACTTTACAGTGACCTGTTGAGGAGGCATCTATTCTTTGGTTTAGATGGGATTGTAGGAGGGCTTTCTTTGGGGACAGAGAGCAAGCATCAATTTGATTCAGACAGTATTAGGTCAAGAGAGGAACTACGTTTGACTCCGATCAAGTCTAAACGATGGGGAGGAAAAGGGAACAACTTCCATTTTATTTGATCTATTTATTTTTTCCCTACTACACTTCTGCCATGCATCATATGGCAAGGGCTCTAAGGGGAAGAGTAGCAAACCGCAACAGCCTTTATAGATCACAAGATTGGCCAGAATTTGAATAGCATTGAAATAAGGTGTGGAAGATGCTAATTTTATATTAGTGCAGGTAGTGAAGAACTAAGCCTGCCTCACTCAAGGGCTGAGAATATGATAAAGACAGTGTTATGGGGACAAGGGCTTAGAGACAGTTTCTGATTGCCAAGGCTGTTCTTCAGGTGGGGACAAGGTCCTGATTTTACTATCTTGCAGAATCAGGAGATAGAATGGACCATATCTACGGTAGAAAGATCCGTTTTGTTCATACAATTCCATAAAAAAGCCAGTTTACCAAGCATTTATGTCAGTAAATATCTATATGTTGATTTCTATAATATAAGGTCTCCTCACTTTGAGTTGGATTCCTTGTGATTTCATGTTTGTTAGCAATAATACAGAAGTGGCTTGCTACTTGCTTTCTCTTGGGATAATTTTCAACTCTGGGTCTAGCCTACACGCCTGGTTGTCTTCCATTCCAGCCAGTGGTGAAATCCAGTTTTTACTACCGGTTTGGCTTGGTGGGCGTGCTGTGGCTTGGTGGCGTGGCTTGGTGGGCATGACAGGGGAAGGATACTGCAAAATCCCCATTCCCTCCCCACTCTGTCCAGGAGATTGTTTGCAAGATATGATGTTTTGTGGGCATGGCTTGGTGGGCGTGGTGTGGCTTGGTGGGCGTGGTGTGGCTTGGTGGGCGTGGCTTGGTGGGCATGGCAGGGGAAGAATACTGCAAAATCCCCATTCCCACCCCACTCTGGGGCCAGCCAGAGGTGGTATTTGCCGGTTCTCCGAACTACTCAAAATTTCCACTACCGGTTCTCTGAACTACTCAAAATTTCCACTGCCGGTTCTCCAGAACCTGTCAGAACCTGCTGGATTTCACCCCTGATTCCAGCACTAACCAAATCCAACCCTACTTAGTTTTTAAACTAAGATGAGGTCAGACAGGTACTGCTACCTGCTAGGGAAGCTTTAATGAATGTGATTGCAACCAGAAAGTGAAATGGTTCAGTTCATTCTATAATTTTAGAATTGCTCCCATGAGGTATTGGAAACTTGAATGTTATTTTAATGATAACTTAGCTAGTTGCATTACTTGGATCTGTACACAAACTGCAACAAGATTGCACTTCAATGTTTGCAATTCCCATAGTTTTGTGATATATTTCTCCATTCAAAATGCATTGAGGGAAAAATATGCATTACATTAAAGGAAATTGTTAGCATAATGAGCATAGTAGGAAAATACAGAATTAAGTGTGTCAGGAGCAATTTTCAGATAAATTCAACAGGAAAAAAAGGAAACGATGGGCTCTGCAGCTGTTATATCTGTATACCGTATTTTTCGGAGTATAAGACACACCTTTTTCCTCCCTAAAAGTGGCTGAAAATTTGGATGCGTCTTATACTTCGAATGTAGCTTTTTTTTCCCCAGCCCTAACTAGGTGCTAACAGATCTTCCCAGCTCTTACCTTGCAGGCTTTTTCACTGTTACTCTCTCCAAAGAATGTTTTTCCAGCCCTAAGTCTTTGCAGAATTTTTTTTCATTGCTCTACTTGCTCCGAATAAGTTTTTTTCTAGCCCTAACCAGGTGCTAACTATCTTCCCAGCTCTTACCGGCTTGCAGGCTCTTTCATTGTTACTCTCTCAGAAGAAGGTTTTTTAAAGTCCTAACCAGGGGATAAAATAATGTGCTGAAGCTGACCAGACTAAGGACGCTAGCCAGATGAATACCTGGTAGGCAGATTGTTTTCCCCTATTTTCCTCCCCAAAAACTAAGGTGTGTCTTATACTCCGGTGCGTCTTATACTCCGAAAAATACGGTATATTGATTCATAGAAGGGAAAAAAATAGGTTGAACTCCTCTGACTGAACACTTCAATAAGATTTGATGGATATTGCTGAGATTTGGTGGGATAATATTTAGGGCTGTAAAATAGAAATGAAAGGATATAAATTGTTCAAAAAGAACCAAAACTCAAAAAATGGAGGATTAGTATTAAGTGTGCTTTTATAGTGCATGTGGGCATGCATGTATTATGCACACTTTTTAATGGAAATTAATGAATCTGAACATAGACGTCATATAGAAAGTATCCGGGTGAGAACAGAGCAGATACTGTTATAGCAATAATAGAGCATAGTCAGTTCAGCCAAAAGAAAGAAATGGATGGCATATTTGTAGACTGACAAAGTCTACAAGTTTAGAAACAAAGGTGACCACAGGGGAGAGGAAGTGACTTCCAACTTCCTGCTGGCTTCCCCATTGATGTTGCTTATGGGAAGCTGGCAAGGAATGTCAGAAATCTCTTCTATTTTTTCTTGGCTGACCTTTGAAACTACCTACCACTTTGCTGGGGAAGGAGGGGAAGCACAAGGGAAACTGCACACCTGTTCCCCATTCCAGCATGTTCTTAGGCACATATATTTGGAATGCTTGTTCTCCGACTCTTTTCCTCATAGTTTGCAGTCAACTAAGTGCTAGGCTTGGCCTACCCTATCCCTTTCATGTATTTCCTTAAAAAAAACCAACCTTTTTTGCTTTAATCATAAAAACTGCTTCAGTAATTTTCGTTCAAGTTAGATTCTTGCTCTTAGGAATGCACAAATGCTTCTCTCTGACAGACATTATGAGCCAACTCCTCCCACTGGGCTTTTTCAGATCCGGAAGCATTAGCAGAAAGATAAGAGAACTGTGTAATGAAACAGCAGCACCGATAAGAAGAAAGTTCAAAATGCCACAGGGGAAAAAAAATTGAAATGAATTCTCAAGTGTCCTGGAACTAAAATATAAAAAGAGAAACCTCTTTCAGATCAGAAAAGAAATGGCTAAGAAATTTCAGCGATATAGGATTAGTAATGTGTACATTGCTGAATGTTTCCCCCCGTAATCTATCTATCTATCTATATAAATGGATGTGTGTCAGTAGTGGGTTCTAAAACCCTTTGCTACTGGTTTGTGTGCACGCTTGCATGCACACACAATGCTTCTGCGCATGCGCAGAAGCATCCCGGGCAGGTCGGCGGAGACTTCCCCCACCGGCGCTACCGGTTCTTAGAACCGGGTCGAACCGGGAGCAACCCACTGCTGATGTGTGTGTGTATGTATGTATGTATGTTCCAGCATAACTCTGGAACGCCTCAAGCAATTTCAACCAAACTTAGTACACAGATGACTTACTATCTGGAAACAAATACTAGGGGGGGGGAAGACACCATTAACACCCCTCGGGGTCGGTGGGTGTGGGTGTGTCTGTATATGTGTGTTCCAGCACAACACTCGAACGCCTGGGCCATTAAGGAGAGCGAGTGCGGCGTCCTAGCCTGGCAATTGTTTGTGATGTGACTTCCTTCGCAGCTTCCTCTGGAAAGCCAGCCATGACATTCGCCCTCCAGTGGACCAATGGGGAAGCACCTTATGTTTCTCTTGGCAGAAGGCACCCCCAGTGGATTTGGTGCCAGGATCGTAGAAAGGGCTGGAAAGAGGAGCGCATGGGACAGGGAAGGGAGAGGGCAAGGATGATGGGCATGGGAGTAGGCGGAAGAAAGGCCCCTCTCAATGGCTCCCTGTGAGACAAAGGCTTCGACGTCTGTGCTTCTTTTCCCCCAATACAGGATTGGGATAAATAAATACCCAGGCAACGCCGGGTTATCAGCTAGTTTAAAAAAAAACTCAATTGAATAAGTTCCCTTTAACAAATATTTGGGAAAGCAAAAGATTTCATGGCTTGAAGCTTTTTAAAATCTGAAGCTGTAAACTATTCCAGTCAAAAAGAAGAAATAACAAAAATCACTATGACTGATGAGCTGGGATTTGAAAAGCCGTGTGTAGGAGATGGAAGGAGTGGGGAGGAGCTCTAACTAAGGATGAAAATCTTTTTGTAAGACTCTAGGATTGGGAAGATCAAGGATCAAACAAATTGAGGATTCTGACTGCTACTATAAACATCAAAGGGAACTTCCTTGGTTATGTTTTGGAGCCAGAGGGGGGGGAATGATGGGGTGAACGCTATTTTAGTCCATGACAGTTCTTCATGTATATGTTTGTAACTCTCTTTCAGCCAGTTTGCTCATGGGTCAGTGTTTCTTTTTAAAATGCATCTACATTTTCATACATTTCTTACTCAGACTTACCCAGCTTGCATGCAGCATCTCCCCCCACCCACCTTCTGATATAAGAGATGAAGGAAAAAATGGCTTGCTTTGCCGGTGGCTCTATTAGATATACTTAAACATCATCATTCGCTTGTTCCTTCTGGTGTTCCAGAAGGGACAAGCAAAGCTCATTCAGCAGGCCCTATTGTTCCATCCCATGATCCTGGATCCAGGAATTCTCAACTTGAGTTTGGCCATCTTGGACAAGCTATCCTGTTCTCCTCCCACAAGTCATGGGCTGTGTAGGGCACAGAAGCATACGGCACAGGAGTCCAGCAAGGGAACCAATTTGCTGAACCAATCTGTTCAGGAGAAGAAGTTTAATGAGCCGAGGTGGCGCAGCGGTTAGAGGCAGGTACTGCAGGCCACATTAGCTGACACTGATCCGCAGGTCAGCGGTTCAAATCTCACCGGCTCAAGGTTGACTCAGCCTTCCATCCTTCTGAGGTAGGTAAAATGAGGACCCAGATTGTTGGGGGCAATGTAAATATATACATTGCTTACCGGTGTAAACCGCTTAGAGAGTGCTTGCACTGTGAGGCGGTATATAAATGTCATTAATAAAATAATAAATGTCACTAATAAAAGTTTTCTCCCCAGCAAATTGTATGCCTTTCAGCTCTTAACATATTCCCCATTTCAGCTGAATCACTGCTTTAAAGCAAGCTTTTTTTTTTGAGCAGTCTGCACCAATGCAAAGCACTTCCTGGGTTGCAAAAATGGACATCCATGTCTTCTCTCTGCCACTTGAAAAAAAAGTTCCTCTTTTGGAAATAAGAAAAGGAGCAAAGAACAGATGTAGAACTGCAGAGGCGCTTTCCTATTTGTTGACCTGACATTTGAAATTGTGGTTCTGCAAATAATATTTCCGGAGCCAAGATCAAGTAGATTTCTCTTCCTTATCCAGCTGGACTGAGAGACCAAATCAGTCGATTTTCCGCTGTCTTAACAATGGCTCTCAGAGCTGCTACAAGGGAAGCTTCTGACCCTGTGTTTGTATGCCTTTGTGGCACAGCTGCTTGTTACGTGGCCCCCAAATAACCTTTTTTCGGAAAAGAATTGGAAGCATGAGTCATGCCCAATTTGTCTAAACCCACAAAATTTGTGATATGGCATTTCAGCTAATCTTGGACACTGGAAGGAAATTGACTTCTTCTAAACACTGCCTTCCATTCAGGTCACCATGAGTGGGAGTAATCATTGAAAGCTATTTTAACCAGAGTAGGCTTAAAATTTAAACAGCGTTATCAGACTGCAAACCAAACTAAAGACTGTCTGTATCCTTGATTTGGATGGATTTGCTGAGCATGATGGAAAATCAGACCATATCCAATTCGTATATAGTCTAGGTTACTGTCTCTTGCGTTTGTGTGGCATAAGTATTACTAAACCTCAAGTGTTGGTGTATCCCAGTTCTCCCTTTTTCTGCATGTAGCATAAGAGTACGTTAATGTAATTTTAGATTGTACTTTAATTAAAATGCATAATGTAGCTTCCAATTGTACTATCATTATGGTTATTACTATGATTAAACATAATGAAGGATGAGATTCATAGCACTTGGCTCCATCCGTGTCGTATAGCAAGGGTGAGGAAGATATGGCTCTCCAGATGTTACTGAACTGCAGCTCCCAATATTTTTCCCCATTAGGTATACTGGGGCTTGTAGTTCAGCAATACTTTAGAGCAGAGGTCAAACAGGTGGCCCATGGGCCAGACGAGTCACGCCCACCCCAGCTCCACGAATGGGAAAAATGTCGCAAAATGTCACATGACGGCAACGTGACGTGGTGAGTTTGACACCCGTGCTTTAGAGGATCACAGCTGCCCAGCATAGATATCAACTGGACAGAAGAGCAAGGGATGAAATCTGTATCGTAACATAGTGATGCAAACTCTACCTCGTATGTATGTGCTTAGGATACTGCAATACACAGTGTACCTTTTGGGTGTTGTTGTGGATATGAATGGTTGTTTGTAGTCCTCGTCCATGGGCTATAGGCAGCGGTGAAATCCTCACCGGTTCTGTGAGTCTGCTACCGAGCACGCACTTTGCGTGCATGCGCGCCTGAGGTGTGCCCGCGCCGCACTAAAAAAGGAACATTTTGAAGCCTTCAGAGTCTGCAAAGGTAAGTAGAACAGTGAGTGGGGGGGGGGAATCCGCTGTGCCACACAATTTAGATTAGCTAGAAAGCAGGAAATCCGACAATTCTAGCTAATATAAATCGTGCGTCATAGCTGATCGTCGGCCAGCTGATTGTCAGAAATACCGGTTCACCTGAACTGGTAGCATTTTTTACTACCGGTTCGGGAGAACCAGTCTGAACCAGTAGCATTTCACCCCTGGCTATAGGCACACACAGCCCTGGTGGCTTGGAATACCTTTTATAGTCTTGGAAAGAGAATCTTTTGATCACTTCCATTATGGGAGCAGAGTGAGCAGTAAATGAGGACAAAGCCAAACAAGGACAAGAAAATCTCATTTCTCTTCTGCAGCATGCTTCCCTCTCTCTCCCTCCATTTTCATACATACATGCATCCTTTGCACATCTGTGTGACTCACATATTCATATCTCTGTTCACTCACAAACAGGGATGTACCGATGAGCTTAACAACATGGCTGTTCCCCCCCACCCACCCAACATCCATCTCTTCCAGTCAGTCCTGCCCAGCTGGTTAGTGATTTTCGACAGCTTAGATGAGTAGTGCAGAAGGAAGGAACTGGTAGAAATGCTCAGCCCCCTTGCTCATTTTGCAGTAATTCCTAGTGCAAGATTGCCGAACAATATGGAGCTGTTGAGTAACCCGGTGAGAAGAATTACACCTCTCTTCTCTGTAATTTACACACTGCGTTCTGTTGCTGGGCAGGAAGGAAAATGGCATCAAGAAGGGAAAATGCAGGCCAGCTAAGCAGATGGAGATAAGGGCTACAGATTATTCAGCTCAGGTTTATGCCGATATAACATGTGCTGCCGTATACAAACAGAAGTAGCTGCTGCAATCATCCATGCTTGTTTAACGTCTCATTTGGATTCCTGGAATGTGTTGCCACTGGACTGCTTTGAAAACAGCCTAGAAACTTCACTTAGCCCCCAAACAGAACAGCTTCCCAACTTGTGCCCCTGAAAGCAAATTGCCTCATTCTGTCTAATGTTAGGGCAGGCCATGGATCTCATCTCACTTATTCATAAAGGCAGACCTTACAGCTGCTTTCTAGGCCCCCCTCTTCCGCCAAAGGTTGCCTCTTCTCCACCCCGCATTTGCCTCCAAGCTTTCTAACCAAACTGCAGCTTTTTAATGTGAGAGGAGGGAAAGGGAATTTAAATAGATGTCTGGAGTGCAATTTTATAACTACTGGTATATGTAATTTGATTTAAATATAAAATGAAATAAAATGAAGTTTGGTTTTATCCTGGTCCACCTAGTACTTTGGGGGCTGTTGATCCAAAAAAAGGCTACATGTATTTTTTACACCACTTTGTCGGGGTTGGGTGGTTTTTTTTTCTGTTTTTTTATTATTCCCATTTGAAAGGAATGGAAGGAAATAGTGGGAAATTTCAGCGAGATATAATCTTTCTTCCCATAAGCCAACGAAGATTTTACATTAATGGAAGCAGATACAAGTGGGATGTTATTTTGATTCTGGAGAACTTATCCTTTCCCACAAAACCCTAGGATTCTACTGGGAGGCTGACAGCCGTAGTGGCACAGTGGTTAGAATGCAGTATTGCAGGATAACTCTGCCAACTGCCAGCATTTCAATCCTGACCGGCTCAAGGTTGACTCAGCCTTCTATCCTTCCGAGATCAGTAAAATGAGGACCCAGATTGTTGAGGGCAATAGGCTGACTCTTACCATGAACTGCTCAGAGAGGGCTGTAAATCACTGTGAAGTGGTATATAAATCTAAGTGCTATTGCTATCTGGAAAAGAAAAACCATATGAAACGCACACACACACACCATAATCCTGCTTCTAGAGAATGATTGTTGCAGCTCTGATGATTTAGAATAGAATAGAATAGAATTTTTTATTGGCCAAGTGTGATTGGACACACAAGGAATTTGTCTTTGTGCATAAGCTCTCAGTGTACAAAAGAAAAGACACATTCGTCAAGAATCATAAGGTACAATGCTTAATGATAGTCCGGGTACAAATAAGCAATCAAATCATATTAGGAAACAGTCAATATAAATCGTAAGGATACAAACAACAAAGTTAGAGTCATGCAGTCATAAGTGGGAGGAGATGGGTGATGGGAACGATGAGAAGATTAATAGTAGTGCAGATTTAGTAAATAGTTTGACAGTGTTGAGGGAATTATTTATTTAGCAGAGTGATGGCGTTTGGGGAAAAACTGTTCTTGTGTCTAATTGTTCTGGTGTGCAGTGCTCTATAGAGTTGTTTTGAGGGTAGGAGTTGAAACAGTTTGTGTCCAGGATGTGAGGTGTCTATAAATATTTTCACAGCCCTCTTTTTGACTCGTGCAGTATACAAATCCTCAATGGAAGGTAGGTTGATAGCAATTGTTTTTTCTGCAGTTCTAATTATCCTCTGAAGTCTGTGTCTGTCTTGTTTGGTTGCAGAACCAAACCAGACAGTTATAGAGGTGCAGATGACATACTCAATAATTCCTCTGTAGAACTGCATCAGCAGCTCCTTGGGCTTTCTGAGTTATTTTATGCTCTTTATTCATTGTCCCTTGTTGAACATTTTCTGATTTCCCCACAATGTCACACATTAAGTCTTTTATCTCCCTGTGGTTCTTTATCAACATATCATAAGTACTTTGGAACATCAACACCATTTCTTTTTGAAATCCACTCATCTCTTCCTGATGCAACATCTTGTCTTATTTTCATAGGTCCAAATATTGCTCAATAGCCTGTCAATAGTATGTCACCGCCCCAAATTCTCACTTGTCTATGACCTCAGAAAGCCATCTTAGAAACCGTTTGCTCAATCCTAGCATTGCTCCTCAGGGAAATGCAATAGTTATAGTTCTTTGTGTCCCACAGTTAGTCAATTAATTCCATTTAGGTAATCCAGGAAGATTTCCAAATGTCTCCTTAAGTCCACTCTGTAAGTTCAGTCATATATCCTAGATTTAAAAGTTGCTTTCTTTAGATGTCTTCCATAATCTCACAGTTAAACCTCCAATAACCATGAAGTAGACAGATATAGAACAGTAGATAGCATAGTAGTCCTCCAGATGTTATTTATTTCCACTTTTTTCCTTTGTCTTATCAGTACTTCCCAAGGTTGTAGAAGTTTAGTATATATTCCATTCACCAGTAGATGGCACCTTCAGCTTAAATTTCAATGTTGCACAAAATCTGACAGATATTTATTTCAGTTTTTTGCAAATAGTCAATATTCAGACAAATAATTCCAGCATTTTAAAATGCCTTACCAAAATATTGCCAATAAAGTTTAAAAATCCAATCTTTCTATATTTTAAAGATGTTGCGCTCTCACTTTAGTTCCTTTTCTTTCGGGTCTACAAGCATTTCAAAGAGTCTCTTTTCCAGGGTTTATTTTCTTTGGGATTAGGTTCTAGGTAAAAAAAAAGAATCACCTCACCCAGTTCCAATCACTGTTCATCTACACCACTCCAACACATTATTTGTTTCTTCGGCTGCCCCAGCTTCACAGCAGCCATAATGACTGCCTCTCCTCTTTGTCATTGGATGGAAGGGAATCCCTGGGTCCAGCTGGAGAGCCGCCACTCTCCATGACTTGCAGGTTGCCCCTCCGTTCTTCATCATCCCTACAGGGTGACTTTAGCCCCTTGGGGGGCTCTCCAACAAGGAGGATTTGCCGCAAGTTCGTGGAGTCCCGCTCCTGGAGTCTGATCTCACCACAACGTCAAACCGGAAGTCCTCAACCTGCATTACTTTTAAAGTAACTGGTAGTTCTCTCCTTGGGCATCACAGTGACTTCCCCCTTGCTTGGCTTACATAAATGATGCCTGTTTTGTGAAATGAAGTTAATTTCATAACCATTTCACAAATTTAGGAAGGGCAAGAGTCCCCCAAACTATTTCAATGTTGGTTTGATGATGCCCTGATGGACCAGATATGCTGCCAATGAAAGCATCTCCTTCCTATGGAGAAAAATTATGAAAATGGCAGCTTTTTGTTGGCTTCTGTTTTATACCAATGGCTGTACAGTATTACTAGCAGTAGAATAATTGCATATAAAAATAACATCACAGTGTGGTCTTTTTTTTATTCAAAAAGTTTTATTAGTACAAAGTACAAAGTACGGACTTCCCAGAGAGAATACAGGGCATAATATCAATAAAATAAATTTAAATTAAGTTTAAAAAAAACTTGTTAGATTTCGACATTATTTTTTTTAAAGCTTCAACTCCAAATTGTACATTGATAAATTACATCATTAAACCTCTATCTTTTATATGATCTATATATAAAATAATAAAAAAATACAAGAAAAATACAAGAAAAACAAAGATAAGATAAAAAAGAAAAATAAGCAAAAGAAAAAGAAAAATTCCTTCCTCCTCCTTTCAATCATCTACCCTACACAACATTTGCTCAGAATTAAATAAAACTTAAATGAATATTACATAAATAATGACTAAATATAAAATACAGGAATCTTAAACTTCATCATAATATTAATAGCATAATATTACCATACATCAAATTATTAACTTCAAAAAGGTTCTGAATCTTTAAAAAGTATTAATAGTAGTAATAATCTCAAAATTAAATAAAACTTGAATGAATATTACATAAATAATAACTAAATATTAAATAGAGAAACTTTAAACTTCATCATAATATTGATAGCATAATATTATTATACATCAACTTATTAACTTCAAAAAAATTCTAAATCTTTAGAGTATTAATAATAATAATAATAATAATAATAATAATAATAATAATAATAATAATAATAATAATAATAATAATAATAATAATAATAATAATAATAATAATAATAATAATAATAATAATAATAATAAAAGGACATAGAGAGGAAAAAAACCCAAAGAAAAAGGAAAATCCTTCCTTTGAAACAAATTTTCAGATCTAATTATGATACTTTATAACTTAATAATTTTAATTAAAAATTCCAAATCTTCAAAAAAAATTAAAGAAAGAATTAAAGAAAGAAAAGTAAAGAAAGAAAAAGGAAAAATACAATCATATTAGTCTCCATCCATCCAATAAATTTCAACACTGCATCTTTTTGTATCTTGATGGTTGCATCTTTTTGTAACTTGATGATTTTAAATTTGTCAGCTCGCCTCCCATCTGAACCCGATCCTCCATCTCCTTTTCCACATCTATCTGGCTCTGCCAATCACTTTGATTCTTTAAAACTGTTTCAGTTTGATCCGATAGGGATGGCTTTCCCTCCTCCTCCTCTTCTACTTTCATACATCTTTCCTCTGGAATTTTGGATATATCAGCCTTTAAAACGTTGACATAAAATTCAGTAACTTTCTTTATCGTATTAAGCCGGTATCTTTTTCCCAAAAATTTCACCACTACTCCTGTTGGTGCTTCCCATTTATATTGTAAATTTAGTCTTTTAAATTCATCAATCAAAAAGTATAATCTTTTCTAGCTTTAAGCATTTTAGAGGGAATTTCTTTCCAAATCATTAGTTCCTGGCCATTCACCTGAAGGTTGTTCTTAAATGTCGCCTGTGTAATTCTGTTCCGTAAGGCTCTTGTAGTAAAATATATAACAATGTCCCTTGGTAGGTGTTTTTGTTTTGCATACCACGAATTAACTCTATATATCTTATCAATTTGTGTAGCCAATTCCTCTTTAGACATTCCAGACACCTGCTCCAGGGCCTCGACCAACCTTCCTTTCAAATCTTCATATAGTCCCTCCTTCAGCCCTCTCACCCTTATAGCAAATTCCATACCTGAACTGCGTCATCAACACCTCTGTTTCAAAATTTGCAATGTCATTTTGAATTTTATCTATATATTCCACCGAGGTTGCCAAAGCTTGTTTATTTGTTTCAATATGATCCTCCAAAACTTCAATATTTGTTGCTAATCCTTTACAAACCTCTAACACATCCGTCCTAATTTGTTGGTCCATATTCTTTAAAGCAGCCTGCATTTTTTATCTATTTCATTAATTTTTAGGTTAAATTCCATAATCAGTTCGTTTTTCATGATCTTTAAAGTACTTAATAAATTTTCAGGTGTCAAAGACTGTGGAGGTGTTAACTCAGTGATAAGTTGCATTTTGGAAGTATGACCAGAGGAATAGTCAATTCTTTTATTCAAAACAGTCTTTCCGGATTTTGAGGCCATTGTAGTATTTCCAGAGGAGTACAAAGAAAAAGCCAAATCTCTAGTTAAAGTTCTTTCCAATTCCAAAACCAGATAGTCTTTTATTTTTTGAAAATTATCAGTTGTTATTTTAATCCAAAATCGGGAGACAGAGAGAGGAAAGCCAGTTTTCAAAGTCAAAAGTTTCCATAAGAGAAAAAGCCGCTAGCGAAACGAAAGTCACTTTCACTTCTCCTCAATCTTCAATCGCCATATTGTTGCTTATTAACTGTTACTTTGTTTCTTTTCTGAAGTGAAAGTTAACAGGGGAGTTGAAGAAAAAAAAATTCAATACTTGCCCATCTGAACTCCTGTTTCTCTCTGTCTGCTTCTTTAAGCCATAAAATAATTATAAATCCCATTCTGGAAGCAGCGGTGGTCGCAGCATCTTGCTCCGCAAAGGCGGAGGTTTCCGGATTCCCGGAGCAGTGGTCTTTTTGATGTAAAAGCTGAACTACCTCTTCCTCATTTATATAGTGTAACACTATATAAATGAGGAAGAGGTAGTTCAGCTTTTACATCAAAAAGACCACACTGTGATGTTATTTTGTAGGCCACTGCAAATTTTCTGAAGTTGATGTGTAGCACAACCTTGCTTATCCATTTATCAGGAAATAAGATCTACAATGTTTAGCGGTATGTTCGCCGAGCACCAGTAGGCTTTCGGATTTTTTGTGCTTCGTTTCCAATCTGTTATTTTAGAAAAGGGGAATTGTGCAATTCTCAGCTTCTCTACTCCAAAGTAAGCCTTCATTTGTTCAGCATGACTTGGTCCTGGATAAGCATAAATTCATTTATGGTGTAAATGCCTTAATTGAAACTGTTTTGTATAATTGTATAGAATGGACTTTTCCAGCATAACACAGAAGTGATGACACAAACTCTTCATGTCACATCAGTGTGATATAAGATGTGGCCCAACGCCAGGACAACGTGTTATAACTCTTCATTTCTGCTTCCCTTCAGGGTGGAGCAAAGGCAGTTTGATGTAGTATAGCGTTATGGTAGCACAAACAAGTAGAGCTATAAAGAGTAAGTTTCCATTTTGACATTATGCTTATAAATCTCTTTCCAATACGAGTGCTGTTTGCAAATGTGGAAGCTCAGGGGTTTTCTCGCTGTGTATCTAGACCTCCCAGATGGACAATAAGGGAAAACATTTGCCTTCTGTAATTAATTTCTGACAAACTGCCCATGTATTCTTTTAAAAACAACCTAGTTATCACTGTTTGCATTCCAGAAGATTGTTCAGCTGCAAAATTTGACCTGCTTCGGCACAGAGAAAAATCTATTTGCTATTGTACTGCTCTATGTTGTCCTTCTTCTTCTTCATGGGTAATCCAGCATCTTGGCCAGCAAAGGGAGGGATGATTTGGGGGTCTCTATCCCCCACAAAAAGGGGACGCAATGGCACAGTAGCTAAGACACTGAGCTTGTTGATCAAAAAGGTCAGCAGTTCGGCGGTTTGAATCCCTAGCGCCGTGTAATGGAGCGAGCTCCCGTTACTTGCGCCAGCTTCTGCCAACCTAGCAGTTCGAAAGTATGTAAAAATGCAAGTAGAAAAATAGGGGCCACCTTGGTGGGAAGGTAACAGCGTTCCGTGCGCCTTCGGTGTTTAGTCATGCTGGCCATATGACCAAGGAGATGTTTTCGGACAGGGCTGGCTCTTCGACTTTGAAACAGAGATGAGCACCGCCCCCTAGAGTCGGGAATGACTAGCACATATGTGCGAGGGGAACCTTTACCTTTACCTTTATCCCCCACTACCCATGCTTTAGGCAGGAGCCGAGGTGGCGTAGTGGTTAAAATGCAGCACTGCACTTCAGCAGTTCAGCTGTTCAAATCTCACCGGCTCAAGGTTGACTCAGCCTTCCATCCTTCCGAGGTGGGTAAAATGAGGACCCAGATTGTTGGGGGCAATATACTGAACTCTGTAAACCGCTTAGAGAGGGCTGTAAAGCACTATGAAGCGGTATATAAGTCTAAGTGCTATTGCTATTTGCTGACCTTATTTCAGCTCCAAATCTCTTCTTTTTGCTTGGTGTGACATGGTTTTTCAAACTTCATCCTTCTCTTTGTCAGAACAAAAATGGGAAAAGTCAGTTCTCCCTTAACAGGGATTATAGGAAGGTAGGGTTACTGCATAGCCTTCAGTATTAAAGAAGAAATGCTGCCCTCTGGTTCTGTCTGGAACTTATTTTATTAACTGTTTCTCCTTGGGGATTGTCTCCTCCCTCCTCCTTGTTAACATAGCCACTGCCGAGGTTAGTGGTGTGCAGATGACATTCCCATTAAAGCTCCTCTAGAATTCCAAATAAAAATAAAATCTCATGCAATAACGTCTATATGCGCCTCTAGTTTCTAGCTTAATACTTGTCATCATGACCGAGGCTGAATTCAGGATGTGCAGTAATGTGTTTTTGGGAAAGTGTTGATTGATTTCAAAATGCTTTTTTGAGGGGTGGGGAGGGAAATTTTTCCCTACCAGTTCTGTGGGCGTGGCTTGGTGGGCGTGGCAGGGGAAGGATATTGCAAAATCTCCATTCTCACCCCACTCTAGGGCCAGCCAGAGTTGGTATTTTCCTGTTCTCCAAACTACTCAAAAATTTGGCTACCGGTTCTCCAGAACCTGTCAGAACCTGCTGAATTTCACCCCTGTAATAAATCTCCTAAATAGTTTTGTTTTCAAAAATGTATGCTTACAGCCAGCCCTTTGGCGAAGACCCGACTAGGAAACCAAAGCAATAAATACCATAGTACTTTTATTATAAATATTACAGCAACAGAATCTTAACAATCTGAAGGCACCTCCCCTTACAGCTCCCCTTTATCTTCAAGAGAATTAGGGAAGGTTAAACCTGAGATGCTTTCTCAAATGATATTCAGCCTCAGACTGAAATGTCTTTGGTAGGGGCTTCTGTTCTTCTGTTCCTCATGGTTCTTCTTATTGCCCATTACATTATTCGATAATGAATATAAATTTCACAACATTTGTTTTGTTTTTTAAAAAATAAAAGCATCGTTTAATGCTGAGGCTTCAGGGAGTAGGGCGGCATAGAAAAACTACCAACCAACCAACCAACCAACCAACCAACCAACCAACCAACCAACCAACCAACCAACCAACCAACCAACCAAACAAACAAATAAATAAATAAATAAATAAATAATGTCCTGGGTTCCATATTAAAGCTGTAGCTACAAGTTGCCAGAGGATTCTCCCAGAGCAGAATTTAGTATCCTAATTCTAACCTTAACATGTAATAAATGTTAATGTTGTTGTGGAGGAAGAATGCCGTTCTTCAGGGGGTCTGCTAACAATCAGAATAGTGACATACATTGGGTCTAAAACTTCGGTTACGGTGCATACTGTTTCATGGTTTTCCTTTCCTATTGCATTAACATTGCATTGCAACTTTTAGATGTACAGGTCAGATTCAGAATAGAACTGGAAAGGACCTTGGAGGTCATCTAGTCCAACCCCTGCTCAAGCAGGAGATCTTATACCAGTGATGGCGAACCTTTTTTGGTTTGCGTGCCAAAAGGGTGTGTGTGCGCGCACCAGCGCACATACATGTGCCCACACCCATTCCCTCCCCCCATGCATGCGCACAACGGTGAAAAATGGCAAAACAGGCAAACCAGAAGTTCAGAAAAATGCACTTTCGGTTTGCCCGTTGGGCTGTTTTTTGCACTCTGGGACTTCAGGAAGCTTCCCTGAACCCTCCAGAGTTCGAAAAACAGCCCAACGGCAAACCGGAAGTGCGTTTTTCTGAACTTCCGGTTTGCCCATGGGCAACGCCTCACGTGCCCTCCGATATGGCTCTGCGTGCCACCTGTGGCACACGTGCCATAGGTTTGCCATCACTGCCCTATACCATTTCAGACAAGTGGCTGTCCAGTCTCTTCTAAAAACCTTCAGTGATGGAGCCCCCACAACTTCTGAACGCAAGCTGTTCTACTGGTTAGGAAGTTCCTCCTTAATTCCCGGTTCCTTCTGTCCTTGATTAGTTTCCATTCATCCATTGTTTCTTGTCTTGCCTTCTGGTCCTTTGGAAAATAAGTTGACTTCCTCCTCTTCGTGGCAGCCCCTCAAAGACTGGAATACTGCTATCATGTCATCCTTAGTCCTTCTTTTCTCTAGACAGGTAGTCCTTGACTTACGACCAGTCGCTTAGGACCGTTTGAAGTTACGACAGACCCAAAAAAGGTACTTATGACCCAAATTCAGAGGTACGATGGCTGCCTTCCCCCTCTCCCAGTGGCCACATGGCTGCAGTTTGAGTGCTCAGCAACCAGCCATCTTTATGGCTGTTTGTAACATCCCATACTCATCTGACCTCTATTTACAACTTTTTTTTTGCTGGAAAACTATGTTTATTTCCAGCTTCCAGGAAATAAAAGAAAACCTCATATGGATTTGCTTAAATGACCACTGCAAAAAAATATTGTAAAATTGGTCACACTCACATCAGGATCTACTTAACAAACATCACGTTTTACGACGGTAATTGCGGGTTCAGTTATTGTTGTAAGTCAAGAACTACCTGTACCCTGGAAAGGTTTTCAGGGACCACATGTTTGTTGAAGCAAATCATGCATTTTTCCTAGAAAATGTCCTAGTAACCTGAGCCTCCTTTATAAGCTCTCTGAAAGAGAGAGTCAAATGCATCGAACCAGAAAGTTAATCGAACTAGTAACACAGGTTAATATCAATTTGTAGTGTTCTTTAGAAGTAGGGAAATGTGGCTTACAGGGTTTGGGAGAAACTGACCCTGAAGGCTTTTCACATAATCTTTCTTGGAAGTGGGGGGACATGAATTAATGAGTGCATTCATGCAATAAATGCTGATTTGTTGGAGAAGAGAATCCAAATGTTTCTTCCCACTCTCAGCAGTGCTTCTTATGTTACAAAAGAACATTTTGCAGAAAGAATTGCAAAATCCCCATCAACTAATCTCTGATCTTCAGGGACTGATATTGTTTTCTCCCTTTCAGAGTTTAAAAAATGCACGTTACGGTCTTCTTCTTCCTAACGCCATGGCAGGGTCCGCTTAAAAACTCCCTTTTTATGACTCTCTAATCCAGGGGTCCCCAACCCCTCGGCTACAGCCCACTACTGGGCTGTGGCCTATTCAGAACCAGGCCATGCGAGAGGAAGGCTAGTGCATATGTGTATGCCGTAGCTTGACTCATGTGAGTGGTGGGCCAGTGTGCATGCTCATGCGGGTGCAGCTGCATGTGCATGTGCACGTGGGCCAGCCTGCCGCTCGTGCAAGTCAAGCTGTGCACGCATGCGTACTGTGCACCAGCCCACTGCTTGTATGGCCCTGTTCCCCACTCCCTCCCCCAGCTGGGCCATCATGCCACAAAGGTTGGGGACCGCTGCTCTAAACCCTTAACTCAGGGTAGAGTCAGGGCAACTGGATGGAGCTGAGCATTTACTGGCCGGATCCCCTTCCTGACGCCACGTGGGGTTCACAGCAGATATTTTTTTCTTTGCACCCTAGGAGAGAAATATCTGCCGCTACCTAGGATTGAACTCTCAACCTTCCGAGTGGGAGGCAAATGCCTTAACCATTAGGCCACCACGCAACTCTAAAAATTGCACGTTGCAGTAAGTACATTAAAATATCCTGTATCGTGCACTGAACTGAAGTTCTCTTTATGTTGATCCTTGGTGCTCAATTCTCTCCACAGAAGCTCTATGCTGGGCTCACAAACTTTACTTCAGCCAGCTTCTAAGATCAGCTACCTACAGGCTGATTTATCCTTGAGTATTATATCTACTCCATAAGCTAATGCCAATGGATGACATTGCCCAAAGTGAATTATATTCAAGGAATTTTTTTAAAAAAAGACTCCATGAATTACACCTTGTTCCAGAAGCATAGGAGATGGAGCTCTTGCCTCACAATCAGGAGGTTGTGAGTTCGATCCTCGGTAGAGGCAGATGTAGGCAGATGTCCTGCTTGGGCAGGGGGTTGGACTAGATGACCTGCAAGGTCCCTTCCAACTCTGTTAATCTGGTGCTAAATCCTTGCTCCCAACTGAAGAGCATTCACAAAACACACTTGTCACAGAGCTGGGATTTCAACTCCTTTAAGAGGCTCACAGAAATGACAGCCTTATCTTTGAAAGCCATTCTTGTTAAACTACTTCTTTTAAGCAGCTGCTTTAAAACTTTCAGAGCTATTTCTGGTTTCAGCGCATAAATGTTCTTTGGCTTTGATGAGCTGCAGAAAAAAAGAAGAAGAAGACGAAGAGAAACCACATATTTCTGAAATAGATGTCAGGGCGGTTTATTCAATAAGTGAAATCAGTTGGAAAGCATAAGCGATAGAGAAGAATTAAGCAAAGTCTGCTCTGTGGACATAAATGCCCCCCATACAAATAGGATCTTTAATATCAATTAATGTTGGTTCAGCTATTTTGACAGCCAGTCTAACTAGACAACAGAAGATTGCAGAGCCAAATAAGCAGAAAAAGTCCCAGGTGAGCAACAGACTTTCAGGCTTTGTGGTCCTGCCTTCCTAATTCTGCTTGGTCCACAGTTCAAAGCATGTGACATCTCTTAATTGATCAAGATACACAGATACGCTGTCCATTTTCTGGAACTGAATGTTGATTGCTTGATCTTACTGAAACCATTCGGTATCAGGGGCTGATTCATTCTAATGAAGTAAGTAAAGGAAGCCAATTTGGTGTGGTTGTTATGGTGCTGGCCTAGAAACCAGGACACTGTGAATTCTAGTTCTGCCTTAGGCATGACAAACCAGCGGGGTGATTTTGGGCCAGTCACTCTCTCCCTCAGCCCAACTCACCTCAAAGAATTGCTGTGGGGAAAATAGGAGGAGGAAGGGGTATCGATATGTTCACCACCTTGAGTTGTATATGAAAAAAAATGTGGGATTAAATTCTTCCCCCCAAAAAAATCTTGCGTCCATCTTCATCATCTCTCAAGTCACTCACAACCTTCAACATGGAGCTGAGCCGCGGTGGTGCAGTGGTTATAATGCAGTACTGCAGGCTACTTTTGCTGACTGCCAGCTGCCTGCAATTTGGCAGTTCAAATCTCACCAGGCTCAAGGTTGACTCAGTTTTACCCACCTTCCGAGTAGGGTAAAATGAGGAGCCAGATTGTTGGGGGCAATAGGCTGACTCTGTAAACCGCTTAGAGAGGGCTGTAAAGCACTGTGAAGTGGTATATAAGTCTAAGTGCTATCGCTACTCTCTCCAATGCCATAGTAACCATATGAGGTAGGTTGGTCTAAGAAAGTCCTTGGCCCAAAATCACCCAGTGGGGTTTCACGGTCAAGAGGAGACTTGTGTCTCTCCAATCTCCATCCAATATTTTATCACACAGCACGATTCTGGCTCTCATTTTGCGTCATGGAAGGGCCAGCCCTGGACTATTCTCTTCTGAGAAAGCCACATTGTTCCTTTGGTAAGCTTCTCTACCCACTGGATGCCAATCTCCTGAATTTATACAGGGACCCACCCAACCTGTTCTCTTGAACTAAACATGAAGGGCACCCCAGCCTGCAAGTATCCAGACCCTTCCACCCACACTTGTGCTAGTGAAGTCAGGCCTTCAATCTCTAGCTCTGTCACCAAGTCTTCCTGAGAACCATCTTGGTGATATTATTTCTTATTTCATGCCATTTGGGAAATTCTCTGAGAATCATTTCTTGGGCAGACTTTTCAATATGAAGGAATGCTGCATTTCTCATTCATTGGGGTGGCCAAGGCACCCTGGATTGCAAACTGCCAGTAGTCTTGTGCCTTGACCTTCAGCTGTCACCATGCTGTCTTGTCCTCTTTGGAAATGCAGCCCATTTTGTTTTCCTTATCGCATCCCCCCCTTTTCTCCTCCTCATGAAAGACATTTGCAACCGGAAAGATTGCTTCTTGTTTCAGACTTTTTAGGCACCAATTAACTTCATTTGATTACCATGAACTCAATAAGAGCTGAGGTGGCGCAGCGGTTAGAGGCAGGTACTGCAGGCCACTTTAGCTGACACTGATCTGCAGGTCAGCGGTTCAAATCTCACCGGCTCAAGGTTGACTCAGCCTTCCATCCTTCCGAGGTAGGAAAAATGAGGACCCAGATTGTTGGGGGCAATATAAATATACATTGCTTACTGGTGTAAACCTCTTAGAGAATGCTTGCACTGTGAGGCGGTATATAAACAAACAAACAAACAAACAAACAAACAAACAAACAAACAAACAAACAAATAAATATATTGGCCTTTTTACTGAAGAATCTGGATTGTTATTTGGGCTCTGCCTATCGATTTTTTCCAATCTGTTCAGTGTTCTCTATCCACCCATCCTCAAGTTAGAATAAAGTACCTGCTTTCTTTCTTTAAAAAAAAATGTATTCAGCTCTGCCCACAGTCTGGAGTTCGAACCTGACGGGACTCAATGTTGACCCATCCTTCCATCCTTCCGAGGTCAGTAAAATGTGGACCCAGATTGTTGGGGGCAACATGCTGACATTGTAAACCACCCAGAGAGTGCTACAAAATGCTATGGGGAGGTATATAAACCTGTTGCTATTGCTATTTTAAGGGGACATTTGAAATCAGTATTACTTATTAAGGGCTGGATCTGGTGAATGTAACAGATTCATCCATTGTTGATTTGCATGGCCATTGTAGTAACTTTTGGGGGAGTAAAAACCAATGGATGGTTCAATGAAGCATCTGAGATCAATAGGGATAATTGAGGTGCTCATTTTATTTGTTATTTCGTTTTCTTACTGATATACTTTAGCTTGTTTCACATATTCTATTAAGCACAGCCTGTGGTTTATTTGGTTATGGTTTAGCTCAAATCCACCCATGTGAGTTTTACACAATGCGCCGTTATTAGAAAAATTGTCTTGTAGCATTGTGTGACCCAGACATGATAGTTTTACTGATTACTTTCATCATCTCCTGCTGTAATAGCAGGCTTATTTACAATGGTGCTAAATAGAAATGGCAGGCCTTGCAAACAGGAAATGCAAGTTTCCCATGTCCAGGCTTCAAGGTCATTGTAACTTTGAGGCTTCCTGCCTTCTGCAGAATCTGCCTCCCCGCTTCAGCTTGAGAAGTAGACAAACTTTTTGGGGTTGGCTTTGCGAAGCAGAGAGAGGATCCTACTGTGCTCTTTAATCTGCTCCTCCCACCGACAAATGAGAACTCCTTCCAGTGTCTTTGATGATTTTTTTTTAAAAAAAACCTCTCGTGAAAAATTCACTAGGAATAGAATATTAATAAAGTTAGTGTAGAATTTTCCTTCCAAATGTTGTAGCCTTCTATAAGCAAAGTGATGTGTGTGTTTGTTTGTGTGTGTGTGTGTGTGTGTGTGTGTGTGTGTCACACATACACACACACGCAGCAGTGGCAGGTTGCCGTCTTACTGGTGCCGGTGTGCTGCGCGCGCATCTCCATGTTTTGGGGGAGGGTGCGTGCGTGCTACGTGCATGCGCACCCCCTCGCACAATTTTGCTTCTGCGCATGCATGGGGACGCACACGCATGCGAGATTTTGGCGTGATTTTGCTTCCACACATGCTGGAAGTGAATGAAAAAATCGGCCGAAAATGAACGAAAAAAATGGCGACGCGCGTGGTAGACCGGCAGAGAGGGCTCTGGAGCGGTCGCGCGCAAATTGTGCAATTGGCCGCTCCCTACCGGAGCTGCGCACTGGGCAGCTCCGGCAGGAACCCACCTCTGACACGCAGGGAGGATCATCGCTTCAACAGTGAGACAAGCGGTGTATAAATTTGAGTGATAAACAAATAAACAAACAAACAAATAAATACATTCAGACATGAGACTCCATCTGCTTTCTGAGAGGGTTTTTCTGATGCACACCAGGGGTGAAATTCAGCAGGTTCTGACAGGTTCTGGAGAACCGGTAGCGGAAATTTTGAGTAGTTCGGAGAACTGGCAAATACCACCTCTGGCTGGCCCCAGAGTGGGGTGGGAATGGGGATTTTGCAATATCCTTCCCCTGCCACGCCCACTAAGCCACGCCCACAGAACCGGTAGGGAAAAATTTTGAATTTCACCTCTCATGCACACGTTCAGTGTTTGGGGAGCTTTCCTATACAGGTAGTCCTTGACTTACAACAGTTCATTTAGGAACCGTTCAAAGTTACAACGGCACTGAAAAAAGTGACTTATGACCATTTTTCACACTTACAACCTTTGTAGCATTCCCATGATCATGTGATCAAAATTCAGATGCTTGGCAACTTATGACCGTTGCTGTGTCCCAAAGTTATACGATCATTTTTCGAGATCTTCTGACAAGCAAAGTCAACGGGGCAGCCAGATTCACTTAACAACTATGTTACTAACTTAACAACCTCAGTGATTCACTTAACAGCTGTGGCAAGAAAGGTCATAAAATGGGGAAAACTCACTTTACAAATGTCTAACAACCAAAACTGTGGGCTCAAGTGCGGTCGTAAGTCGAGGACTACCTATATTTCTAAATGTGGCTGAGTGTTCTATATATCAAAAGAAACATTTGACTATCCTAAGCATGAAAATATACTCTCAGCTCTGCCAGTCTGGAAATCCTGTCACCTTTAAGCTTTGGTTCCATCGTATGAAAAAAGGCAGCTATCTGGTCAAATTGTGGAGCCATAGTAGCACACACCAAACAGCAGGCTCCTTCTTTGATCATCTTGTTATTATAAATTTAAAGAAAAAAAAACCTTTTGGGTGGAAATCCAAGTTTATGGCAACATGAACAGAGAATGTCCTTCTGAGATGTGGACC
This sequence comes from Diadophis punctatus similis, assembly GCA_023053685.1. NCBI lineage: Eukaryota > Metazoa > Chordata > Lepidosauria > Squamata > Dipsadidae > Diadophis > Diadophis punctatus. The sequence goes on from JALIGW010000001.1 coordinate 147,855,309, forward strand.
TGAGATGTGGACTCATCCAGTCTTCCCTAGAAGTGGGAAGAGTTTTAAGGAAGATATTCCAATAGGATGGTCACTTAGCAGCACACTTATGAATCCAGACCTTGCCTGGTTTCAGATGAAGCTCCTTGCACCTCACACATGAGCTACATTTGTCACGATGTGAATATTGCCAGTTGTGCAGATCTACTGTTTCTTGTATTTATGGTCAAGCAGACGTATGATATATTCTATTACGCATGCCTGCATTCCTGAAGTTTCCTCCTTCCTTCTCTTCGCCATTTCTGCTGAAGGTAGAAGTGATTCTTTTCATTAGCGGATAAGATGTAGCTTACTAAGGATTCTTTTTATTATTTTCTACTGAAATAAATATTTTGTTAATTAGATTTGAATCTCGGTTTTATTTTCTAAGTAAGAATGACTTCAAAAGGGAAGCAAAGATCCATCAACCTCTGCGGGGGATTGATGACCCCCCTTTCTCTTCTTAACAACACTGTCTACGTTTCAGAGATGCTACTTGTAAAACTACGACTGCAAAGACTTCCTGTCTGAAAACAGGAAAGCTGCTGCCAGTTGTTGTAGTCAAAACTAAGTCAGTTGGACCACTGTGCAGAAATCTCCGTCATCGCCACCACCACCATCATGTTTGCATACCTATCAAGTGGTCAGATAAAAAGAGGTCAGAGGGTGGTCTACAGTTAGATAAAATATCTGAAGATTGGCAGCACCTTCATGGATCTCAAAAAGCTTGGGAGGCAAATGCCAGGACTGTAGACTAGGGTGGGAGAAAGCTGTGTCAAAACAACGTTGTATTGTTGCCAAGAAAACGACATGGACCTGTCTATGAAATCATAAGCTTTAGTCAAGATGCTTCTAGGTACCTTTTTATGTGAAGATATGTGCGACGGTGTCACAGCAAAGTAAAAACAATAATGCTGAAAAAGAACAGTGGAACTAGCAAGATAAAAAGAGGGAGCGGCAATATTTTGTCAAAAATTACATAATGGCTGGAATGATGTAGCTGGTTTGTCAGTCTAAGTCAGTGATGGCGAACCTTTTTTCCCTCAGGTGCCGAAAGCGCGTGCGTGTGCACTATCACGCATATGCAAGTGGCCACACCCATAATTCAATGCCTGGGGAGGGCGAAAACGGCCTCCCCCACCCCCACAGAGGTCCTCTGGAGGCCGGAAACGGCCTGTTTCCTGACTTCCGGTGGGCCCGGTAGGCCCATTTTTTACCCTCCCCAGGCTCCAGAGGCTTCCCTGGAGCCTGGGGAGGGCAAAAACGCCCCCCACCCCCTGGAGGTCCTTTGGAAGCCTAAAATGCCCTCCCAGAGTCTCCGTGTGAGCCAAAAATCAGCTGGCCGGCGCACACATGCACGCTGGAGCTGAGCTACGGCAACAGCTCGTGTGCCAGCAGATATGGCACGTGTGCCATAGGTTCGCCATCACTGTTCTAAGTTGTTAAAATACATTTTGAAGGTGAGTGCATTGGATTCAAGAGGACCCCAGTTTTTTTACCCCTTATTCTTTAAGTGGTGACTTTAAGATGTATGGATGTTAACTCCAACATGCTGGTTGCAGAATTCTGGGAGCTGAAGTCCACATATCTTATAATCACCACGCTTGGGAAAAAAACCACTGCTTTAAGGAATGTGCAACTCCTTCAGAAAACTCTGTGACTCCAAGGCATTCAAGTTGCATGCCTTCAACAGCCCAAGATAACACAATGTAAAATAGATTCAGCAGCAGCCAAAAATGCTAATACAATCCTTGGTTGTATAAACAGTGGCATAGAATCAAAATCACATGAAGTATTAGCACCGCTTTATAAAACCTTAGTAACACCACGTCTGGAATACTGCATCCAGTTTTGGTCACCACGTTGCAAAAAAGAAGTTGAGACTTTGGAAAAAGTGCGGAGAAGAGCAATTAAGATGATTAAAGGCCTGGAGACTAAAACATATAAAGAATGGTTGCAGGAATTGGGTACGGCTAGTCTAGATAAAAGAAGGACTACAATAGTAGTATTTCAGTATTTGAGGGGCTGCCACAAAGAAGAGGGGGTCAACTTATTTTCCAAAGCATCAGAAGGCAAGACCAGAAACAATGGATGGAAACTAATCAAGGAGAGGAGCAACCTGAGATTAAGGAGAAATCCTCACTAGCAGTGGAACAGCTTGCCTTCAGAAGTTGTGGCTGCTTCATCACTAGAGGTTTTGGACAGCCCTTGTCTGGAATGGTATAGGGTCTCTTGCTTGAGCAAGGGGTTGGACTAGAAGACCTCCCAGGTCCCTTCCAGCTCTATTCTGATTGATTGAGATGGCCAAATGACTGTTGTGATGTTACCTAAGACCCACCGAAGATTGAATTGAGGAAAGCCCCCAAGCTTTCCAAGGTTGTGCACTGCTGATCTAAATGGTCAGGCAGATTTTTTTTACAGATAGTATCTCAAGGAGTTAGGATGACTGAGTCTCAGAAGTCCCAGAGCCTATTTCTTAATCAGGGGGATTAAGATTTCATTACATCATGGAGCTGGATTAGCAGAAACCATAAACATGGAATACTCTGAGGAGACATCCCCTCTTCCCAATCCTATTGTGCCAGCCAGACTAAAAGTCCTTGTTCACATGTTTATTTTCTAGCTACTATACACCTGTAGTGCAGAGCAAAATGTAATGATGTGGAAGCACCTCCTCCTATGTGGGCGATGGCCGTATAATCACAATGGAGTGTCTTTACTGCAAGGATGGGCAGAAGATCAAACACAATCTCTCTCTCCCTCCCTCCGTCTCCCTCTCCCCCTCTCCCTCCGTCTCCCTCTCTCTTCCTCTCTCTCTTCCTCTCCCTCTCTCCCTCTCTCTTCCTCTCTCTCCCTCTCTCCCTCCCCCTCTCTCCCTCCCTTCCTCTCCCTCTCCCTCTCTCCCTCTCTCTTCCTCTCTCTCCCTCTCCCCCCTCCTCCTCCTCTCTCCCTCCCTTCCTCTCCCTCTCCCTCTCCCTCTCCCTCTCCCTCTCCCTCTCCCTCTCCCTCTCCCTCTCCCCCTCCCCTCCCCCTCCCCCCCTCTCTCTCCCTCTCTCCCTCCCCCTCTCTCCCTCCCTTCCTTTCCCTCTCCCTCTCCCTCTCTCTTCCTCTCCCTCCCTTCCTCTCCCTCCCCCTCTCCTCCTCCTCTCTCCCTCCCTCCCTTCCTATCTCCCTCCCTCTCCATCTCTCTTCCTCTCTCTCCCTCTCTCTCTCCCCCTCTCCTCCTCCTCTCTCCCTCCCTCCCTTCCTCTCCCTCTCCCTCTCCCTCTCCCTCTCCCTCTCCCTCTCCCTCTCCCTCTCCCTCTCCCTCTCCCTCTCCCTCTCCCTCTCTTCCTCTCTCTCCCCCCTCCCTCCCTCCCTCCCTTCCTTTCCCTCTCCCTCTCCCTCTCTCCCTCCCTCTCCCTCTCTCTCCCTCTCTCCCTCCTCCTCTCCTCCTCCTCTCTCCCTCCCTCCCATCCTCTTCCTCTCCCTCTCTCTCTCCTCCCTCTCCCTCCCTCCCCCTCCCTCCCTCCCCCTCCCCCTCTGCATGTGTGTGTGCATGTGTATGTCGTTAAGATCCACCCGCCCACCCAAGGCACATTATCCACTTTCTGAATTGATAGGAGATTGTTTTGGAGGTGGGAAATGAAATTGCTTCAATATCATCTTTCACTTTTTATTTTTATTTTGCAAAGCTTCACAAGCGCTCCTGAGTGGCATCCCACCCATGGCTATGTGTAATCTGTAGAAGATATTCAAGCCAAATAAGGGCTCTTAATAAGGCAGAAAGCGAGCAAGCAGTATTGGGGAGGAAGAACGCATCTTTTATCAGAGGTGTTCATCAACAAGTGCACTTGACAATCCCCATCTTGATGGGAGCAGGGAGCAGATTCCTCTGCAACCCTTTTCCTTATGGCTTCACTCCCTAATGAGTACATAGTACTGCAGATTGATAGTACAAGGCTGTCTTGTTGATTCAGAAATAAACCCTAGGGAGCTCAGCACATAACCTGCATAATCTGCCTGCGGTTTGCCTGTGATGAAGAATATTGCCCCCCTAATTGCACACAGTAGAAAAAGCAACTGGATACCTGCTAGAAGTTGGGAGTTTCAGCTGCAATCAGTCTTGGCTACAATAGCAAGAGATTGTGGAAATTGTGATTCAAATTCAAATTATCTACTCTTGCAACAGAGAACCGTGGATCTGACCATGACAGAAAATTTCAGAGAATAGTGCAATGTTTAAAAAGCAAAGGGTTGGTTGTTTATTTATTTATTATTATTTTATTTATTTATTTGTCAAACATGTATAGGATAGTAGTAGTTTGTATAAACATAAGTAAAAAGTAACGATAAAAGAGGACAATAGGACAGTAGGACGGTAGGCACAGTGGTGCGCTTATGCACGCCCCTTACAGACCTCTTAGAAACGGGGAGAGGTCAACTGTAGACAGTCTAAGAGGTTAAAGTTTTTGGGGTTTGGGGAAGAAACCACAGTCAGGTAGTGCATTCCAGGCATTGAGCACTCTGTTGCTGAAGTCCTATTTTCTGCAGTCGAAAATTTATTTGCAGTTGTTGTTGTTGTTGTTGTTGTTGTTGTTTTTAATCCTACAAAGAACAGAACTACAGTACCTGCAACTAAAATCAAGATGGTGACATCACTTTAAATACACATTCTGTAATTCATTGTACTGGGAATTGAATCTTTTCTTCTTCTTCTCTGGCAATGGGATGGTCTACTCAAGGGCAACAATCTTCCTTGGGAACCCAAGGGACACAATGTGGCATGCCCAATTCTCTCCATCACTGCTTAATTGATACTTCCAAACCTTCACGGAATTTGTGATGGAATTCTTCTACACTGGTGGTAAGTATGTGAGATATGTAGAAAAATATGCAGCTCTCGGGAACATCCACCCAAAATCCATACAAGTAGTTGCATTTTGGAGTGGGTTTTTTTTTAAAGTTTGCATTTAAAGCAACTATAATATATAATAGGTGAATTTATATATTCAGTGAGGTTAGGATTGACCCAGACCAGTTCTTATAATGTTCCTCCTAAGTGTATGACCCATAGCCTTGTTCTTGTGTTACTGTGGTTGTGTTGTTGTTTTCAAATGGTAATAAGAAAGGTCATGACCTTAAAGGCTAGCTTCTTTCTGAGTTCCTTTGCAGAGAATATTTGTGAATTTCACAAGTGTTTTTGCCCCTGTTGCTCAAAATGATGGAAGAGACTACAGGGTGTTTCTTTTTTTTTTATTTCCAAAAAGTTTTATTAGTACAAAATTACATAGATAATAGCTAAACATTAAATAGAAAGTACAAACATTTTTTTTAATTTTTCTCCCCCCTAACCCACCCCTTTCCCTCCCCCCCTCCCCCCCGGACTTCCCAGAGAGAGTACAGGGCATAATATCAATAAAATAAATTTAAATTAAATTAAAAATTTTTGACTTCCACCTTATTTTTTTAAAACTTCAACTCCAAATTGTACACTAATAAAAATTCCTTCCTCCTCCTTTCAATCATCTACCCTTCACAACATTTCTTCACTGTTAACTAAGAATTAAATGATTATTACATAAATGATGACTAAGTATTAAATACAAAAACCTTAAACTTCATCATAAAATCAATCAGTATATAAATAACATACTATTACTATATATCAGATTATAAGCACTAATTACAAACTTTAAATAACCTTCCTCCCAAAAAAAAAATGTTAAATCTAATTGTAATATTTTATAACTGGATAGATAACAATTCCAAATCTTTCTCACAATTAAATAAAACTTAAATTGATATTACACAAGAAATAACTAAATAATAATACAAAAACCTTAAACTTCATCATAAATTCTACCACTCTATTAGTAACATAATGTTACTATGTATTAAATTATTAGGTTCAAAAAAGTTCTAAATCTTTAAAAAGAATTAATAATACTTTGAATAAGCCCCCCAAAAAAAACAAAAGAAAAAAAAAGAATGCAAGAAGTAAAGAAAAGAAAAAAAAATTAAGGAAAGAAGGGGAAAAAAAAAGTACAGTCATAATGGCAACCATCTGTCCAATAAACTTCAACACTGCATCTTGTTATATCTTGATGATGGTTGCATCTTTTTGTAACTTGATAATTTTGTAGTTGTCAGCTCGCCTCCCATCTGACCCCGATCTTCCATCTCCTTTTCCACACTGTAGACATCTGTCTGGCTCTGCCAATCATTTAAATTTTGTAAATCTGTTTCGATTTGAAGAGGAAGGGATGGCTTTCCCTCCTCCTCCTCTTTTGTTTTCATACATCTTTCCTCTGGAATCTTGGATATATCAGCCTTTAAGACGTTGACATAAAATTCAGTAGCTTTCTTTGTTGTATTAAGCCGATATCTTTTTCCCAGAAATTTCACTGCAACTCCTGTTGGTGCTTCCCATTTGTAATGTAAATTTAACCTTTTAAATTCATCAATCAGAAAGGTATAATCTTTTCTGGCTTTGAGCATTTTAGAGGGAATTTCTTTCCATATCATCAGTTCCTGGCCATTCACCTGCAGGTTATTCTTAAACGTCGCCTGTATAATCCTATTCCGTAAGGCTCTTGTAGTAAAGTATATTACAATATCCCTTGGTAGGTGTTTTTGTTTTGCATACCAGGAGTTGATTCTATATATTTTATCAATTTGCCTGGCTAGTTCTTCTTTAGACAGTCCAGACACCTGCTCCAAAGCTTCCACCATCCTTCCTTTCAAATCTTCATATAATCCTTCTTTCAACCCCCTGACCCTTATGGCAAATTCCATGGATCTGAATTGCGTCATTAACACCTCTGTTTCAAAATTTACAATGTCATTTTGTATTTTATCTATGTATTCTACTGAAGTTGTCAAAACTTGTTTGTTTTCTTCAATGCAGTTTGCCAAAACTTCAATATTTGTTGCTAGACCTTTACATACCTCCAACACATCATTTCTAATTTGTTGGTCAATATTCTTTAAAGCAGCCTGCATTTTATTATCTATTTCACTAATTTTTTGGTTAAATTCAACAATAAGTTCATCTTTCATAATCTTTAAGGTACTTATTAAATTTTCAGGTGTTAAAGACTTTGGGGGTGTTAACTCAGTGGTAAGTTGCATTTTAGAAATATAACCAGATGAATAATCCATTCTTTTATTCAAAACCATCTTTCCAGATTTTGAAGCCATTTTAGTATTTCCAGTGGTGAACAAAGAAAAAGCCAAGCCTCTAGTTAAAGTTCTTTTAAATTTCTTTTAAAATTCTTTCAAATTCCAAAGCCAGATAGAATTTTATTTTTAAAAAATTGTCAGTTATTATTTAATCCAAAATCGGGAGACAGAGAGAGTAAAGCCAACTTTCAAAATCAAAAATTTCCATAAGAAAAAAAGCTGCTAGGGAAACGAAAGTTACTTTCACTTCTCCTCCCACTTTCTCCGATCGCCATGTTGTAGCATAATAACTGTTACTTAGTTTCTTCCGAAGTGAAAATCAGCAGTGGAGTTGAAAGAAAAAAAAAATCTGTACTTGCCCTTTAAAATCCTGTCTCTCTCTGTCTGCTTGTTTAAACAATTAAGTAGTTGTAATCCCATTCACGAAGCAGCGGGTGGTCACAGCATCTTGCTCCGCAAAAGCGGAGGTTTCCAAGTCCCCGGAGCAAGAGACAGGCTGGCTGGGGAGCCCTCACCTTTCGCGCCCCTGGCTGACACTTGGGGCACTAGGGGGGGCTCTACCCCACCTGTCTGGCTCTCATCTCTCCCCTTTGCCCGGGGCAGAGACTTTCAAGCCGCCAGACAGCTGTTCTGGCGGCTTTAACGGGGAAAAGGAAAGGCGCTCAACGAGGAGCGTCCGCGATGCAGCGATCCGGAACCGGAAGTCACTACAGGGTGTTTCTAATGGAAATAGCTGCACAATCATCCCAAATCCTTTTGTCCTGAATTTAGTGATTAGTATTGGCCAGTCATCTCTGAATAACTGAGTTGGAAGGGACCTTGGAGGTCTTCTAGTCCAACCCCCTGCTCAGACAGGAAACCCTATACCATTTCAGACAAATGGTTGTCCAACATCTTCTTAAAAACTTCCAGTGTTGGAGCACCCACAACTTCTGGAGACAAGTCGTTCCACAGATTTAATTGTTCTAACTGCCAGGAAATTTCTTCTTAGTTCTAGGTTGCTTCTCTCCTTGATTAGTTTCCATCCATTGTTTCTTGTCCTTACTTCAGGTGCTGTGGAGAATAGCTTGACTCCTTCTTCTTTGTGGCAGCCCCTCAGATATTGGAACACTGTTATCATGTCTCCCCTAGTCCTTCTTTTCATCAAACTAGACATACCAATTTCAGCAACCGTTCTTTATATATTTTAGCCTCCAGTCCCCTAATCATCTTTGTTGCTCTTCTCTTTCTAGAGTCTCAACAACTTTTTTACATCGTGGCAACCAAAACTGGATGCAATATTCAATGTGGTCTTACCAAGGCATTGTAAAATTATTTTAACACTTCGCATGAGCTTGATTCTATCCCTCTGTTAATGCAGCCTAGAACGGTGTTGGCTTTTTTGGCAGCTGCTGCACACTGCTGGCTCATGTTTAAGTGGTTGTCCACTAGGACTCCAAGATCCCTCTCACAGTTGCTACTATTGAGCTAGGTTCTTGTATTTTCTCTGTTGTACACCGCCCTGAGTCCTTCGGGAGTTGGGCGGCATATAAGAAAACCAAAATAAATAAATAAATAAATAAATAGGTGCCACCTATTCTATACCTGTGTGCTTGGTTTTTCTGCCTTTCCTCCAACTGGCTAACTTGGTTGTGAGAATGGCCATCATATTCTTGCTGTCCTGTGGGTCCTTGGAACCTGCCATTCCAGCTTATCAGGATGTCACCTTGACAAACACTCTCTGCTCTGAATCCTGGAAGCCGTATTCTCTGATCCCGGAGGCAAAGAGAGAATGACTGGCAGTAATGGGATTGAAATGCAGGGGATGAACCTATCTTTGATTCCTGCCTAAGATTTTCTAAACATATTAATTACACATTAAAGCCCATTGATCAGGGGAGAGGCTATGATTTTTGTCATCTGTGTAATCTATTCCCATGACTCCTGGGGAAGGCGACCGGGATATGTGTGATCCAGCGTCCTCTCATGCAATTTGGCTGCCGCGCATGCTGAGAAGCAGGAATGAGCCCAAAACACAGCTGAGGAGCTGATTAGCTGTGTTTTGGGCGGGCGACATTTTTCAAGCCACGGAAGGGGAAAAATTCGCACAAAATCCCCCCAAAAAGATGGTAACGCGCACGGACCAGCACCGATAATGATGCCACCAGCTGGTCGCTACCAGTTCGGGCAATCTGGTCCGAACCGGGAGGAACCCACCCCTGGTGTGATCTCATTTGGATTGTCACCCATCCTAAACAAAGGATCTCATTTCTTTATAGCCAGCAGACTCTTTTGTCAACCGTAGGAATCCGATCAAATGGCCCATATCATCAGAGCCTCTTCTCATTTCTCTTTGGTGTGCATTTCACACAACCGATGCCTGTTCCAGTTTGGGCTTATTTTTCACTGGAAAAGAAACTCTCCTGAATATCCCTGAGGCACTGTTAGAGCTGTATTGAATTACCATTATTTTTAGATTATTGAGTTCCCAAGCGGTGCAGAATTTTTCTGGAGTAAAAATCTACCCTCCGGACCTGAGAGATGCTAGAAACTAGTGGTGCTAGAGACAGACCAAATCAGGGGTGGGTTCTACTTACCTTCCCTACCCGTCACATCACGCAAATGACCCTCTATGCATGCGCAGTGGCTTCTGCACATGCGCAGAGGGTTGTTTCCAAGCCGCTTTCAGGAAGCGGCGAACGGAGGACCGGTTCAGGGGTGTGGCCAGCCGGCCATCGCTGCCGGTTTGGTGAGTGGAGGCAAATTCCCACCACCGGTACGGGCGAACCCACCACTGGACCAAATGGATATCCTCACAAAAGCTAGAAAATCTTGGCTGGGTTTGTACATGTTAAGGCAATTTGGCAAATTTTATAATAGAAGCTACTATGGTTTCAGAGATTGGCAGTGGGTAGATTTCTCCTGCACTTAGAAACATCCTCATGAAAACTCGGTGAGCCAAAATCCAATAAAATGACCTGGAAGATCTTTTATATTGGAGCAAAGAGAACGGCGACCCTCTGTTTATGCAATTATCTTTTCTCATAAGAGGCACAACCTGAATTTAATAAAGAACATGACAAAGCCAAGCGATGTGTTCAGATAAAAAGAAAAGGCAAAGTAAAATAAGTCCAAGCTACCTTTAGCTGCTGAAATTGCAACCCATGTCTCTTTTCCTAATTTAAAAAGAAATGAAAAGCTTAGGACATGGTTTGCTAAGCTTGCTATATGGTGGACACGAAGGTGGTAAAAAGAATAAAGAACTGGAACTGGAAATCAGAACACGTGCCTACTGCTTCGATGGTGCTTAGAAAAATACTTGATTGCACAGAAATGTGCAAACTGACAATGGAGATTCATGGAAAAGACGACACGGTTTATTATGAAATATAGAATAAGTTATACAATTGGATTAAACAAAACCCAAAATTAAAAATTTGGCTATAAGGATGAAGATGAATTGAGATATATCCATAAATGCTTATAGCCTTTCTTTATAAGCTGTAAATAAATTACAGATGATATTCACCGATAATTATGATATGGAATGCACTTAAAATGTATATATAGATATAGTTACGAAACAAACATTTTGACAACGCTGTCAAAGTATTGGATTATTTCTTATTGTTATATGTAAATATTTGTACTTTTTTGTGTTTGTGTGTTTTGTTTGTGTTTTTTCTTACTGTAAAAATTTAATAAAGACTATTTAAAAAAAGAATAAAGATTATTAATATGGAGGCCTTTTCTGGATTTTTTTTCATGCAAATGATCTCAGAACCCTTCACAACACCCTTGCCGAATAGGACAACTTTTAAGTATTTAGTTTCAGTGTTATCATTTTAACTGAGGGGGGGGGTATGAGTCCACCACACACCTATGAAGTGTGAAATGTGTAATTGAGTAATAGAAGTGGGACATGCAATGTACAGATTCCTCAGTGGCAGGGATGGGTTCCACTTACCTTCGCCACCGGTTCGCATCGCTGCGGGTTCACATCGCGAAGTCCCCTCGCGCGATTTGGCTTCTGTGCATGCTCAGAAGCAGGAATTAGCCTGAAACACAGCTGAGGAGCTCATCAGCTGTGCTTCGGGCAAAGAAATAAAGGTCAGAATTCACCCGCGGGCGGGTGGGAGGGCCCTTTTTCAAGCCGCAGAAGGGGAAAAATGACCAAAAAAATTTAAAAAAAAAGATGGCAGTGCACACGGAACGGCACCGACAGTGATGTCACCAGCGGGTCGCTACCGGTTCGGGTGATTCAGTCCGAACCGGGAGGAACCCACCCCTGCTCAGTGGGTAATACTAATATCCCTTGATTGTGATAAACATCTCTTTAAGTTCATTTTCTACATGTCTTTTAATAACACATTGATTGATCTGATCACCGGAGTGTTGTAATAAAAGGGCAAAGAGGGACGTGAGCAGGCGATGAATGTTCTAAATTTTTTTCACCAGGACAATCTGCCGTGTCTTACAGTATCATGAAGGAAATGAAGAAGTGCCTTTTCTTGTTTCCTTTTTTAAAATTAATAAGTGGAAACAGCACAGCAGCAAATTGTTTAACAAAGGCATCTCCTGGTGCTTATTGCTCTTATAATTAGAGAAGCCTTTCCGTGGATATAAATGTGCTTGGCCTATCTTTTACAACTGGCCCATTCTTTACGCTGAGTTACATTTTAGATTGGCTGTCAATGTATGACACATACAGCAGAATATTCAACTCAGTTAACTTGATTAAATAAAATAAAAATAAATTAACTAATCTGCTTGTGCCACAGTCATAGGAAAATGTGGCCTTTTCTCTCTTCTCTCTCGGGTGCAGCAAACCAAAGGAGCTTGCTATTATATTCAGCCTGAGGATGTAATTCCATTCTCCAGTTCTGACTTCCGGGGACATTTTAAAAGATTTTTCCTCTCCTGTCTTATCAAATTGTCTCTGTTTGAGGGTGTGAGCCATTGCAAACCATTTGGGGTGGCAGGGGAGGGTATAGACTTGCTAACTCCTTTTTTCTTCTCAATGGGCTACTCGATATTTATTTCTTTTATTTTCTGTTTCTCCAATTGCTACTGATGCTAAGAAGCGTTCATATCCTCCTCCAAAAATATAACCACAACATTATCTCATTACTCACTAGCCTAGGATCTCTATAATTCTATCATCAATCTGGTTCCATAGGGTTGATGGTCTAGATAGGATTTTGATGGGTTGCCATCAATAATGGGTTTCACTTACCTTTGCTACCGGTTCGGAGATGCGCAGAAGCTCCATGATGACGTCTGGGTGGCTGGGCGGAGCCTCCCGCCACCACCGCTACCGCTTTGCCCGAACCGGGACGAACCGGTAGCAACCCACCACTGGTTGCCATGCATAGAAATATGCATTCTATTTTTATCCCATTGCATAACATTGAATTGAATTCTCAAAGGGGGCCTGCAGAATAATGTTGAAGGAGTGAAAGGTGCAAGAAGAAAATTATACCTATTATTCAGCCTCTTGGAATGAACCTTCTTTCTCTGCATCCAAATCACAGCTGCTAGATGGTTATTAAAATGAACCGTATTAAGCAGCTTTATTGGCTATATTTGGGCAACATGCCTACATTTTAGGAGAAACCCTATCTGTTTGCAGCATAAATGCTTTATTGTATCCGTTGCCATTATAAATTGTTATCTTGCTTCTTGGAGAGCTGAAGTGTCTCCTAATCAATCCACATTTTTTCCTTTACTGGAAGCTTCACACGTTTGGTTCCTTTAAGCATTCCACATTTGGCGTAGTTTAGAAAATGTTGACCGCTTCCTTTGAATTTCCTCATTTGTTGGGTTTTCCAATGAATGCACCAATCAGCCTACTTCTCTACCGATGACCTAAATGCTGCTGAGAAGGCTTATCATAATCCTGGAAAAGAACATTGTGTCAATGCTTCCCAATGTAACACCGATTTTTCCCCCCATCAAGTACTTTTTATTGCTAAATCAGAGAATGGGCGATAACGAGGTGCACCAGGCGATGATTGCTAATGTCTGATTTAGGAACAGACTGTTGACTTCATGATTCCCCCTTCTTACTTTTTCCACCATCGTTTTCGATATACTGTTACTCAAGAAATAAGTACATAATTACTGAGAAACAGGTCAGGAACAGAACTTGCGGAGAACCAGGCTCAAGAGCAATTCAAGCCTTAATATTCTGCTGTAGGTAAATTTTGATCTGTTTTGTATAATCCTGGTCTGCTTTGGGATCAAGGCTTGGCCAACCGACGTTTCGACTTTCTCCTTTCCACCCATGTTCTTGGTACAAGCAATCCTGCTCTATACTTTATAAAGACTGCTGCACGTAATCCTCCATTAGAATTGCTGCCTTTGGAGCCATATTACCGTATTTTTCGGAGTATAAGATGCACTGGAGTATAAGACGCACCTAGATTTTAGAGGAGGAAAACAAGGAAAAAAGTATTCTGAACCAAATGGTGTAGTAGTATATTATTTAATAAAATACCAGTGTAGCAGAATACTTTTTACAACCATGTATACTTTTTACAACCATGTATACTTTTTACAAACTTCAAACTTGACAGCTTTAAGACTAGTGGACTTCAGCTCCCAGAATTCCTCCTCCAGTCATGCTAGATGGGGTAATTAGAAGGCAAAAACACTCCACTTTTTGCAAAAAATGGCTCATTTTTCGCTCATTTTTTTGCAAAAGCAGGGCATGCAGAGGGTTTGGGAAGCCTGCAGAGCACTCCTAGGGGGTGAGGGAAGGCAAAAACGCTAATTTTTTTGCAAAAAATGGCCCATTTTTTGCAAAATTTGGATGCGGGGATGGGGCTTCGGGAGACCAAAAATGGCTGTATTCAGTGTATAAGACACACCGACATTTCCACCCTCTTTTTTGGGGCAAAAAGCTGCGTCTTATACTCAGAAAAATATGGTATATTGGTCCATGAGGTCTAGAAATTTAGTATTAGCTTTAGTCTCAGTTCTTGTCTGCATCAGGATCACACAGCTTTAAGGTAGACTAGGCTCAAGGAAGGCTCCAAGACAGTGTTTTTCAAACTGGACAACTTTAAGATGTGTGGACTTCAACTCCCAGAATGCTAGGAGAATGCATGCTGGCTGGGGAATTCTGGGAGTTGAAGTCCACACTAACATGTTGCCCAGTTAGAAAAATACTGATCCAAGGTGAGATAAGTCCACACATCTTAAATTTGCCCATCCTCCATTGGCCAAGTCCACACATCTTAAAGTTGCCCAGTACAGTAGAACCTCTGGTCACGAACGCTTCTGACCACAACCAAATCGGGGTCCGACCAAAAAATTCACAATTTTTTTTTTGCGGCCAATTTCCCCTTTTTCTCCATTTTTTTTTTTTTTTTTGTAAGTGCAAAATTTCCAAAATTAGGTTCGGGTCACGACCAAATTGGTTTGCGACCAAAGTTATGGAATGAATTATGGTCGTGACCAGAGGTTCTACTGCAACTGTAGTAAGGAAGGAAGATAGAGGCAGAAAAAAGGACTGAATGAGACTGCAAGGAAAGGGTGAATGCAGACAGAGATTGTGAGGTGGCAAGACATGGCAAGAACAGATTGCTTCCAAGGGCTGTGACATATACAGAGGGAAATTGAAGCTGAGGTTTCAACTAGGATCAAGGATTAGAAAAAGGAAAGGTCAAAGAAAGTTGATCCCAACTACGGAGCACAGGGTTTGAATGAAATGGAAGGAGGAAGCCTGCACTGCCTGCCTGCAGGGAAGGTGTGATAACAAAAGAATGGATGTTGACTGCAGGTAATCCCTCTTGGTCTCACTGTAGCCTCACAGAGCAATTGCAAAGCAACCTTCTTCCTTGTGAAAAAACAACAGGGTAAATATTCATGGAATGCTTTGATGTACCTCGGCTGTATTGAATCAGAGGTCAGTGGGGGGAGAGCAAAGCCTCGGGAGGACATTACTATCTTTGTTCTGTTTTGTATTCCTTCCAACAAATTGAAACGCAAGATCAGATGTCCTAATGTTCAAGCTCAATTCCATCAGCTTTGGTACCCTGCCGCGCAATTGCGTACAGACTCAGATTATATTTAAGCTATTTCTGGTTTTGAAAGCCAGAAACACCATTTCAAACCGAGCCTGGAAACTAATAAGCAAACAAGTGAAGTCTGCACAAAGTACTTTCGGGTCAGTGAATAAGAACAGGAATCTGATTCGGCATTTGGGCTGAACGCTCAGCGTGAGTCTGCTTTCTGACTTCTGTCTTCCTGACCTTTGGATGCTTGCGGGAAATTGGTTTTGCACCATCGGAAAGCTTCAAGGTTTCAAGGCAAACCAAGGGGCATACTCTAGTACTCAGGGGTGGGTTCCTACTTACCTCGATGCCGGTTCGCTTCCTCCCATGCCGCGTGGGCACGCCTTGTGGGCGTGCATTCGCTTTGCGCGTGCGCGCATGCGCAGTGCCAAAAGATCCAGGGGGAAAAAAAGCCAAACAGAAGATGACAGTGGCCTAGAGGTAGAGCTCTTGCCTCACATTCAGGAGGTTGTGAGTTCAATCCTAGGTAGAGGCAGATGTAGGGTCTCCTGACTGGGCAGGGGGTTGGACTAGATCAGTGCTCCCCAACCTTTTGTCACCCTCGGCACACCATAGCCTCTCCCAAAATTCCACGGCACACCACATACAAAAATTGGATAAAAAACAAATATAATCTTCAAAATATCGTTTTGAAGAGTATAATAGTATAGGAATGTCAAACTGGGCATAACAGAATTACTTGATTTATTATTTTATTTTAACTAATTAGGTAGGACAGTGGTGGCCAACCTTAATGATACCATGCGCCATTTGGCCCAGGCGTCCCGGGTGGGCGGGCCCGCCTGGATGCCGCCATTTGAGTTTTGCCCTCTGCGCATGCGCAGAGGGCAAAAGACCGCAAATGGCGGCGTCCAGGTGGGCGGGGGAAGTGGCCAGGGGCCGCTTCCCCCACCTGCTTCTTCGGCTTGAGTTTTAAAAGAAAGCAAAACGTGGGCGGGAGAGGCAGGTCTTGCTCATTAAGCCTCACTGCAGCAGCCAGCGAGGCTTAATGAGCAAGACCTGCCTCTCCCGCCCGCGTTTTACTGTCTTTTAGAACTCAAGCCGCCCAAGGCAGCCCAGAGCAGGCGAGTCAATCCACCAAGTGAGGAGGTGTCGGCAAGCTCCGCCTTGGCGACAAGGAAGTTTGCTGGCTTAAGAAGCAGACATCCCTGTCGCCCTCCCTTTCGGCTCCGCCTCTTGCCGACGCCTTCCTCACTTGCGCCCTGCCAAGCCCCAAATCAAGCCAACCCTAGCGCGAAACGCGTGAGACTGCTTTCCAGGCTGTATGTGGAAGCTGAAGAGCCTTACTGGTAGTTTGGGAGAAAGAAAGTTTTTTGCTGCTTCTGCTTTTGAGTGCACTGAAGGAAAGCAGCAAAAAACTTTCTTTCTTTCTCCCAAACTACCGGTAAGGCTCTTCGGCTTCCACAAACAGAAGCGGCAGGGAGGAGGACTCGCGCCCCGCCCCACCACGCCCCCCTGCCAAGCCTCAAATCAAGCCAGCCCGCGACTGAAGCTACCGGGAAAAGTCCCAGGTAGGACGCGCGCCCTGTCCCGCCCGCCAATCCTGCCCCGCCCGCCCTGCCAACCCCCAGCGTGAGACGCGTGTCCTACCTGGGACTTTTCCCGGTAGCTCCAGTCATGTTCCTTGCTACTGTAATAGCGTCCAGAGCAGAGCAGCCCCTTCCAAAAGATAACATCTCGCGAGACGTTATCTTTTGGAAGTGGCTGCTCTCCTCTGGATGCTATTAGCAAGAAATGCGACTGGAGCTACCGGGAAAAGTCCCAGGTAGGATGCGCGCCCCGTCCCGCCTGCCAGTCCTGCCCCACCCGTCCTGCCAACCCCCTGCGTGAGACGCATGTCCTACCTGGGACATGCCCCGGTACCTCCTCCTCGCGTTCCTCGCTGTTGTGTCCAGGGCAGCAGGTCTGCTCATTAAACCTCGCTGCAGCATCCAGCAGGCTTAATGACCAGACCTGCCTCTCCCGCCCGCGTCTTGCTGTCTTTTAAAACTCAAGCCGAGGCGGCTTGAGTTTTAAAAGACAGCAAGTCACGCGGGCGGGAGAGGCGTCAGCCATTGGATGATTGCAATGCGCCACTTGCAATCATCCAATGCGCCACATTTGGCGCATGCGCCATGGTTTGGCCACCCCTGAATGATGCAAGCTTTTGCCGCGGCACACTTGGCGTGGCCTCACGGCACACCAGTGTGCCGTGGCACACTGGTTGGGGAGCACTGGACTAGATGACCTGCAAGGTCCCTTCCAACTCTGTTAATCTGTCTGTTAAATGGCGACCACATGCACAGTGCCGGAAACTCGGCTTCTGCACATGCTCAGAAGGAAAAAAATAAAAAATAAAAAATAAAAAAATAATAAAAAATAAAAAATAAAAAAATAAAAAAATAAAAAATAAAAAATAAAAAAGATGGCGGCGCCCACTGACCAGCACTGACCGAACCGGGTCGGTGATGTCATTGTGATGTCATCAGCCAGTTGCTACCAGTTCGGGTAGGAGGAACCCACCCCTGCTAGTACCTACAGGTTGAAGAAGTGGGGGTTTTAGTGACCTGGATACAGAAGAAGGGGGCTCCACTCTATGTGGACAAATCTTTATAGATCACCTATGAGCAAATGGAAGGACAACTCACTCCTGGCACAGGACTGGACCCATCACAGCCCTATGATGGTCTCTGGGCATATTTGAGAGCTGAGCCCAAGTCCCCCAATTTCTAGAGCTGAAGCAGCTTCTCCACTTCCTCCAGGCATTACATATTAGCACATCCATGATGCATGAAGATGCCATATTTTTCCGAACAATGAAAGGCAGCCTGAAAACTGGCAGCCTACTGCATTTCATGGTTAATTTAAACATCTTGTGCCTATTTTCCCCAAGAGCCTGCAAGGGACAAGAAGTGTCTGAAATTCTCTTGACGTTCCAGGCTGGGATCGAGGCTTTCAGAAACCATTAAGCCTCATGTAACATTTATTCAAGACTTCCAGTGACATTAGTGGGGAGGCAGCGAGAACACGAGGTCTGGGGAAGGGCTGCAGGCCAGCTAGCTGCTGATATGCTACGGAGATGGGCAGGCTTCCCTTCTCTTTCCCTTTCCCTTCATTTAGTTTTTCATTTCTGATTTACAGATTAGCAGATCTGGAAAGAACAGCGCATCCCAGGAAAGCAATCAGGCAGGGTACCATTACGAATAGTTCTCTGAAAACATTCGTTTTGTACGCTGCACCTGTCAGACAGGAAAATGGAGGCTATTTGGAGCAAGAGAGAGAAAGGATGAAGACTACATTATGATGACTCTCCCTCGGTTCTCTGAAATGGGGAAGGATGCAGAATCTCAAGAAGGGACAAGCAACGGTGGGTTTAAATGACAAGGGAGAAGTTTTCGGTTGGACATCAAAGAAACTTTTTTTTTTACAGGAAGAGGTACTCAACAGCGGAGTCCCAGAGCCTCGGGAGGAGATGGGCTCTTCTTTGCTGGAAGTGTTTTAACAGAAATGGGATGGCCTTCTGTTTGGGTTGTTGCAGGGGTGGATTCCAGCTCTGGGGAGGGGGTTGGACTAGATCCGTGATGGCGAACCTATGGCACGTGTGCCAGAGGTGGCACACAGAGCCCTCTCTGTGGGCACACACGCCGTCGCCAGCTGCACTTCTAGGTTCCGTTGCACGCATGCGCACCAGCCAGCTAGTCTGGCATGCATGTGCACATGGCCAGCCGCTCTCTTCTGGGTTCTGTCGCGCGCATGCACGCTGGCCAGCTGGTCTTCGCGCATGCACGCAACGGAACCTGGAAGTGCAGCTACCGCCAGCACGCATGCACGTGACAGAACCCGGAAGAGAGCGGCTGACTGTGTGCACATTTTATTTATTTATTTTATTTATTTATTTAGTGTTCTTATATGCCGCCCTACTCCCTGAGGACTCAGGGCGGCGTACAACATTTAGAGAACAACTAAACAATATAAAATTTAAAAACAGTATTAAAAAGAATTTTTTTAAAAAACATTTAAAAACTATACATACATGGGGGAGACCTAAGATGTAGAATTGTCTCAATCACCCCGCCTGCAGGAAAAGCCATGTCTTGATGGCTTTTCGGAAGGCCAGCAAGGTGGGGATAATTTGGATCTCTGGGGGTAGTTGGTTCCAGAGAGCAGGGGCCCCCACAGGGAAGGCCATCCCCGTAGGCCCCACCAGCCGGCATTGTTTGGTTGACGGGACCTGGAGGAGACCCACTCTGTGGGATCTAACCTAACCTAACCTGCACGCTGGGTGAACTGGCTGGTGCGCGCATGCATGCACGTGCGTGCGATGGAACCTGGAAGTGCAGCTGGCCGCCACACGCATGCGCACCAGCCAGCTGCTCTCTTCCAGGTTTCGGTGCTCCAGTGTGCGCGCACACGCTAACACACACGCACACATACGCACTCCTGTTTCGGCACTCCATGCCAAAAAGGTTAGCCATCACAGGACTAGATCATCCCCAGGGTCATTCCAACTTGCAATTTATGATTCTAAGGGAGTTGCAGTAACTCTGATCTTGGCTATTAGGATCAACTTAGCAATACAACCAGGCAGGACAATTCATAAATTCATTTTGGAGCTCCCCTCCCTGCCTTAAAAAAAAAATTAAGCCACCTGCTATCACCCTGTCCAACCCCAGGGACCAACTGCTGCTTAAAAACTGCAGAAAACAATGTTATTGCTGATTGGAGGAAGAGGCTCATCTCCTCTGGCTCTGCTTAAGTGCGGGAGTCAGATGCTTTAATCCTCCCCTCTTTGCTAAATGAGTCATCAGGAGTCCCACTCATCTAGCCAGCTTGGCTTCTGACCAAGAACATTTCAGAGCTCTGGCTTTGCCAGGAAAGAGTTGATCAACTTTTAATCTTGCATCATGTTTCCTAATGCTACAGGAAAAGGCAGGATGGCTCCTGACCCCCTGTCCTACAAGTTTACAGATTTACAGAGTTGGAAGGGACCTTGTAGGTCATCTAGTCCAACCCCCCACCCAAGCAGGAGACCCTACACCATTTCTGACAGATGGCAGTCCAGTCTCTTCTTGAAAGCTTCAGGTGACAAAGCTCCCACAACTTCTGAAGTCAAGCTGTTTCATTGGTTGATTGTTCTCACTGTCAGAAAAAAATTCTCCTTATTTCTAGGTTGAATCTCTCCTTGTTCAGTTTCCATCCATTATTCCTTGTCTGGTCTTTGAGTGCTTTGGAAAATAGCTTGACCTTCTCCTCTCTGTGGCAGCCCCTCAAATATTGGAACACTGCTATCATGTCTCCCCTGGTCCTTCTCTTCACTAGACTAGGCATGCCCAGTTCCTGCAACCGTTCATCGTATGTTTTAGTCTCCAGCCCCCTAATCATCTTGGTTGCTCTTCTCTGCACTCTTTCTAGAATCTCCACATCTTTTTTATAGTGTGGTGACCAAAACTGGATGCAGTACTCTAGGTGTTGTCTTACTAAGGCTTTATAGAGTGGCATTAGTACTTCCTTTGATCTTGATTGTATCCCTCTGTTAATGCAATTTAGGATTACATTGGCTTTTTTGGCTGTCGCCGCACACTGTTGGCTCATATTTAATTGGTTGTCCACTAAGACTCCCTGTCACAATTACTGCTATTAGGTCAGAGGGTTGAGACTGTGATAGAAGGGCTTGGCCATTGCATAGTATGATTTTCACTTGACGGTAGAAAAGAAGAAGTAGGTATTAAAAAGAGATCTGACAGAGTTACCCGGTATAGTTACAAATCATTTTGGTAAAGCATATTCCTTACTGATAGCTGCTTTTGAGGTATGTAATATCTGTGCCTGCAGCTCAGAAAGTGTTCATCCATAACATTGGAAGGCCGTCGTGTATCTAGATTGTACAGTCCCATGGCAGCTTTTTCATAAGAGCAAATGCTCGATCAGTTAAAAAGTGCTGGATTTGTCCTCGCCTTCCACCAAATCGTTTCTTTAATAGTGCCATGCCCAGAAGGGATCGCTTGGTGTCCTCCTTTCCGTTCTGATCTCTTTAGGGGTTAAGGATGGAGTAACCAAAGGCCCCTTGCTTTGGGACTGTCCAGATTTGAGAAAGACGTGTTGTACTTTTGATATATTGGTTATGTTGATTGTGCGGGTTGGTTTCGTCTCAGCTGCTGTGCAGGTAATCCTCCACTTACAACAGTTCATTTAGTGACCGTTCACATTTACGATGGCACTGAAAAAAGTGACTTCTGACCATTTTTCACACTTACGACCGTTGCAGCATCCCTGTGGGAGGGTGACCACAATTCAGATGCTTGGCCATTGATTCATAGTTACGACGGTTGCAATGTCCCAGGATCACGTGATCCCCTTTTTGTGACCTTCTGACAAGCAAAGTCAAGGGGGAAACCAGATGCACTTAACAACTGCGACACGAACTTAACAACTGCAATAATTCACTTAACGGCTGTGGCAGGAGAAGTCGTAAAATGGGGCAAAATTCACTTAACAAATGTTTCATTTAGCAACAGAAACGTTGGGCTCAATTGTGGTCGTAAGTCGAGGACCACCTGTATACGTTACTGTAACTTGTTATCGTGCATTTGAAATGGGAGGCTGTAAGAGATTAAATTAATAATTAAATAATAAATAAGATAGATAGATAGATAGATAGATAGATAGATAGATAGATAGATAGATAGATAGATAGATAGATAGATAGATAGATAGATAGATAGATAGATAGATAGATAGATAGATAGATAGATAGATAGATAAACTGATGGGCATATCCTTGCTCTGATCTGGTTTTAGGGACTGACAGGGAGGTGTGCTGAATAGAAACTAAACTGAAAATTACCCAGAGTAATTTTCCAACAAAAAGAACTAAACCATATTATACTCAGTAGTACTTTTAAAACCATTCTAAAATTGGTTTAATGTATGGTCAGATTATGGTAATTTTCCCACCAGCTACTTTTACAATCTTCTAGAGTCAGGCAATCATTGTGCAAAATAAAAAATAAAGCCACATTAATAAGAACAGGCTATTTAGATTCTCCCAGTGATTTTATTCCAGGAAAGAAAATTAGCAAGTCAAAGGAATAGGTGGACATAGATTTAGCTGTAGTGTCCTGTTGGAAGAAATATCCATCTGGTTCTGTTCCAAGCTGGAAGAAAGACACTGGAAACATGGAGGCTGGTTGGAAAGAGGGTTTAATGGTGAACAGGACCACCAAGCACATTGTCCTGGTGCAGCTGACCACATGGAGTTGAGAATGAGAGGTATTTATATCTTCTCTTGGGCTTCGATCTTGAGCTTTCTGTTCCTGTTCAGGAAAATGTATTCTATTGGCTGTTGTCAGACTCCCATGGGGCCATGTGGGGTCAAGTTTGTCTGAGATAAGTTTGGTTGAAGTTTGCTGATGCAATGTCCTTAGGAGATTTTGCAAGGCAGTGAACTCTGCTGCTAGATAATCCTATGGGTCGTGCCTTAATCCCATCACCCTGGAGATGAAGGTCTTTGGTCTTGTAGATAAGATGGCCCAGTCTTTCTTAATGGATACCAAATGTCTGCTGGGGCTGAGTTTCTTCCTCCATTAAGATTTCTCTTTCTCTTTTAGGGGAAATATAATATTCTGCTTTTTTAAAATATTTCCTAAAATATTTCATTCTTCTGGGAGGGGGTGGCTTCCCACAGTCCCTATGGAAGTTTCTGGGTAAAGTAGGAAGGAGCCCTGTCCAAAACAACACAGGATGGCCAACAATAGCATAAGGTTTCACCAGCGGTGAAATCTACTTACCTTCCCTACCGGTTCGGAAGGCTTTGCGCATGCGCAGAGGGTTAAAAAGAGGAAAATGGCGACGTCCAGGCGGGTGGCTGGAGCCTCGCGCTGCCGTCACTACCGGTTCTCCGAACCACCAGAGCCCGTCGCTACCAATACGCCCGAACTGGGCCAAACCGGTAGCATTTCACCCCTGGGTTTCACCTACAATGATATTGAGGACGTCCTGTTTCTTGAAGTCCTATTTCAGCAGCATTTGATAATACAGGTAGTCCTTATTTAGTGACCACGATTGGGAACAGCAATTTGGTTGTTCAGCAAGGTGACCTCTCAGTGAGACCTCAATCGTGTTTTGTGACCTTCTCATTTTCTTTGTTTTACAAAATCACAAATCTGAGGATTGGTCACCAAGTTACTTTTTCATCACACATCCTTACTACTACAATACTCCCATCAGCTGCTTTTTTATTTTATTGCACTTAAGGGAATGGTGGAGAACTGGGGCTTGCAATTTGTTATGAGCTACGTAGTGATATGTCACAAAGGTAAACGGGATCCCTAGCAAAAATTCAAGATTGCGGAACCATAGACGGGTAATAAAATGATACTTACTGTACATAGGACATTTGGAAGGGGTTCCATGACATAATTGATTCATCTGATTTCTGTCTTTTGGATAACTGCATCAACCTCTGTCTTTTTGTTTCACGTGCTCTTATTTCCTTTCTCATCAATCACAAATAAACATTATTTTACCTTTTTTTAAAAAAAAGGAACTATTATTAAGTTGTTATTAGGAGGAAAATGGTCATTTGGCAGATCAACTGTGTTAGGGTGAAAAAAAGCCAATAGGTAGGGGATTGGTCAAAAGAGTTGGGCTTTTCTTGACTCTTTATAATTTGGTGTCTTACTCATAGTAGCATCTCATGTGTTTTCTCTTAATATCTTGATTTTCTTGGAATTACTCATACGCAGGGCTGTCCTTCAGAAATCCCAAATGCTCTGGCTGGTGTCTGATGGGCACAGCCTTCTGAAACTACATCACATCTATTTAAAGATTCTTCACTGGCTTTAGGCCCATGATTAAGCCAACATCTGGCTACCCACATCTCATGAATTTTCAAAATGAATAGCATTTATCTATCTCTTCAAATCATCCATAAGGGATGCATCCATAGCTTTTCAAAATCATCCATATTAGCGAATATCACTAGATCTTGTGGCAATGAATTCCACAGGCTGTTGTCCTCTCGGTGAGGAAGGATTTCCATTGTTTATTTTCCCAGTCATCTCATTGAATATCCCCTGCTCCTAATTTTTTAAGAAACAGAGAGGTCCACTTTCTCCAGGTCCAGGATCAAAGGTGGGTTCCTGCCTGTTTCTGCCGGTGCGGTTAATAGCTGTTGTTCGGCGCAGAGCCGAAGACGCTGCTGCCGTTCGCAGCGTGGGAGCTTTCCCCGGGCTCTTTCCCCGCCCGCATGGACGCTGACAATTGCGTTCTTTTGCCCTCTGCACATGCGGAACGCTTTGCGCATGCGCAGAGGGCAAAAGAACGTAATTGTCGGCATCCATGCGGGTGGGGAAAGAGCCCGGGGAAAGCTCCCGCGCCGCGAACGGCAGCAGCATCTTCGGCTCTGCGCCAAACAACAGCTATTAACCGCTATTAACCGCACTGGCAGGAACCCACCTCTGTCCAGGATATGTATCTTAACTTAACTTAACTTAACTTAACTTAACTTAACTTAACTTAACTTAACTTAACTTAACTTAACTTAACTTAACTTAACTTAACTTAACTTAACTTAACTTAACTTAACTTAACTTAACTTACATCATTATTACTTGTATAAATAACCCAAGGCAGCAAACATCTATTACTCATTCCTCCTATTTTCCCAGCAACAGCAACCCTGTGAGGTGAGGCTCAGAGAAAGTGACTGGCCCAAGGTCACCCAGTTGGCTTTCATGCAGAAAGCAGGACTAGAACTCACAGTGTCCTGGTTTCTAGACTAGTACCTTAATCATTGTATGATTTTATACATTTCTATCCCATCTCCTCCACATAGATTTCCAGGAAATTTTTTCTCCCAAGCTAGGGGAATTCTAGACATTTCTTGTACAGAAAGTGTTTGAACCTCAAAATAATTTTGTTTCTGATTTTTGACAGTTCTGTTGTACCTTCTTTAAGTATGGTAAATGTATGAAACTGCACCCAGTGCTCCAGTACCAGAGGTGGG
This sequence comes from Diadophis punctatus similis, assembly GCA_023053685.1. NCBI lineage: Eukaryota > Metazoa > Chordata > Lepidosauria > Squamata > Dipsadidae > Diadophis > Diadophis punctatus. The sequence continues at coordinate 147,880,536 of JALIGW010000001.1, forward strand.
TTCCAGCAGGTTCTGACCAGTTCTGGAGAACCGGTAGCAGAAATGTTGAGTAGTTCGGAGAACTGCTAGCGGAAATTTTGAGTAGCTTGGAGAACCGGTAAATACCACCTCTGATTGGCCCCACCCCCATCTATTCTCCGCCTCCCGAGTCCCAGTTGATCGGGAGGAAATGGGGATTTTGCAGTAACCTTCCCCTGGAGTGGGGAGGGAATGGAGATTTTGCAGTACTCTTCCCCTGCCACGCCCACCTAGCCATGCCCACCTAGCCACGCCCACAGAACCAGTAGTAAAAATTTTTGATTTTAATCTTCAATCCTTTTTCCATCGATCCCTAGCGTGAAATGTGCCTTTTGACAGCAACTGCACACTGAATCCACTTTTTCATGGCTGAGTCTCTCGTCACAGTTGTGCAAAGATGGCCTGGGTTTACCAGCTATACAATATATTATAAATTTAACGAAGGCCACTTTGACTAAATACGTAGATTTGGGAGTCCGGAAAGAGAAATATTAACCTGCTTCAAATGCAATGCAGATTATGGTTTTAGTAAGGGGAAAAAAATAGCTTGAAGCAAAATTATCTGATAATTTTTGCACAATGTCAAAATAAGACAAATGCTTTGGCATGTGGATAAAGGGACAAAGTACAATGGCAATTATGATAATGGCTGGGTATTGGAATCTGGCATCTTGTTCACAGCAAGGAATAAAAGGCCTGATTCTTATTCCTATTTTATTAAACCTTTCACATAGCTAATCTAAAATTCCATGTGCTCATTGCTAATAATAAATCCCCCCCCCAAAAAATATCCATGCAATAGATAATAGAATGGCCACATCAGAGATCAAGGAAGGTTAAGCACTGTGTTTTTCTTCAGTATTAAGTATAGATAGTTATAAGAGTTCGTTTAGTGACCAGATGACTTACAAGAGTTTGTTTAATGACCAAGTTCCCTTCCAACTCTGTTAATCTGTAATCTGAAGTTACAACAGCACTGAAAAAAGTGATTTATGACAATTTTTCACACAACCATTGCAGAATGGTATATGGAAAGTAAAGATCAAAGTCGTCCCAGTAGTGGTAGGAGCACTTGGGGCCGAGAGATCTAAACTGGGAGAGTGGCTCTAACAAATCCCAGGAGCAACCTCAGATCATTGTCCAGAAGAATGGAATGCTAGGAACAGCTAAGATACTTCACAGAACCCTCAAACTTCCAGGCTTCTGGTAGAGGACTGAGGAATGCATGGACTACCCATAGAAGTGAGAAGAGATTAATGTATTATATACACATATGTACACATATACGTGTGTGTGTATGTGTGTGTGTGTGTGTGTGTGTGTGTGTGTGTGTGTGTGTGTGTGTGTGTGTGTGTCAATTTGTCAAAGATGAGCTTTAACTTTCATGTGGATGTTGAGGATTAGATCCTGTCAGCCCCAGAGCTTAATGAATTAGGTGACACAGGAGCCAAAGGAACTTCCAGGGTCAATGAAAGCAGTTGAGGCAAGCAGCAAAACTAAGCATCCAGTGGCACCTATTAAGGAATGGTGAGGGCTCCAGTATCTGCGCATTTTAAATATATTAAATTGAGGGCCGTGGCATCAAGGATTTGCTTCTTATCAATGTGTGGCTGATACTTCGCAGTGTTGGATTGTCAGAGGCATGCTACTTTCCTGAATGTTAACAGAATAATAGAGTTGGAAGCTGGAAACCCTATACCCGTGATGGTGAACCTATGGCACACGTGCCACAGGTGGCATGAAGAGCCATAACGGAGGGCACGCGAGGCATTGCCCTGTGTCAGCTCCAGCACGCATGTGCGCACTTCCGGTTTGCCCGTTGTGCTGTTTTTTGCACTCTGGGGCTTCAAGAAGCTTCCCTGAAGCCACCGGAGTGCAAAAAACAGCACAATGAGCAAACCGGAAGTCCGTTTTTCCGAACTTCCAGTTTGTCCGTTGGGCCATTTTTTCACTGTCCCAGGGTTCGGTGAGGTCTGTGCGCATGTGCAGGGGGGCAATTGTGCGCATGCGCAGGGGCAGCACAGGGGGGTGCGCATGCGCAGGGCAGCACAGGGGTGCGCATGCATGGGGGGGAGGGAATGAGTGTGGGCATGTGCATGCATGCTAGCGCATGCACACACACCCTTTTGGCACGTGAACCAAAAAAGGTTCGCCATCACTGCCTTATACCATTTCAGACAAATGGTTATCCAATCTCTTCTTAAAAACCTCCAGTGTTAGAGCATTCACAACTTCTGGAGGCAAGCCATTCCGCTGATTGATTGTTGTAACTGTCAGGAGATTTCTCCTTAGTTCTAAGTTGCTTTTCTCCTTGATTAGTTTCCATCCATTGCTTCTTCTCCTGCCTTCAGGGGCTTTAGAAAATAAGTTGACCTCCTTCTTCTTTGTGGCAGCCCCTTAGATATTGGAACACTGCTACCATATCACTCCTGGTCCTTCTTTTCATTAAACTAGAGGTTGCAAGCTGGCAACATGTATGTGGAGGTGCTCCCATGGGGAATGGGGGCTTACAGCATTATGGCAACATTGATATTTGTTTAAATGCATAAATGGACAGATTAAGGGATCTTAGACACAACAACTCTCCATCAAAATACAGTTGCTCTCCCATCAGAGGTTCTCTAGGAACAGCAGCAACTGCCTGAGGCGATTTCAGTCCATCTTCAGCGCAGTTTCATTACACATACAAAGGCTTGCTTCACATGCTGCTTAATCTATTCATTTTAACCATAGCTATTTTAATCCATTAGAATTGGCTGAATTTGCACACACAGGGTACTTCAGAGTATGATTGGTTTGGTTTTGGCTTAATGTGATTTATGAACTCAGCCACCGTGACCCTAAAACACAGTTCATGCCTTAATCTCCAGCCAATGGTGGCTTATGGAATAAACCATGATTAAGCAAACCGTGTCCGATTGTGCTGTGTTACCAAGTTCACAATATGCTGCATTCTAGTTTAGTGTGATGCATGAACCAGGTTATAATTTGATGATCTCATTAGCTAAGGAAGATGAAAGATAGGAAAAGAAAGACATACCTCTTTTTTTTAAAAAAAAATTGATTTCCCTGAGAGCTGTCAGCTGTGCTCAAATAACCCGAGATTTCCTTGCAGAAAGGATGTTAGAATATTCATGACTGGGAGAGCCATGTTAACAAGATTAGCCAATGAATAGGCACAGCAACTGAGTCAGCCAATGGCAGCTAACCACATCTGAGTCTGTGCAGAGAATCAAAACTGGTACTTAAGCTTAAGGCTGGGTGTGGCTCCAGTCCCCACTCTGTACTCTTCCACTCTGAACTCTACTGAAATGAAACTGTTCTCTGCTGTCTGTAACTGCTTGAAGAAGAGCTCTGCTAATGGTATTGTAAATTCATCTGTTACTATGTTTATAAAGAAGTTTATCAATCCAGCTGAATCAGTCATCTGTGTGTGCTTCTGGTTTTGATTTTTGCAACAAACTTTAATAAAGGATCTCCCAGTCCATGCAATTTTGGATCCCAGGAGCAGCCCTCCTTTTACAATCACAGAATAAAGAAGTCAGAATTAACCTGAAAGAGTTAATTTGCTCCTTTTCCAACTCTTACAGTCCATCTCTCTAAACTGCTTATTGCTCTGCCTCTGGATATTTTCAGATTATGAGATTCCTGCCTTAATCAATCAATCAGATCTGCAATCCAATCAGCTATTTAGTAATTAAAGAAGGGGAAAAAAGCAATGGTTAAGCAGTGCCTCCTTTCCTTCTCCTAAACCAATATTTCCCAACCTTGGCAACTTGAAGATATCTGGACTTCAACTCCCAGAATTCCCCAGCCAGCATTCACTGGCTGGGGAATTCTGGGAGTTGAAGTCCAGATATCTTCAAGTTGCCAAGGTTGGGAAACACTGTCCTAAACAGACTTAGCATTTCTTAGGATACTCTGGGTGAAAAAGGAATACAGCAACAGACCATGCCTCCAGTGGCAGACTATTTATTCACACAAATACCACAGAGAATATGAATATTATATAGGATGTTGGAAATGGATAAAGAGTGGTTGGCAAGATTAAAGAATTCACGAATGAAGGCTAATATATGTGTCCCAGGATAACGCTGCAGGATCCGATCTGGGTTGGTCATCGGACCAGAATGTGACACACATTCTGGTGAGAGAGAAGTTCCGTGAGGATGGGCTCCAACATGTCCAAAAGCTTGGCAGAGTAAATCTCAGGTCCCGATGACCAACCCAGATCGGATCCTGCATTAAAGAACTCATCCCATTTATGTATTACATTCGATTGGCCTTGTCTGTTTAATCTAATTGACATGAGCTTGAATTGGTACCGGCCTTCCTAGCATATTCCTAATAATCTTAAGTAGGATGCAGATGCCTCCATAGCAAGAAAGCTATCTATAGATATCTTTACCAGGGGTGAAATTCAAAATTTTTTCCCTACCGGTTCTGTGGGTGTGGCTTGGTGGGCATGGCAGGGGAAGGATACTGCAAAATCCCCATTCCCTCCCCACTCCTGGGGGAAGGATACTGCAAAATCCCCATTCCCTCCCCACTCTTGGGGGAAGGATACTGCAAAATCCCCATTCCCTCCCCACTCCTGGGGGAAGGATACTGCAAACTCCCCATTCCCTCCCCACTCTTGGGGGAAGGATACTGCAAACTCCCCATTCCCTCCCCACTCCTGGGGGAAGGATACTGCAAAATCTCTATTCCCTCCCCACTCCTGGGGGAAGGATACTGCAAAATCCCCATTCCCTCCCCACTCCTGGGGGAAGGATACTGCAAACTCCCCATTCACACCCCATTCTGGGGCCAGCCAGAGGTGGTATTTGCTGGTTCTCCAAACTACTCAACATTTCCACTACCGGTTCTCTAGAATAAGGTGACCAGACATCCCGATTTTGGCGGGACAGACCCGCTTTTTCATGATTTGTCCCGCGTCCCGCCCGTCCTCTAAAAAGTCCCGATTTTTTGAAAGAATGCACGACTAGGGCATTCTTTCAAAAAATCGGCCTGAAAGGGCGGCGTGCAAGATTGGGGGGAGGAGTTAATTGGCCTGAAAGGGCAGTGAAGAGGCGCCTGATGCAGCCCCGCCCTCTCGAAATGGCCGGCGTCGCGGTGGGCGGGGCGGCCCGAGGGAAGGAATTGCATCCAAGATGGCCCTCGGGCCGGCGCTGGCTCAGCCGGCCGGGGCTGCCGCCGCAGCCTTCCCGCCGCCGGGGCAGCCGGGACTGGGGGCCCAGCCGCAGGGGCAGCAGCAGCAGGCCTCTCAGCTCGGGCCGGCCGTGGGCGGCGTTGGCGGCGGGCGGGCATCCCGCGTTGTTGACTCCTCTGGCGGCGGCTGGAAGCTGGGGGGAGGGGGAAGGGAGGCTGCTCCTCCTCTCCTTCCCCCGCCCCATCCCTAGTCCTGCCCTCGGAGGCGCCGCTGCTGTTGGGAGGGGTGAGGGACGAGGAGCCGTCGCCGCTTTGAGCTTACGAGCGGCGCAAACAGCCCTTCCTCGTCCCCCTCCCCTTTCTTCCCCCCGTCGCCTCGCTGCCGCCGTTGCCCTGGGGCCGGGCGGGCGACCGGGAGACCGCGGCGCTTGGATGCTTGGAGCAGGTAAGCTGCCGGCTGCCTCCTTTCCCCGTCTCCCGCCTCCCATTCGTTGCTTGCCAGCCCGGCCGAAGGGGAGGCGGGAGGCGAGGAAAGGCTTCCCGAAGGGGAGGCGGGCTCCCGAAGGGCTGCCGGCTCCCGAAGGGGAGGCGGGAGGCCTTTCCTCGCCTCCCGCCTCCCCTTCGGGAGCCGGCAGCCCTTCGGGAGCCCGCCTCCCTTTCGGGAAGCCTTTCCTCGCCTCCCGCCTCCCCTTCGGGAGCCGGCAGCCCTTTGGGAGCCCGCCTCCCTTTCGGCCGGGCTGGCAAGCAACGAACGGGAGGCGGGAGACGGGGAAACGAGGCAGCCGGCAGCTTACCTGTCGCGAGCTCCAGGCATCCAAGCGCCCTCCCGCCTCCCCCCCTCCCCCCCCCCACCTCACCTGGACGCCGACATTTGCTGTTTTGCCCTCTGCGCATGCGCAGCGTTCTGCGCATGCGCAGAGGGCAAAACAAATGGCGGCGCCCAGGCGCCCCCCCCGTCCTGCTTAAAAATAAAAAAATCTTGTCACTTTGCTCTAAAACCTGTCAGAACCTGCTGGATTTCACCCCTGCGTTTAGGCAGTCTCTTCTCCATCCAGAGAAGAACAGTGAGGATGTTCAGAAGATGTCCAAATGGATCTGTTTTTAGACTTAGGAATCTCAGCCCCATTAGCTACAATAGGAATTGCCCAACACCTTTTCAGAACACAAGCCCTTCATTACACCACCCCCAGAACAGTCTAAACTTCAAAGCCACAGAAACCTATAAAGATCCGTCCACTCATTCAACCATTTTGTCAGCTGCCCAGAATCACATGTGGTTGGTGGTTCTGCTTCATCAATAAACCTTTCTTTCCAATCAGCCTCCATGTTTCCAGTGTCTTTCTCACAGCTTGGAACTGAACCAGACGGATTTTCCTTCCAAACACTAGTAAATAAATCTTAATTAAAAGAGCACTGCAAAAATGGAACCAATGCCCAAGGGAGGTGGTGGATTCCCCTTCACAGGATGGATTCAAGCAGCATCTGAGAGCCATCAGTTGAAGATGCTTCAATCTGAGCTCCTGCACAGGACAGGGCTTAGACAGGATACTCTAAACCAGTAGTTCCCAATGTGGAGCCCACGCCCCACAGAGGGGCAATTTGATTTTTAATGGGGGCAATTGGAACCTTGTTTAAACCAAGTTAATGGCCTTTTAGGCTTCCTCCGCGTGAGTAGGAGTTCACTTTTTGAATAGTAAGAATTATATATCACAGGGGGTGACGAAGTGAGAATTAATCTCACAGAGGCGAAATAGATCTTTCTCCCGGAATTCAAACATGTAGAAATAAAGCCGAAGTTTAAAAGTCTAATTAAAATATTTCTTTTGGTACAAAAACAATAAATTCTGATTGTTTACATCTCTGCTATAAAATGCGACTTTCTCAGTCGAGAGCCAAGTCAAAAAGGGAAGAATGGAGATCCAGGAATGCACACATGCGTACAAGAATATTATATCACGTGGTAGGAACATACCATTATAATAGATAGGGATGCAACTCCCTGCATATAAATACAACTGACAATAATCACACCATGACAGGGGGGGGGGCATCAGGATTTTAGAGATGCTTAGGTGGAGCATGGCCAAAAAAAGGTTGGGAACCACTGCTCTAAACGATCCCTTCTGATGTTATGGTTCTGTGATTCTAATTTATGGTTTAAGCTAGACATATGATTACGCATTGATTTTTACCCAGCCTCTGCAACTGTGTTCAGCAGGTTTACAAAGCAAAGAATAAGTCTGCATGTGTCAGAGTACACAAAATAATGGCTAAGCTACACATGCCTATAAGCCAACCACCTTCTTCGAAGAAAAATGAAAGCAATTTAGAATGATTCAAAACAATATCAGTGGTAATTTAAAGCTGAGTAAAGGCCTTGTATTGAGATAGATGGTTGGAAGAGAATTGCCTCCATCGCTGAACAGACCTTTCGGTGAATTTGATGACTGAGGAACTCAAGTGGAATCTCAATGGGATTTCTTCCAGATCGTTGAAGGTAGAAACTTTTAGCATGAAAAGCAGTCATCTCACTTTTTCTCTCTCTCTCTCCTTTGGATCCATCAGCATTTACATTTACTATTTATTGGGCTCCTTCCTTGGCTGACAGATACTCATTGACACTTTCTGCTCTTGCTCCTAGCATGTTGTCAATGTAGATAAGAGATAATCTGTTAGGAGGCCTTTGTTTGACACTTGCATTGATAGAGGGGAGCGAACTAGGTCATTCTCATCTTGCACTCCTGACATTTAGTCAACGGATGAGTTTTGACTTATGGGTAGATTAAAAACCTAGACTAAGGAGATGGGTGTTAATCAGTGGTGAAATCCTCCCGGTTCGCCCTGGCCCGTCCTTCGGCGTATAGCCGATGGAACTGGTGGCGGTCGCGGCGCGGAGCTTCTCCCGCCCGCTTTCCCGGCCCGGCTGAACGCCGCCATTCGGGTTATTTTTCCCTCTGTGCATGCGCGCGCATGCACAGAGGGAAAAATAACCCAAATGATTGTGGTCAGCCGGGCCGGGAAAGCGGTGATTGTGTTCAGCCGGGCCGGGAAAGCGGGCAGGAGAAGCTCCGCGCCGCAACCGCCGCCAGTTCCATCGGCTATACGCCGAAGGACTGGCCCGGGCGAACCAGGAGGATTTCACCCCTGGTGTTAATGCTGTTGACTCCTGTAACCAATGGCACGGAGGAGAGACAAACACTTCTGATTGTAAAACCCGCTTCCCTTGGGAAATGAGGGAGATCAAGCCAAAACACCCAGGGAATACTGTTAAGTTTAGAGCCTCATTTGCAGAATTGAAATGTTAATGTAAATATTTTAAGATGGCTCCTTAAAGCTTTTTAACCTCAGATAGCTTTGTGGTGTGCCTCTCTGCTTTGATTGTTTTCCTGTTTTAACGGTTCCAAGTAGTTTGGGTTTTAATTACAGGACTGATTTAGGCTTGATGTTCAAAAGAGAACCTTAATGAAAAGGACTCAGTGGGAGGAGGCGATGCCAGCAGCTGCAGAAATCCTTTCTCGCTCAAGAATGCCAGCAGGAAAACTGAGCCTGGCTGGGAAGGATGCTCAGGAAAAAAGCAATAAGGTGACTGTTATCCCCACCCTCTTTTGGGGAATCTCAGGGTGGGAGAGGCCTGAGTCTCTTCATCTTAGTGAGGCGCTACGCCTTGTTTAGTGACTGCCTCGTTTTGCAACCGTTTGCAGTTATAACAGTGATGAAAGAGTAACTTTACAGCCAATCCTCACATTTATGACCTTCACAGGTCTGTAAAGTAAAGGAGAGCTGATGTAAGATCGTAAGTACAGTCACGACTGTTTCACTTAATGACCAAGCTGCCAGTTCCAATTTTGGTCACTAATATAGCAATAGCAATAGCACTTTACTTATATACCGCTTCATAGTGCTTTACAGCCCTCTCTAAGCGGTTTACAGAGTTCAGCATCTTGCCCCCAACAATCTGGGTTCTCATTTTACCCACCTTGGAAGGATGGAAGGCTGAGTCAACCTTGAGCCTAGTGAGATTTGAACTGCTGAACTGCTGAACTAGCAGTCAGCCTGCAGTCGCAGCATTTAACCACTGCACCACTTCAGCTCTTGTCACTAAACAAGCACTATCTTTATGCAGGATCAATCCAGGGCTTAGAATGGTAAGCAGCTTGCTTAGAATAGGGACAGAGACAGGCAATTGTGTCATTGGCATTTCTTCTGTTTTTTCCAGTCTTAATTTTAGCTAATTTCATGTCCAGATCCATTTTTTTCCTCAAAAGTTCAGGTGACTATTACAATATACACTCTTGTGCATTTCTCATAAATAAACACATTTTGAGACTTCATATCACATGGCACACCCTTTTTTGTGCGCGAGTGTCACAAATGGGGCCATTCTTGTGCATATTTGTCTGCTGATGGGCACTTTGGCTTTGCAATAGCCAGAAAAGTGCTTCTATCCAAGGAGAACAAGATTTTCAGTTTGTGGGCTAGGAAAAGTTTGCATTACCATGCGAAAAACAGGACAAAATGGGGCATGTGTTAGCATTAAAGTGGTTTCTATCCTCTTAACAGGCTAAGAATTGCAGTATGAACACAACTGAAGAGTAATAGGTTAGATAAGCCTTATGTAAGAGAAGCAGTATGGGACCAGTGCGGGAAATGCCTCATCTTGCATAAGAGTTAAGACACCCTTTATTGTCATTTTTTATTGTGAACACATTGGCCCACATTAAAAATGACATTCTGTTGCCTGCTCTCAAAAGAAAGTATATATCTACCCATACACATACAGGGCACACACACACACACACACACACACACACACACACACACACACACACACACACACACACAATCTCCATACACATACAGTGTATATACTTATAAATATTAATCACTCTCCATTTTGAATACATAACAGAAAGTGGACAGTGATTAATATTTATATGTATATATGGGTATGGGTATATGTGTATAGAGACAGAGACAGAGACAGAGACAGAGACAGAGACAGAGACAGTGATAGATAGATAGATAGATAGATAGATAGATAGATAGATAGATAGATAGATAGATAGATAGATAGATAGATAGATAGATAGATAGATGATAGATAGATAGATAGATAGGTACCGTGTTTCCTCAAAAATAAGACATCCCCCAAAAATAAGCCCTCCTCCAAAAATAAACCCTTCCCCAAAAATAAGCCCTCCACCGAAAATAAGTCCTCCCCGAAAATATTTAAACACATGTGCAGCCAGTCCCTGCCATTTCCTCTGCTTAGGGTTAGGGAGACAGAGCTGGAAATCAGGTAAGATGGCAAGAGGAGCACCGTCTTGCTCCTCGCACCCCCAAATAATAAGACCTCCCCAAAAATAAGGCGAAGTGCTTATTTCGGGGTTCAAAAAAATATAAGATAGGGTCTTATTTTGGGGAAAACCCGGTAGGCAGATTAGATTAGATTAGATTAGATTAGATTAGATTAGATTAGATTAGATTAGATTAGATTAGATTAGATTAGATTAGATTAGATAGATAGATAGATAGATACCGTGTTTCCTCAAAAATAAGACATCCCCCCAAAATAAGCCCTCCTCCAAAAATAAACCCTTCCCCAAAAATAAGCCCTCCACCGAAAATAAGTCCTCCCCGAAAATATTTAAACACATGTGCAGCCAGTCCCTGCCATTTCCTCTGCTTAGGGTTAGGAAGACAGAGCTGGAAATCAGGTAAGATGGCAAGAGAAGCACCGTCTTGCTCCACGCGCCCCCAAATAATAAGACCTCCCCAAAAATAAGGCCAAGTGCTTATTTCGGGGTTCAAAAAAATATAAGACAGGGTCTTATTTTGGGGGAAACCCGGTAGGTAGATTAGAGTAGATTAGATTGGATTAGATTAGATTAGATTAGATTAGATTAGATTTGATAGATAGATAGATAGATAGATAGATAGATAGATAGATAGATAGATAGATAGATAGATAGATAGATAGATAGATAGATAGATAGATAGATAGATAGATAGATAGATAGATAGATAGATAGATAGATACCGGTAGATACATATACTAGATCTAGTATACTTATACTAGCATGTATATATATGTATGTGTATGGATAGATATACTTTTGTTATTGTTTTAAAATGGTAACTCAGCCAAACTGATTAGCCTATTTTTAAAGTAGACCTACCCTCCTTGCCATCTTGTATTGACCCACGTCTACATCATCGAGTATACAGATACCATCTGCAGGTGACAATAGGCACTAGTGTACATGATTAACTATTGAAATTCCACCTTCCTATAAACTGCAATTGAAGCTAGGCAACCTGGGGCTGTGATAGTTGGTCTAAAAGTCCCCTTACAGAGGCTAATTCAAACTTCTGGCAGGATTGTTCTATCTTTTCTTCAGCCTCCTGAAGAATGAGAAAGGAGGGTCAGGGTGAGATCAGGGGGGAAACATTGAGAGAGAATAATAGAGCATCACAGGCACACACACACACACACACACACACACACACACACACACACACACACACACACACACACTCCATCGGTTTCATCCTTGCCTGCTAATTGGTATACACTCCCATCAAAGGAGATGAGTCCTTGAACCAAATAAGAGGCTGCCCACCTTCAACCCACAGATGTGGAACCTGTATTTTCTTTTCAGATATGCCAGAAACATTTGGGGAAGACAAAAGGAATAATGAGGTTTTTCTGTTCCTGGTGTTTCCTTGTTTCACTGAAGCAACAGCTCACAGGGCAGGGAGGGGAAACCCCAAGGACCAACAATCTCAGATTATCTTGTTGTTGTAACCTCTTGTTCCTGGTCAACCTGGGGAGAATATAGGCAGAATACCATGTGCATGTTTAAGAACATTGGAAGCTTTCCATTCTTATCCATGTTGTTGGGAAGCACCTAAGAGCTCTTAACCCCACAGAGAAATAGCAGTTGGTTGCCAGAAGATAAATATGACATTTATCAAGAAAGAGAACTTTATTATTCTAACTTTTTTTTCTCTCCAAAAAGTTTTTTATTTTTTAACATTCTTCATATAAACATCAATACATATACTATAGTGTATTATCAAAAATTTACATAAGTTTTATATCATATATCCTGTATTCAAAATTCAGATATAATATTCTAACATCTATCATTACTAAATTGCCTATCTGTCCTACCATGTCAAATCCAATCACTCCCTTCCCTCTATCCTTCCCCCCTCCTTCTACTTTCTTTCTCCTTTTCTCCCCTCTCCTACTTACCCTTCTTCCATCTATCTCCTTCTCACTCTTCTACCTTCCTTCTCCTCCCCTACCTACATTCTTCCTTCTTTCCTCCTCTCTACTACTCCCTCTTTCTCCGTTTATTCTAACTTTTATTATAATTGTATTATTATTGTAACCTTATTATTAAATTATTATTCTTATATATTTATCATAATAATCTTTATCTTTATCTTTATCTTTATCTTCATCATCATCATCATCATCATCATCATCATCATCATCATCATCATCATCACCATCATAGCAGCAGCTTTTATTGTCATTGTACATCATGTATACAATGAAATTGGTTTAGCCTCTGGTGCAATCCATAACAGAAAATACAAGACAATACAATTCCCAATTTATACAAGTAATTGGGGAAAGAAAGAAAAAAACTAGTGATACATTTCCATATGTACGTGGAGTGATTGTGATTGTGTTTAGGAGTCTGACAGCCTGTAGAAGCTGTTTTTAAACCTGTTTGTCTGGCTGGCTATACTTCGATGTCTTCTGCCTGATGGTAACAGTGAAAAGAGACACTGGCCAGGTATGAATCATCCCTAAGTATCTTCCTTACTCTGCTGAAACACCTGGTGATGTCATCCAGTGGTGTTAGAGGGCAACCGATGTTTTCTTGTGCCGAATTGATCACTCTCTGTAGTGCCTTCCTGTCCACAGCTGTTAAACCAGAGTACCCTACTGTTACACAGTATGTGAGGACACTTTCTATCTTGGACTGATAGAAAGAAGTCATCAGCTGTTGTTCCACCTGATTTTTCCGCAGGACTCTAAAGAAATGAAGTCTGTGTTGGGCCTTGCCAATCACCAGGGACGTGTTGTTTTTCCAGGTGAGATCTTGACTAATGAGCACTCCTAAGAATTTAAAAGAGGAAACCCTCTCCACACAGCCCTCCTCGATATACAGTGGGGCAGGTTCTTCTCTTTGCTTCCGGAAATCCAGCACCATCTCCTTTGTCTTGCTAATAATTAAATGTAGGTTGTTTTTGAACACCATGTGGATACCTTCTGAACTTCTTCCCTGTATGCTGATTCGCCCCCTCCAGTTATAAGCCCCAGCACCGTTGTGTCATCTGCAAACTTTATTATGATGTTGGATATATAAAATACATATAATGCAAGGTGGCAAACATGCCTAATATTCCTGCCTCCGATTTTCCTCACAACAACGTGGGTTGGGCTGAGAGAGCCTGACTGGCCCAAGGTCACCCAGCCAGCTTTCATGCCTAAGGGAAGACTAGAACTCAGAGTCACCCGGTTTCTCAGCCAGCACCTTCCCCATTACGTCAAACTGGCTCTCACAATGAATTAAAGGAAGAACTGGGAGAATGGGAGCTTTGATCTGGCCTCAGGGAGAGTCCCAGCCGTGAAATGTCCAAGCAAGATCTGCAGAACTTGGGCTTTCTCTCCTTTCTGTCAGAGTCCATCCACCATGAGCAGGAGAAGGCTACTTTTCAGCTGGGAGGAGAGAAGGAAGATTGGCTGTGAAAAGAAAGGGCAGAGCATTATCTTGCCAGCCAGGGTAATAAAACAGGACAGAAGCAAGACAGCTTCCATAAAGAGACAAGTCGGCTGTTTCTAAAACATAAAAGACATATTCCTGAGAAAACTCCATTAAGAATTTAAAAGGTGAGAACCTTTCATCCAGCTGACTCCGGAGAGAAACTTCCCAATAAAGAATGGATAAATAAAGGCGTTTGCCCTTAGCTATCCTGGCATGAAAAGGACATCTTATGAATACTTAGCAGATTAATGAGACAGAGAACTCGTAAATATGTCAGGGGGAAAATGAACACTGGGCTGGCAGTGAAATAGATGCCTCATTGGGATGCAAGCTTGGATTCATGAAGGCAGGTGTTCTGCAAGGAGGCTGCCCTGGTGGGTGGGATGAGGGGTGGGTGGGAGGGGCTGGGTACTTGCAGGCTGGAGTGCCCTTCATGTTTAGGTCAAGAGAACAGGTTGGGTGGGTGCCTGTATAAATTCAGGAGATTGGCATCCAGTGGGTAGAGAAGATTACCAAAGGAATAATGTGGCTTTCTCAGAAGAGAATAGTCCAGGGCTGGGCCTTCCATGAGGCAAAATGAATCGTGCTGTGTGATAAAATATTGGATTGAGATTGGAGAGACACAAGTCTCCTCTTGACCATGAAACCCCACTGGGTGACTTTGAGCCAAGGACTTTCTTAGACCAACCTACCTCATATGGTTACTGTGGTGTTGGAGAGAGTAGCAATAGCACTTAGACTTATATACTACTTCACATGCTTTACAGCCCTCTCTAAGCGGTTTACAGAGTCAGCATATTAGTCCCAACAATCTGGATCCTCATTTTACCCACCTCGGAAGGATGAGAGGCTGAGTCAACCTTGAGCCTGGTGAGATTTGATCTGCCAAACTGCAGCTAGCAGTCAGCTGAAGTAGCCTGCAGTACTGCATTCTAACCACTGTGCCATTGCAGATCTAGTAGTAGCCACTTTGCTTTGAATTCCAGGAAGAGGGTCAGAATTTGAATCTACCTATTATAATAAAATAAGTAGTCAGCATGAATGTAATAATAATAATAATAATAATAATAATAATAATAATAATAATAATAATAATAATAATAATAATAATAATAATAATAATAATAATAACAACAATAACAACAACAACAACAACAACAACAGAGTTGGAAGGGACCTTGGAGGTCTTCTAGTCCAACCCCCTGCTTAGGCAGGAAACCCTACACTACTTCAGACAAATGGTTATCCAACATCTTCTTAAAAACATCCAGTGTTGGAGCATGTCTGTGGGATGGGGGACCAAGTGGTGTTTGCAGATATTTCAACTTATAGACTTGCATCAGAATGTAGGCCAAAGGGTGGGATCTACATCACAACCCAACTTCACCATGTTTGTGTCCTATCTGGGTCATCCAAGCATGCTGTCGATGAGGCCCAGAAGAAGTGGGTCTCATCACTTCCAGCAGCAGATTTGGGGTGTTATAGAAAGACAACTGTTATTTTATTAATATTGCTGCCTTTCCCCTCCTCATACTATTTGTTCTCTTTTTTTGTCTCTAAGTTTGCCAAACAAACTTAGCTGGTCATGAATGCCCGCTGCTTAATTTGAATGCTAAAGTCTGGGAGGCCAAATTTCCTACTTTGCTTTGGGCAGCAAAATGCACTGGGCTACCCTTGTTGAGGTTTTCACACAGATAAAAGCTGCGTTTCTCCAGAGGTGGAATTCTAACTGCCCTTAATCTGAGCCACTGTTTCAGGTGATAGACATCTTATAGGGTCTCCTGCTTGAGCAGGGGGTTGGACTAGAAGACCTCCAAGATATCTTCCAACTCTGTTATTCTGTTATTTGATGGACAATCGATTGCCACCCAAGGATTGTCCAAATATAATAGCAATAGCAATAGCACTTAGACTTATATACCGCTTCATAGTGCTTTACAGCCCTCTCTAAGCAGTTTACAGAGTTCAGCATATTGCCCCCAACAATCTGGGTCCTCATTTTACCCACCTCGGAAGGATGGAAGGCTGAGTCAACCTTGAGCCGGTGAGATTTGAACCGCTCATATAACTTTAAAAAGTGGAAAGAGGGGGAAATAACTAAGGCAGAATATCAGCAAATAGCCCGAGCCTGTAAAGATGAAGTGAGGAAAGCTAAGGTTCACAATGAACAAAGGCGACAAAAGTAAAAAAATAACAAAAAAGCTTCTTCCAACATATTAAAAACAAAAAAAAAAGTCAAAGAGACAATTGGTCCATTGCTGGGAGAAAGTGGCAAGAAGGTGACAAGCAACAGGGAGAAAGCAGAGCTACTTAACTCGTTTTTTGCATCTGTCTTTACACAAAGGGAAAAAACAGTCCAACCTATCAAAAACAGCATCACAAAAAACATATTAGGAACACAAGTTAAAATACGGAAGAAAATGATAAGTGAACACCTGTCTACCCTAGATGAGTTCAAATCACCAGGACCGGATGGATTACACCCCAAGGTTCTGAAGGAACTGGCAGATGAGATCTCAGAACCACTGAACTATATCTTTCAAAGATCCTGGAGCACTGGGAAACTGCCAGAGGACTGGAAAAGAGCTGATGTAGTTCCCATCTTCAAAAAAAGAAAAAAAAATAGATCCAGGAAACTACAGAATATCAGCCTGACCTCAATACTAGGGAAGATTCTGGAAAAGATAATCAAGCAACGAATCAGTGATCACCTAGAAGCAAACATAGTGATAACCAAAAGCCAACATGGGTTTGCCAAAACCAGATCATGCCAGACTAATCTTATTGCATTCTTTGACAAAGTGACAAAATTAGTGGACCAGAGGAATGCTGTTGATATAATTTACTTGGACTTCAGTAAAGTAGACCATAACCTATTACTAGATAAAGTAGAAAAATGTCGGTTAGACAGCAATACCACCAGATGGATTCAAAACTGGCTGACCAACCGCACTCAACATGTAGTGCTCAATGGAACTGCATCTACATGGAGGGAAGTATGCAATGGAGTACCCCAAGGCTCTGTTTTAGGCCCAGTACTCTTCAACATCTTCATCAATGACTTGGACGAGGGGATAGATGGGGAACTCATCAAATTTGCAGATGACACCAAACTGGCAGGAATAGCCAACACTCCAGAAGATAGGCTCAAGATACAGAAGGAACTTGACAGACTTGAACATTGGGTGCTATCGAACAAAATGAAATTCAATGGTGAAAAAAATAAGGTTCTACATTTAGGCAAGAGAAACAAAATGCACAGGTACAGTATATGTGGTACCTTGCTCAACAGTAGTAACTGGGAGAGGGACCTTGGAGTCCTAGTGGACAACCATTTAAATATGAGCCAGCAGTGTGCAGCAGCTGCCAAAAAAAGCCAACACAGTTCTTGTTATGTATGGACATATGTTGTAAATATTTGCATAGCCGCCGCTGATTGGTTAATCTAGCAGTGGGAGAAATAAACACCTGTCAGTGGCCAACCAGCTTCAGGGAAGCCCTTAAAAGCGGCTTCCCTGCAGCCTATCAGCAGTCCATATTAGTTCTAGTGAATAGAAAATAAAGGTGCTGAAACGTTCTTGTGACTTGCCTCTCCATTTACGCGCGAATCTAACAGTTCTAGGCTGCATTAACAGAGGGATAGAATCAAGATCACGCGAAGTGTTAATACCACTTTATAATGCCTTGGTAAGGCCACACTTGGAATACTGCATTCAGTTTTGGTCGCCACGATGCAAAAAGGATGTTGAGACTCTAGAAAGAATACAGAGAAGAGCAACAAAGATGATTAGGTGACTGGAGACTAAAACATATGAAGAACGGTTGCAGGAACTGGGTATGTCTAATTTAATGAAAAGAAGGACTAGGGGAGACATGATAGCAGTGTTCCAATATTTGAGCGGCTGCCACAAAGAAGAGGGAGTCAAACTATTCTCCAAAGCACCTGAGGGTAGAACAAGAAGCAATGGGTGGAAACTAATCAAGGAGAGAAGCAACTTAGAACTAAGGAGAACTTTCCTGGCACGCGTGGAAACAAACTTGTGCGAGGAGGCACGCGCGCATAGCGAGCGCACACACGCACAAAATGTGGTGATGCACGCGCAGCACACCAGTAGCAAGGTAAGTGAGCAACCCGCCCCTGCACCTATTCCTCCATTTTATGTACAACAGCTGACTGGGTTGATAGATGAAATTTGCTTTGACACTAGTGATGGGACAGCATCTCACATTATCCCGAAGGATAGCAGGAAAGTCTGGTAGACAGCACAGGGCTGGTTAAGTTATACAGCTTTCTCCTCTAGCCAGTTACCAAGGACTTTCCTGGTAGCATACAATTGCTACATGAAATGGTTGCCTTGCTCATCCTGGAGGTATAAGTGACCCTGTGAAGAGTCAATTCATCAGCATCTATTCAGAACCAGGGATAAACAGCAGTGGCTTAACAACCCACTACAGGTTGGTGACATTTTCTAATATATTCTGCTTGCCACATGTACAGTCACTGCTTTGATGATGTATGCCCATTAATCTCCCAGGTGGCAGCTACAAAATAACAACTAATATCTACTGTCCTGGTCCTCAGCTTATGGGGACAAGCTTTACTCCCGTGGGACATATTAAAAATTATAGATTCAACAAAGAACTGAATTTTGTGTGTGTGTGTGTGAAAGAAGCCTCCCCCTTTTTTGAGCCTCTTCCAAGTCTATATCCCAGATTCACTGGGAGATGTTGAGGAAAAACCTGGTGGGAAGAGGCTCCCTGCATTTATGGCACTTGCAATCTCCTTTGGGGGCATCTCTTGTAAGGCTGTTTAGTTTGAAACGCTTCCAGGGAAAATAATTAAGTGAGCACACATACGTTTTAATAATGGCCGCAAGCCATTCATGCTGTGCTTTAATTGCTTGGCCCTTGATTTGTGGGAATGTCTCTTCCTGTAGAGTTACAATGACCTCCCTGCTCTGCTTTTCTCATATTTGGTAAGGTTGCATTGATACTAAGGACCCGGCAGGCTTAACCCATGAAGGGTTGTGGCTGGGAGAGACGCCAGTCATAGGGCTTTCTCCCATGCTATTATAGAGTAGGGCTGGGCAAGCTTTGTTTTCTGCAGAAACCCATTTTTAAAGTTATTAGTCCTTGCAACCAGAGGCTCAGGGGACATTGTAGTGACACATAGTGATGTCATCAGAGAGGAATGAGCAGTGGGAAGAGACTAGTTGGGTAGGTTTTTTTTTTAACTAATAAATTTCTTTATTGCTGAATTTCAGCAACAGCAATAGCACTTAGACTAATATACCGCTTCACAGTGCTTTACAGCCCTCTCTGAGCAGCTTACAAAGTCAGCCTATTGCCCCCAGCAATCTGGGTCCTCATTTTACCCACCTCAGAAGGAAGGAAGGAAGGCTGAGTCAACCTTGAGCCGGTCAGGATCGAACTGCCAAATTGCTGGCAGCTGGCAGTCAGCAGAATTAGCCTGCAACTCTGCACTCTAACCACTGCACCACCACAGCAATACAGTCCTGAAGGCTGCCGAGCTACTGAAATGGATCTGGGGGCCATCTGGGGGCCCCTGGGTTGTCCATCTGTCCATAGACCTCTCTCCCATCCCATTCCTGGCTGAGGCATGCATTCGGTGGGTCATTGACTTCTCCCTTGCCATTTTCTTTTATGTACACTGAGAGCATATGCATCAAAGACAAATTCCTTGTGTGTCCAATCACACTTGGCCAATAAAGAATTCTATTCTATTCTATTCTATTCTATTCTATTCTATTCTATTCTATTCTATTCTATTCTATTCTATTCTATTCTATTCTATTCTATTCTATTACAAAGGGCTGGCAACTATTTCCCTTTAACGTTACGTTTTTATTGGTAAACTAGGTGGACCATAAAAGGAGGGTATAAATCCTAGCAATGGTGACAACAGTTGTATAGAAGACAGCGTGACTTGTGCTGTATGATGAGAGACAACTCCATGAGTGACCTGCCCAGAGTGGTCTCTTCCAGATGTGTAGACTTCAACTCTCAGAATTCCCCAGCCCATAGTAACTGGGATTTACTGGGATCTACTGGGATTTAGATTTGCAGCATAACTTGTTACCCAGGCTGAGCTATCCCTTGTATGGCCACTTGCCTCAATCCCTGTTTCTTTATCCTTCTGCATGAGGTACAGGAATCTAATCCTCTTTGCTGGAGAGGCAGAGCTACAGAATCATCTTGAGAACTCTTGGCGGTGATGAAATGAATATTCACTCATATTTAAATGTGGAAATGTTCACTTTCAACAGGCAGTCTTCAACTGAGCTGTGTCTGCTGAGAAATTGGAATGAGCGCTTCTGAATGGAGAATATATTACTTCCAAATGCAAATGGTTTAGCATTTGTTATTTATTTATCTGGACATTTTTACTCCCACCAGCTAGCACTGACATAGAAGAGACCTCCCAAAACATGTAACAATGATCAGCAGTTAGCTGTTTCCATTTTGGCATTTCTAATTATCCTTGGCAGGATGATGGCTCTTATAAGAGACTGTCAGTGCAATCAGATCTATGTCCACTCAGAAACAACTCCCAGTGAACTTACAAATGGCAAAAAAATATCTATGCACATTTGCAACTTTACATGCCTACCCACCAACATACATTGCATTTAACTTTTTTCCTTCCCTCTCTCCCTCTCTCCCTCTCTCCCTTTCCTTCCTTCCTTCCTTCCTTCCTTCCCTCTCTCCCTCGCTCCCTCTCTCCCTCTCTCCGTCCTTCCTTCCTTCCTTCCCTCTCACCCTCTCCCTCTCCTTCTCTCCTTCTCTCCCTCTCTCCCTCTCCTTCCTTCCTTCCTTCCCTCTCTCCCTCTCCCTCTCTCCATCCTTGTCACGCAGTGATTTTATTGACTGTCATATGTATATGCAGGGAGATGCATCCCTATCCAATATAAGGGTTTATTCCTGAGCACGTGATTGATGTGTTCTTGTACGCATGTGTGCATTCCATTCTTCCCTTCTGTTCCTGGCTTCCATTGAAGGAAGACCTACCTTTTATATCAGAGATGTAGATTAATGAGGATTTATTGTTTTTGTACCGAAATAAACATTTTTACTTAGACTTTTAAACTGCGGTTTCTTTTCTAATGTCTGATGTCCGTGAAAAGATCAAACTTCTCCTTTGTGAGATTAATTATCACCTCTGTCAGTCCTTCCTTCCTTCCTTCCTTCCTTCCTCCCTTCCTCCCTCCCTTCCTCCCTTCCTTTCTTCCTTCCCTCTCTCCCTCTCCTTCTCTCCCTCTCTCCCTCTCTCCTTCCTTCCTTCCTTCCTTCCTTTCTTCCTTCCCTCTCTCCCTCTCCCTCTCTCCCTCTCTCCCTCTCTCCGTCCTTCCGTCCTTCCTTCCTTCCCTCTCTCCCTCTCTCCCTCTCTCCCTCTCTCCCTCTCTCCCTCTCTCCTTCCTTCTTCCCTTCCTTTCTTCCTTCCCTCTCTCCCTCTCCCTCTCCTTCTCTCCCTCTCTCCCTCTCTCCTTCCTTCCTTCCTTCCTTCCTTCCTTCCTTCCTTCCTTCCTTCCTTCCTTCCTTCCTTTCTTCCTTCCCTCTCTCTCCCTCTCTCCCTCTCTCCGTCCTTCCGTCCTTCCTTCCTTCCCTCTCTCCCTCTCTCCCTCTCTCCTTCCTTCCTTCCTTCAAAATTTCTGTGCCACATAATACATGTTTTGGTTTTCTTTTTTAAGTTTCGGGGAAGGCAACCCCCCCTCCAAAATGCAATGTGTAATTTCATTTTTTCCTCTGTAACTCTATTAAAATTATGATTCCTTAAGAAACAATTAACTGGGACAGACTAGCAATACTCCAGCTCTGAAATACTAGTCCAACTGTGTGGGGGTAGCAGCCAATTTTTGCTGCCATTGGAAGATTGATTACTAATTATAAAGCTGTCTCAAGCTATGTCAACTGTATTACTAGGTCTGTGCCATCCCAAGAGCCTGAGTTCAATTGAATGTCTATTGTTACAACTCAAGAGTGAAAATAATTCTTTCCCTCCAGCACCAAGGCACAGCACCAAGGTATGTCAATCAAGCAGCAACGCAGCCCATTATCCCACTCAGGCAGGAGTCAAAAATAGCAACTCAGGAGCAGTGTGAAGCAATTGCCTTACATTTCCTAGTTCTTAGCCCTATAGGCCCCCAGGGAATATACTACTGTTCAGAGCAGGCATTGCAATTGGTTCCTATTATTTTGGTCAGACACTGATTGGTGGGCATAACGGCTGACAGCAAGGGAAACAAGATCTAGCTGGCTCATTTCAGACTTTTACTACTTACTGAAAAGCACACAAAACTTGGATGGTCTTGGCCACCAAAGCTACCAGTATTACCAATGGTGATGTTGGATCCAATTTACCCTCTCCTTCAATTTAATTGTTTGGGGGGTCAAGTATGTGTTCTTGAACATTAAATCGTGAAATCTTGTATACTAATTCTATATCTCCCACACAGCTATAATGACCATCCACAGAACCAACCTAGCAGGATATACCTTGATTGACGCTATCAAAGATCATCACTCTTGAGCATCTCTCTTCCACAGAAGAAGGTATTTCCGTGTCAGGTTCCACCCAAGTAGATCTGATTCATCAATACCCAGTTAACAATATCACTGTTAACAACCTTGCCCCAAAGAGACTGCTTATAATAGGATCCACTGGATCTATCTATCTTAATATGTGGTCATCATATCTTGCAAACATTGTATCTTGCAAACAATCTCCTGGATTTATCCCATTGTTTGAGCTTATCTTATCTCCCCAAGCAGCAATTTTTTAAAAAAATCTGATGATCTCAAACTATATTATCCACTGGATCTTTCTTAATATAAAGTCATCATATCTTGCAAACATTAACAATCTCCTGGGCTTACCGTAGCTCATTGTTTTAGCTTATTTTAGGAAGACAAGTTGGGCCAATTTTTAAAATACAGATAGATCTCTGCAAGCATCCCCAAGCAGCAATAAAAACCCCCCTGATGATCTCAAATTATAGTAGTCAATACTCTGGAACCTCTCAGAAGATCCCTAATACCACTTGTCTTTAGGAATTATCTTGGGGCTCTCAGGATATAAAATTCAGTCTCTGTTACTAAAAATGCTTTCTTGGGGTTTAACTACACACACTGATAAATATACCATTAAGAATCTGGTCATTTTTATGACTGAGTCATTTAGGGTGATGGTAAAGCAATTGTTCCATTGTTGGCCCATTGAGAATTCGGTAGCAGTAGGAACAAATAGCAATGCCTGTTATTAAAGAAATTATGACACCTAACAGAAGTTTTTAGTAATGCATTAAGTGTTGCAATATTTTAATCCTGCTTTTTATTCTTTCATGGAAATGGGAACCATGTAGAGAAGCTATTACGGAGATTACCTTCAAGTCAAAAGAGATGGCAGAAGATCTCAGACCTACTTCAGAGAATTCAACAAGCTGTATAGGGGAGAAAGGGGGAGAAAGTTAAGAAAGGAAGGGCAAAACAGTGAGAGCTTGAAAAGGTACATTGAGAATCTTGTGGTTAGTAAAAATGTTTCCCAAGTGTAGGTGTTTAGTAGGGCTATCATATCAAGCAACATTACATTAATCACCATGGTAACACAAGGAATAAACTCTCAGAAATTGGCCCAAATACTCATGCAATAGGCTTTAATGAGAACATCAGGCCAATACATAGGCAATAACACTAGACAAATTGTTTATTAGTGTCTTCTCCAGCCTGGGTGTCCTCCAAGTGTGTAGACTTCAACTTCCAGAATTCTCGGTAATGACCATGCTGGCTGGGGAATTGTGGGAGCTGGTATTCATCGGTAGGATGCCCATGTTGGATAGGCAGCTGAATGTAATGAAAGCAGCCCAGTGAGTACATGAAGGTATCCTCAAGTGATACTGAAAAGAGAAAATATACAGTATGTATGTATGTATGTATGTATGTATGTATGTATGTATGTATGTAAGTATGTATGTATGTATTGTATGTACAGTATGTATGTACATATACCTATACCTATACCTATACCTATACCTATACCTATACCTATACAGAGAGGGACCCTGGTAGCTCAGTGGTTAAGGTGCAGCATTGCAGGCTAATTCTGCCCACAGCTTGGAGTTCAATCCTGACTCAGCTGACTCAGCCTTCCATCTTTCTGAGGTCAGTAAAATGAGGACCCAGATTGTTGTGGGCAATATGCTGACTCCGTAAACCACTTAGAAATGGCTGTAAAGCACTGTGAAGCGGTATATAAGTCTAAGTGCTATTGACATTGGGGGGGGGGAGAGAGAGAGGAGAGAGAGAGAATGAGAATCAACTCAATCCTGTGTTAACACACATACTTCTTTTAAATATAGTATCATACCCAGGTTAATATATGCAATTAGAATACAGTTCTTCTCCAAACTGGAAAATTGTTCTGTGACCAAATCCATGCAAAAATGCACATAATTTGTGATATTGGGTACATTTTAAAAACAGATTCAAAATAAAAAAAATACATAAAACTGTAATGTACGATAAATGAAATATTCTCTCTTCCTATGAGATATAAGAACCAGTTTTGTCTAGTGCTTAAGGCACCAGACTAGCAAGCAGGAGGTTGTAAGTTCAAGTCCCACTTCAACAATGAAAGCCAGCTGGATGACCTTGGGCCAGTCATTCTTTCTCAGCCCAACCACTCCCAAGGTTGTGGTGGTGGGAAAAATAGGAGGAAGGTGTGTTGGATATGTTCTCCATTCTGTTTTATTTGTAAAAATAATAAAGGCGGGATGCAAACAAACAAATAACTAAGGGACATGCATGGATAAAGTTCACTTGTCCTGGACTGCCCACCCATTTGATGCTTGAAATTATCCCTGCTCATTATTAAATTGGTAACCCGAAGAGAACCCTGCTACACCTTGCTGTGGCCTTTGCAAAAGAAGAAGAAGCAAATTTCTCATTGAACCAGTATTTTTTTCAGCATGACTGTAGCTACCGGTAAGTGAACTGAGTCAATGAAAGATTAAATCTAAATCTGATTAGGTCCAGGTAAAGCACATTCATTTTGGTTAAAGACTAATGCAAAATATACACGATCTTTCAGATCAAATATTTTTGATATAATCAATCAATTATATCATCAAGTGACTACATAGATAGACTTTTGCAAGATGAAGTCTCCCCTACCAGATCCTTCAGAATTTCAGGGGTCCCCAAACTTGGCAACTTTAAGACTTGTGGACTTCAACTCCCAGAATTCTCCAGCCAGTATAGCTGGCTGGAGAATTCTGGGAGTTGAAGTCCACAAGTCTTAAAGTTGCCAAGTTTGAAGACCTCTGCTTCAGATCTTCCAATAGTGCATCCATTACCATTGTAACAGAGTTTCTCCACATTGCCCCTAATCATCCTGTTATTTTCTCTTCCATCTTTCCCAAAGTTACAGATTTCTCAGATGACATGTATCCCAAATATGATAATTTGAGTTTAGTTATTTGTGCCTCAGGAAAAAGCTCTGGACTGATTTGTTCTATGGTCATTTGTTTGCTTTCTTCAGTACTGTGATATTCTCAAAAGGAGCCATGCTGGCACAGTGGTTAGAATGCAGTACTGCAGGCTACTTCTGCTGGCTGCTGGCTGCCTGCAATTTGGCAGATCGAATCTTGCCAGGCTCAAGGTTGACTTAGCCTCCCATCCTTCCAGATTGTTGGGGGAAATATGCTCACTCTGTAAACCACTTAGAGAGGGCTGTAAAAGCACTGTGAAGCACTATATAAGTCTAAGTGCTATTGCTATCAAAAAGCAGAAATACCCATTCTATTTTGCTTTTTCCAAAATCCAACTTTTACTTCCATATACCTCTTGTTGAACACTGGTAGTACTATGGAGGAGTTCTGTGATTCAGAACATGTGGGTTGGACTTAGGAAAATGAAAAAAAAAATGGTCAAAATTAATATTACTATGGTTTTGTAAAATAGCAGCAATTTTTTTTTACTTTTTTGAATGCTATATATCTATCATCCTCCTCTCCATCCATCCATCCATCCATCCATCCAACCATCCATCTATCTATCTATCTCATCCCTTATATATACACATATGTATCTGAAAAATGTCTCAGCAAATAACAGTAAATGATTAGTAAATCTCTCTCTCTCTCTCTCTCTCTCTCTCTCTCTCTCTCTCTCTCTCTCTCTCTCTCTCTCTCTCTCTCTCTCTCTCTCTCTCTCTCTCTCTCTCTCTCTCTCTCTCTATATATATATATATATATATATATATATATATATATATATATATATATATATATATATATATATATATATATATATATATATATATATATATATATATATATATATATATATATATATATATATATATATATATATATATATAGTGGGTGGGGAATCCCAAGAATAAATCCACAGATTCTCTACAAAAACACCAATGAAGCAGGCCATGGAATTCCAAACATTAAATCTTATTATGGTGCTAACCACATAAATAATATTTTAGCTTGATAAAATATCAGAAGAAAGAACACCTTGGTTAAAATGGAACGTATAAATGTACCACCTTTTCTATTTCATCATGCCTTTTATGATGAAGATTAAGTTAAATAGTATCAGGGCTGGAAAAATTAAAGAGTTTTGTATTTCAAAGAACAGTTTAAAACATTTTAGAAAAATTGGCTCATACAATGTTTCATATACATCAAATTTTACATTTTACTGCAATTCCAGGAATCAGCACAGAAGCAATTAGAGCCATGACTAAATTTGAAGTTAGGTTTAATTCATCACATAATGGGAAGAAAGTCAGGCCATCAAAAATTTACAGTGTTCTGTTGGAAAACAAACTTCCCAGATGGGTTGAAAGCAATCAAATATAACAACCTCTTTATCCATAGATTTTATGATCATACAATTGGCGCAGAAAAGCACTGAAATTGAATTAAGCTCAAATTAGAGAAAAGTCAGTGAAAGCATTTTATAGATGGGATTTACCGGTAAGGAAACCTAATGAATTCTAGTATAAATCCCAGACGTTGGTGGGAAAAAAGAAAAAGAAACAGGTACATACCATACGTACGGTCTTTAAAGTTGATCAATATTTTTGAATTGACATAATCATTTAAGCAGGAATGCTCACAACACAAGCTAGTAGACTGATGCTAAATTGGCTTTTCTAAGTTTTTTGCAAATCCAAATGATTCTTTGTAAAACAAAAAGTTCATCTTTTTATTATTGGATGCAGCCCAGTGGTGGGTTCCTACTGGTGCTGTCCACTCTATAGCACCGGTAGCGGCCCGCTGGGGATGTCACAGTACCGGTGCGGTCAGTTGCTGGTGCCTGGGCGCCGCCATTTTTTAAAAAAAGTTTTTTTAAATTAAAAAAAAATTCTTCTGCGCATGCCCAGAAACCTGACAATTAAGTCTTTCCCTGTCCCTTCGCTTGAAAATAATAAGAAGCTCGCATTTGACACTTTTCCTTCGCTTTTGCCTAAAGCTTCCCAAAGTTGGCGTTTTCCGAAAGCTTAACCTTTTATACTGTTAATTTTATACAGTTTTATACTGTTATTCTTTAGACGAAAACATTGAGGACTGTTAAAAGATACTGTTCTTTTAACAGTCCTCAATATTTTCGTCTAAGGAATCCATGACTGAAACCAAAAATGCTGTATGAGACTTGCTCGTCTTTTAACTATAGCATTTTCAGCATATAAAGGTTGCTGTTTTGCCATGGTGTAACACGCACTTTGTATGCAAAGATTTTCATGTAAGGTATAAAATAGCAAAAATAGTAGTAACATCTTTCTGAAATAACTAATATATGACAGGCAAGCCACGCCCACCCGGTCACATGGCCAGCAAGCCACATTCACAAAATAAGCCACGCCCACAGAGTGGTAGTAAAAAAATTAGGAACCCGCCCCTGATGCAGCCAAACAGGTAAGTAGTAAGATCCTGAAAAACAGGGAAGGATTTGAATATTTCTATATGGTGGCAAATATGCTGGAAAATCAGTTCAAAGGAAAAGTTTATTTCCCCTCCACCCCAGAAAGATAGCAATTTCACATCAATGCAGAAGATAATTTTAACTTCATCAGATAGTTTAAATGTATTAATGATGCACAACGAAGGCATAATGATTGTCTATCATCCACTTCCAGGTTTCTAGATAATTTAATTAAATATTTTTTTTCTTATAAAATGTAAGGAAATCGTTAACAATGGTTAACTCGAATTTCATACCACTGTGCACGTGACAATAGTAACAATTTCTCTATTGTTAATAAATTGAAATAAAAGAAAATGTAAGAAACAAAATACCCATGTTTGTGCATTCTCACGTGCACAGTGAAACTCGAGTTGCTCAGGAGAGCATAACTGCTGGTCCTAATGCACAGGTGAAAAGCACAATCCTCCATGAACACACAACCACCAGCCATCACTGTGTCTTCTCAAGATCTCCAGCATGCACAGTGCTACTGGTAGAAAAGTCAGGTATAAATGTCAGTAGATCAGTCCTGCTTGGAACAGACAAAAGTCCTTCCTATCAGTCTCAATGCTGGTAAAATCCTTGGGGGAACAGAATGAAATCGGCCTTGTTATAAAGTTGGAGGGGGGGGCGACAGCTGGAAGTTCTCTCTTTCGATATTATTAAACAATCGGCATATGGTTTAGAAGAGTTTTCTACCACCTGAGTCGTGGGTGTCTCACTGCCCGAGGCAAATCTGAGGTGCCTGGGAAAACAAAACAAAAAAACCCCTTCCATCTTCCTGATCCATTTTTCTTTCCCTGTCATTTTTTTTTTAATTCAGTCCCAGGTTGGGAGGCAGCTTGTCATTCACTGCCTAGAATGCCTGGTTGGCTTCCATGCTACATTTGGTACACCCCAAAGGCAAAAAGTGACACGCTGCAGGGCCAAGGACACCTCCTCGTTTCTGCAAGTCACAGCAAAAGGAAAAGAAGACTCAAAGTCAAAGTCTCTGGGGTTGGTTGTTGTTTGTTTTTTTTTGCTTTTTTTTTTAAGGAACTCTCCTGCCATGTCAACTAAATGAAGAAATGTCCTGCTTAGAAGCAAAAACAATCCAGCAAATTAGCTGTTCTTCCGTGGATCTCTTTGAATATTAGCAAACATGGCTTAAAGAAAGGCTTTCTCTGAGTGGGGAGGGTGGTAGAGAGGCTACAATCACTGTCCCCCCCCCTCTTCCAGTCAAGGATTTTGTGTTGTTAAGGATCACTAGGCTTGGGTGACAATGTGAACAATGCTGTCCTGTTTACTGTTGTTATTATATGATGTGTTTTGGTCTTCCATCTCTTTGGTGCACACTGGCAATGCTGTGAAGGAGCTGAATGGGGATGGGCTTCAGAGTCCCTGATGATGACTTTGGGCAGGATGCCCATCTGAACTATCATCCATTCTCATTGGCCAAATAGCAGGAAATTAAGGCGTTATGAGAAATAACCTCCTTCTACTGGGCTTCTTCTCCTGAGCTCCTGGCTGTGCGGCCTCAGGAAGGAGGAAAGGATGTTTATTTTATTTTATTTTATTTTATTTTATTTTATTTTATTATTATTTTATTTTATTTTATTTTATTTTATTTTATTTTATTTTATTTTATTTTATTTTATTTTATTTTATTATTTTATTTTATTTATTTTATTTTATTTTATTTTATTTTATTATTTTATTTTATTTTATTTATTTTATTTATTATTTTATTTATTTTATTTATTTTATTTATTTTATTTATTTTATTTATTTTATTTATTTTATTTTATTTTATTTTATTTTATTTTATTTTATTATTTTATTATTTTATTATTTTATTATTTTATTTTATTTTATTTTAATTTAATTTAATTTTATTTTATTTTATTTTATTTTATTTTATTTTTTATTTTATTTTATTTTATTTTATTTTATTATTTATTTTATTTTATTTTATTTTATTTTATTTTATTTTATTTTATTTTATTTTATTTTATTTTATTTTATTTTTTATTTTATTTTATTTTATTTTATTTTATTTTATTTTATTTTATTTATTTTAGTTAGTTAGTTAGTTAGTTAGTTAGTTAGTTAGTTAGTTAGTTAGTTAGTTAGTTAGTCAACACGTGTACAAGATAACAGGTATGATATAAACATAAACAAAAGCAAAGTATGCACAGGTAAAATTAGACAATAGGACAGAAGGACAGGGACAGTAGGCACGATGGTGCGCTTATGCACGCCCCTTACAGACCTCTTAGGAATGGGGTGAGGTCAACTGTAGACAGTCGAAGGTTAAAGTTTTTGGGGTTTGGGGAAGAAACCACAAAGTCAGGTAATGCATTCCAGGCATTGATCATTCTGTTGCTGAAGTCGTATTTTCTGTAGTCGAGTTTCGAGCGGTTTACATTGAGTTTGAATCTATTGTGTGCTCGTGTATTGTTGCGGTTGACGCTGAAGTATTCATTGACAGGTAGGACATTGTGGCAGATGATTTTATGAACTACATTTAGATCAGATCGAAGGCAACGTAACTCTAAGTTGTCTAAGCCTAAAATTTCAAGTCTGGTGGAATAAGGAATTCTGTTGCGAGTAGAGGAGTGGAGGACTCGTCTTGTGAAGTATTTCTGGACTCTCTCAATTGTATTAATGTCCAACATGTAGTGCGAGTTCCAGACAGATGAGCTGTATTCAAGGATTGGTCTGGCAAATGTTTTGTATGCTCTGGTTAGCAGAGTAATATTGCCAGAGAAGAAGCTACGTAAGATTAGGTTGACAACTCTTAATGCCTTTTTGGCAATGTTGTTACAATGGGATCTGGCACTTAGGTCATTAGATATGAGTACTCCAAGGTCTTTAACAGAGTGAGGGTTGTCTACAAGGTCGTGTCCTCCAAGTTTATATTTTGTGTTTGGATTCTTTTTGCCAATGTGTAAGACAGAGCATTTGTTTGTTGAAATTTGTAGTTGCCAGTTATCAGACCATTGTGATACAGGGTCAAGGTCTTTTTGAAGGGTAGAAGCCAGCAGAGTAAACCAAGATCTTTAATCCCAACATGGTCTCCCAAGGCAGGCACCTATTTTGGACACTAGTAATAAAGGAAGATGCTGCTGCGGGAAGATCACTTTAGTAATGCAAGCAAAGGGATCATTTCAAACTGTGCAGTAGAAAGCATGGTAACTCTTTATTTTTTTTACCAAGAAAACCATATGGATGAATGACAATGAACACTGACAAACTATTCACTAAGGCTGCATTACTATTACTATTAATCTTCTTATCGTTCCTATCACCCATCTCCTCCCACTTATGACTGTATGACCATAACTTGTTGATTGTATCCTTACGATTTATATTGTTTGTTTCCTAGTATGATTTGATTGCTTATTTGTACCCTATGACTATCACTAAGTGTTGTATCTTATGATTCTTGACTAATGTATCTTTTCTTTTTATGTACACTGAGAGCATATGCACCAAAGACAAATTCCTTGTGTGTCCAATCACATTTGGCCAATGAAGAATTCTATTCAATTCAATTCAATTCTATTCTATTCTATTCTGTTCTGTTCTGTTCTGTTCTGTTCTGTTCTGTTCTGTTCTGTTCTATTTTATTCTATTCTATTCTGCCAGACGATAGATCCCTCAGGTTGTATGGCACTCAATCCACTATTAAGGCTAGGCAGAGATCTTTTGGGGGATTAATAGTATTTATGATAAGGATAGATTAAAACCTCCTAGACATCTAGTTGCTGATGTTGCTTTGCAAAAAAAAAAAGGAAAAGGAAATTTGAATCTGCAAAGATGGAATTACAGTGGGAACATAAGAAATATAAACGCGGGAAAACTCAACAAAGTGTGCATCGCGGTTAGCAAGAGAAGCAGGAAACATCTACTTCAAAAAAATTAGGCAAAAATTGTAGTACTCCAGTAACATACCCACTTACCAAGATTTCTGTATCCTGTTTCCCTTTTTCCTTTCAATAAATCAGGTTAAAGAAGAGTCTGTGGATCTTGGAAAGGTGTGTGTGGTTGGCTGTAAGTAGCTATCTTACTCTTGATACTTCTGGATCCTTTGTAATGCATAATTCACTATGTGAAGAAAGACATGCAAGGATCTCATCTAATAGCAATGGCAATAGCACTTAGACTTATATACTGCTCCACAGTGCTTTTACAGCCCTCTCTAAGCGGTTTAGAGAGTCAGCATATTGCCCCCAACAATTTGGGTCCCCTTTTTACCCACCTCTGAAGGATGGAAGGCTGAATCAACCTTGAGCCTGGTGAAATTTGAACTGCCAAATTGCAGGTAGCAGTCAGTCAGTAGAAGTAGCTGCAGTATTGCACTCTAACCACTGCGCCACCGCGGCTCATAATCCACTATCTTCTCTCAATAGCTTTTCAGATGCTTTGAGAAGCTCCTAAGCAGATAAGGAATGCCCAACACCTCATATTTGCATTTCTCAGGAACAGATTTGGGCTTGTTTTTAATATGTGCATGTGGAGCTTGTGTGTATGTGAGTGCGTGTGTGCGCTTGCGAGCAATATTGCTTTCTGGAGGCTACATTTTTTAGCCTCAACATGAAGGGCAGAGCAGAATGTCACGGCAGAACCACCAGCTCAAATGGCCACTTGGCATCAGTTGAATTGGCATAACGCACATGCAGAATCTGCTTTTGAACAGTGTCACAGCCATCCAGCATTTGTAAGGAGGCTGCTCCAGATTTAGCAGAGGTGCTTCCAGTTAATACTTTGCTCCTAAGTTTGTTAAAGTGAAGCCTTTCTCCAAAAATGTGGTTGTCATAATATGTAGCAGTGTTTTTCAGGCGCTCATCTGTCAATAATTTCAATTTTTCCCAACAAAAGTTACGAATCAGATGGAATGAACACAACACTCACGTTTGAAATGAAAGCTGGCAGGTTATTGCAACATTCCCAATAGAAGTTCCCAAACTACTGTGCACCATGTCATTCTAGTATTCAAGAAATGAGCAAGTGGATTCAATTCGGTATGGCAAGCAGCCTCAAACCATACAACTCCTCCACCCTCCATCACTGTCCAGGCGAAAGCAGAGAGGACAACTAAAGATGATGATGTTGATTACGATAGTCAGAAAACTGGATATTTTCATTCTTCCCAGCCAAAAGAATTCAGAAACCGTCACTTCTACGAAATCTGCAGAGCAACTGGATGCTCTAATTCAGCCGATGCTGCACAGAATTCCTTTAAGCTTGTATAATTAAAATTAATATACCATATTGTGAGGTGTTGTTGTTTTTTTTAACTTCTATTTAGGGAGAGGGGAGGAGGAGATTCTGCAGTAAAAGGAGGAGAATGATCCATCTACAGTTCAGAAGGTAAAAAAATAAAAGGGAAAAGAGACAATGTGGAATGAATGTTTATTTATCCATTAGTAAGTTTGGAGGCCAGCCAGTGCCTTTCTAAAAGTATCTATTACTTCCCAGTTTTCTAAGCTGGGAATCTGAAATACAGTAAAGCTTCAGGCAAATCATGCTTTCTTCTTTTGGTAATAAAAGGATCTTGTAGCTTATGTTGTAAACGTGTAATATGTCGACACGTTTGTGAGGTCAGTAAACTCACGGCTGAAAGCATCACCCGGGACAAATCAGTTTTCGCTGGAACCTGACAAATACTATAAGGAGATAGTAAATTTCTCCCTCTAGTGCCTGCAATGGGGTCAGCAAACTTCCCTTGAGGCAAAAAAAAAGTGCCACTTCAGCTACCACTTTATAATTTAAGACGGAGGT
This sequence comes from Diadophis punctatus similis, assembly GCA_023053685.1. Taxonomy (NCBI): domain Eukaryota; kingdom Metazoa; phylum Chordata; class Lepidosauria; order Squamata; family Dipsadidae; genus Diadophis; species Diadophis punctatus. Next base: position 147,914,258 of record JALIGW010000001.1, read on the forward strand.
GAACGTTTGTATTTTCAAACATTTGTGCTATGAATTAACAATGGACAGAGTGCTGTTTTATTTCGCACTGTATGCAGCTTGTTAAACGAGAGCTAGAGGCTTACCTACAGCTTAGTGTTCACAGACCTCACTTTGGATTTATAAAAACTAGAGATTAAAACAAATATTTGTAGAGTTCAAATATAGTTTCTGCAAATCCAAAATTGCGACTATTGCAGGTCTGGACACATACTAAGCCACAAGTAAACCTCCAACATTAATGCATCAGGAGGTACAATATCAGGTGTCTTCTCTAACTCTTATATATGACTTACAGTAGCTTATGTGAATACAGCCATTGTTGTAAAACGTAGGACCAGAAATTAGGCAATTTCAAGGAGCAGCATTAAAATATAATAAGCAAGATTAATATGGGCAGCATTAGTGGCTTTTACCATATACCAGTGCCGAGATGGCGCAGTGGTTAAATGCAGCACTGCAGGCTACTGCTAGTTCAGCAGTTCAGCTGTTCAAATCTCACCGGCTCAAGGTTGACTCAGCCTTCCATCCTTCCGAGGTGGGTAAAATGAGGACCCAGATTGTTGGGGGCAATATACTGAACTCTGTAAACCACTTAGAGAGGGCTGTAAAGCACTATGAAGCGGTATATAAGTCTAAGTGCTATTGCTATTGCTATGGTGAGCCAAATCTGAGGGAATGCAAGGCGTTGCCCTATATCAGCTCCAGCACGCATATGTGCACTGGCCAGCTGATTTTCGGCCTTTTTTCGGCCATTTTCGCTCTCCCCAGGGTTCAGGAAAGCCAACTGAACCCTGGGGACGGCGAAAAATGGTCCAACGGGCCAACTGGAAGTCCAGAGGCTTCAGTGAGGCCTGTGCGCATGCGCGGGGGGCAGCATGGGGGGTTGTGCACATGCGCGGCGGTTGTGCACATGCATGGGGGGAGGGCATTGCATTATGGATGTGGGCGCGCGCGCACCCTTTTGGCACCCGAGTCAAAAAAGATTTGCCATCACTGTCATATACCCTTGAACATGTTTATTTAAAAATGATTCCCGCTGATGCTAATGGAGGTTACACCCAGATAGATAAAGATAGCATTGAAAGCTTTCAAAATTGTTGTTTTTGTGACTGGCCAGTTTGGTGTAGTGGTTAAGGCATCAGGCTAGAAAGCAGGAGACCAAGTTTCCAGAACCAGGAATTCTAGTCCCACTCTAGGCATAAAGTCAGCTGGTGACCTTGAGCCGGTCACTTTCTCTGAGCCCTAAGAAGGAGGCAATGGCAAACCACTTCTGAAAAACCTTGCCAAGAAAACTGCAGGGAGTTGTGCAGGCAGTCTCTGAGAACTGGACATGATTGAACAGATGGGGGGTGGGGTGGGGAAAGTGAGCTGAAGTACATAATCTTTATAAACTGAATTACTGCAGTAGAATGAATGTACCACTTGCAAGTAGAGAAGAATGTTCTCACCGGCCATGTCTGATGCCTTATTGACAGCCATTCATGTCAGACACTTAAAACCCTAAATCAAGATGCACCTCCCTTGCCTAAATAGACATTTAGAATCAATGGAACATGTTTGTCTTGTTTCTCAGTGTAAAGATGTGAGCAAAAGTGTTTTACTACAAGGGATCAACAAAAATCCATTATTCTTCACATAATCGGTAGCTTGGGAGATAATATGTTTTCAATGTAGCCTTAATTGTTTGCTACGAGTTATTGTTCTCACTGTACATAGAGTTGGGTTATTTCTTTTTTTGAAGTCTAAAAACTGTAATTTCTAACTTTATGAATGGCTTTTCTCCTTGATTTTAGGTCACTATTTATATGGGATTGATTTGTTTAGCTTTACTCCAGTGGTGAAATCCAATTTTTTAACTACTGGTTCTGTGGGCGTGGCTTGGTGGGCGTGGCATGGCTTGGTGGGTGTGGCTTGGTGGGCGTGGCATGGCTTGGTGGGCGTGGCTTGGTGGGCATGTCAGTGGAAGGATACTGCAAAATCTCCATTCCCACTCCACTCCAGGGGAAGGATACTGCAAAATCTCCATTCCCACCCCACTCTGGGGCCAGTCAGAGGTGGCATTTGCCGGTTCTCCGAACTACTCAACATTTCCGCTATCGGTTCTCCAGAACCTGTTAGAACCTGCTGGATTTCACCCCTGCTTTACTCTCTTTCTTAAGGCTAGACCTTCTATGATGAAATGCTATCAACAAGAACATCACTGGATCATTCCAGGAGCATTTGGGGAAGATATGGTGGATACTAAGCTTGAGGATTACCCATGGCTTTCCTGTTGCAGCAAAAATAAAGTTCTAGAAAATTAGAATTCCATTTTGCCCATTTCAAAACTTTTGAAAAAATCAGATGATAATGGGTAAACTTACTTCCTATATTTGGCATCTGAAAATGATGCATTTGGATTTGATCTCCTGGGAGATGTTATGAAATAGCTATCACAAGTGCCAGCATTCGGAAGCAGTGGTAGAATTAGAGCTTTGAGGAGAAACCGGGTAAGGAAAGGAAGGGAAGAGGGAAAGGGAGAGGAGGAGGGGAGGGGCTGGGAAGGGAAGGGAAGGGAGGGGCAGAGAGAGGAGGGGTGGGGAGGAGTGGGGAAGGGAAGCTATTACCACAGGAGAGAAAAAGCAGGATGTTTTCTTCTTTCATACTTTCTACAGTGATAGATAGCATGGTAAGAATCCTTAATTTCTCCCCCATCCTCAATTTGACTTGTGGGGAAGGAATGGGGCAGATTGCATGAGCAGACCTGTTGTATGTTGCTAAAACATATAGATACTGAACGATATGGTAAAAAGGATGTTGAGGTTGGGGGGGGCATATCTTATCTTACTTATCTTTCCTGCCTTTTTGTTCTATAACCTTCTCATTTGAAAGTTAAAAATGCAGCAGACTCATGACCTAGGCTGATCTACTTTAGGCCAAGAAGAGGAAGACTCATACAACCTAAATGTTCATCCACATATCAAAAAAGACACCTAGCCTAATCCTACCACTCCAGGGGTGGGTTCCAACTTACCCCGCTGCCGGGTTGCTTCCTCCCGTGCCGCGTAGCCGAAACACCAAAAAAATAAAAATAAAAAAGCCAAAAACAAAATGGCGACACATGCAAAGTGCCGGAAACTCAGTTTCTGCCCATGCGCAGAAGAATTTTTAAAAAAATAAATAAAAAAAATCAGAAAAATTAAAAAAAAATTAGAAAAAAGATGGAGCTGCCCACGGACCGGCACCGACCGATCCAGCTCAGTGACATCATCGTGACATCACCAGCAGGTCACTACCGGTTCGGGCGAACCGGGAGGGACCCACCTCTGCACCACTCACTTCTTCTTTTTTTAAAATAAATTTTATTTGTTTTTAGTCTTTCAATATCTCATGTCGTGAGCATTTGCTTTAATACATCCCTATAATATTATTAACAATATTTTTGTTTTTAAAATAATTACAATCCATTATCATTTCATTTTCAATACATCTCTCACATTTCTTTTCTTCTTAATATCTGTCTTTAGTCTTTTCCCCCTCTTATTTTATCCTTATTTTAATTCCAGCAATCAAAGATGTGGTCATTTACCACTCACTTCTTATGTTTTTGAGCATCCACAGAGGCGATGTCTGTATGCCTATGCACACAGACAAACACACTCATACATACCACACTCTGAAATCTACCTTTTATTTCTTGGGCCATACTGGATTATAAAATCTTTCTTGACCCAGTGATATTCTTCACTGGAATACCCCACGGTGTGAATAATCGTGTTTTAAGGAACAAGGATGTCATTTAGTCAAGTCTGTCCAAACTGTAAAAGGATAATTCATGACATGGGCTCCTCTGATGCACCAAATCTTTGGTCAAGAAACCATTTCAATGGAGAAAATTAATCTAAAGTGCGGGGTGGGAGAGAAAGCCTTGTACAGAGGCAAACACCCCTGATCATATTATCAGACATGAAATACTCTCTCCATTTAAAATACCGACATATCTTGCAGCTCATGATGGAATCAGGTTGAAAATAGGAAAAGCAATATCCTGTTAGACAGGCAAAATGAGAAACTGACTTATCAGGACCACAAGTCATCTGTTAAAAGTGCTGCTATAGCAGGTTGGGAGGGGCGACGGTAAAATTTGTTTCCTTTTCAGCTAAGGAAAAAGAAGCCTACCGCTCATAGACCAATAATTAAAACTGCCACACTCAGTCTCTCAAATGGCTTTCATTAAGTCAGTTCCTAATGCACGATAACAAAATGGCTGAGTTGCCACCTCACATTCAGCCACAATTTGTTTGCTTTGGGTAAACCCATTCCTGTTTAACATCAGGTGTGATTCCCCTTTATTCTTTTCCTACCATTGTGTGTGGATGTCCACGATAGCTTTTAAGGACAGAATGAGAGGGCTTAGTTATTAAAGTATGGAATGCATAATGAAAACTTATTATGTACCAGTCATGATTCTTGTTTTTTAAAGTGTTTTTACTGCACGAACCATTATTGTACTGAACACACAACTGGTTGAATTAATGTATTTTCACTGAAGGGTTTGCTCTTACTCTGCTGTGTTTTAATATTAATCGGTGAATTACATTTTTAGAAAGTTCACATTCCCCCTAAAAATCACAAGCAACAATATATTTAAATGCGTATTTTGTGTTTCTTCTCCCATTGTGCTTTCGTATATGCATTCTGACTTTTTTTTCCAATTAATAACAATGTTGAAACATTTGAGAAGTGTAAAAATGCGCAGATAACAAAGCTCTAACCTGCTGTTTAGATACAGATCCGATTATTCTTACTGAAAACGGCAAAGAACTCTTCAAGCATCACTAACTGAATGGTAATTGTGAATGCAAATTATTATGGTGTTTGCTTGAATTACATTAAATTATACTTTCTATATAGGCACTTTTAAAAATCACTGATATTTAGTTCAGTTTGTTGAACTGAAAGAAAGTTTACTGACAATCTATTAACCAGTGAACGGCTTAATAGGATTATAGAGTAATTCTGGCAACTCCCCCACCCCCAGATACACACATGCACCTATACACACACACAAGCACACACAAAAACACACACACTTCCTGATACACTTAAGAACTACAGCCTTCAGTTTCCTGAACAAACCAAGAAAGATAGATACATAGTCAATTCATCCAAGGAGCACTGGGTAGGGAAAGGTTGGCATAAGCCAGGGGTCGGCAACCTTAAACACTCAAAGAACCACAAAGGTCCTAACCAGAAGCCCCCCATTCAATTCTGGAGCCGACCGGAAGTCCGGTTCTCCTACCATAGAGTCTCTTCCTAGCATGGCATACTTTTTCCTCTACCAGTCCTAACCAAAAGCCCTATCAATTGTGGAGCTGACTTGCAACAGGGAGCCGCAGCAGAGGGATGAAAGAGCCACATGCGGCTCCAGAGCCACGAGTTGCTAACCTCTGGCATAAGCTATTAAGAATAACCCCAGAGCTAAAGCTATTGATCTCATTGTGAATTTCACTGACTCTTCCAAAACTGGAATGTTGAACCACAATGACATAAGGCCAAGGATCCAGGCGTGAGGAGATCCATGTAGCAAGAATCTGAATTCAATCCACTGAGTTTTCTTCAACCTGCAATTCTCCAGATGTGTTGGATTACATGCTCCCAAGCAACATGGCTAAAAAAATGAGAGGCGTCCACAACTCATTGGAGAAGATCAGCTTAAAACTGTTCTTTCAGCCCAGGTATCCTGTTTGTTACTAGTGGAGAGGTTTGTATGGAATGCAAAAATATCTAGCTCATCTTTCTATAATCTCAGGTCTTCAAAATTGCTAGATTCCCACTCCTATGAGCCGCAGTGGCACAGTGGTTAGAGCAGGGGTGAAATCCAGCAGGTTCTGACAGGTTCTGGAGAACCGGTAGCGGAAATTTTGAGTAGTTCGGAGAACTGGCAAATACCACCTCTGGCTGCCCCCAGAGTGGGGTGGGAATGGAGATTTTGCAATATCCTTCCCCCAGGAGTGGGGAGGGAATGGGGATTTTGCAGTATCCTTCCCCTGCCATGCCCACCAAGCCACACCCACATACCAGTAGTAAAAAAATTTGGATTTCACCACTGGGTTAGAGTGCAGTACTGCAGGCTACTTCTGCTGCCTGCCGGCTGCCTGCAATTTGGCAGTTCAAATCTCACCAGGCTCAAGGTTGACTCAGCCTTCCATCCTTCCGAGGTGGGTAAAATGAGGACCCAGATTGTTGGGGGCAATAGCCTCTGTAAACCGCTTAGAGAGGGCTGTAAAACACTGTGAAGTGGTATATAAGTCTAAATGCTATTTCTATTGTTACAGTTCTTAGCCAAAGGTCATACTGCCTAAGGATTATGGATCTTCATGGCCAACATATCTGGGAGACCTAGACTGGCAAAATGGTCTTAGTTATTGGTAGCTGGTATTCCTATAGACCAGAAGGGATTTGTAGCCTCAACCTCAATAACCATTAAGCTAAGTACTGGAAGAGAAAACTCGGTCCCCACACAGTGGCTCCCCACAAAGAGGCTGCATGGCTGCAATCTGGAACATATTCTGAGGTGGTGATGAATCCGTGGGTCTGAATTAATTTTGCTCACCCAGCCGAGTTAGGCTATCCTCCCAGCAGGAAGAGCCAGAAAAGTTCCCCTATGCTGCTGTATTCCAGGATTCACAAGCTGCCTGCATGGGGAAAGTCCCGCTATTTAGTTTCATTCCTGGCTCCCGGTGTTCCTCCGAGACCTGCTTTCAGCTGTGACAATGGGGAAAGCAGCAGAGCTCCATAAGTGTGGAGTGACGAGGGCTGCCTATGTTTCAAGCAGGAAAGGTAGGGAGAACAGAAGCCCCCCTTCTGAATAGCAGGGGTAGAGCGTTTCTTCCCTTTTTTTTTTTTGGCCATGGTGTTAAGGATAGAAATCAGAGCGCCTTTGTTCTCAGCGTCCCTTCCGGCTGCTAATTAGCTTTGGAAACTGGGGGCTGCTTTGTGGGCCTGCTTTGCAGAGACATTCGTGTGCAGCACTCAAGCGTGCGTAGAACAGGTCCTTGGGTGCCTCCTTCTTCCCCAGACCCATCTGCTGCTGCTCTGCGCTCTCATCTGTTTCTTCTGCCTGAACGACTCGTGAGCCTTGCTCCCAATTTTTTTTTCTTAAGACATGAAAAATGAGCTTGCTCAGGACGTGAAAAGTCCCTTGAAATCTTTCACCTTACGGTCTCTTTCTGATTTATGTATGTGTGTGGGGGGGTTAACAACGCTGAGATGGTACAGCTCCAGCGCCTTTGTCATTATTCTCCTTCACGGAATAATTCTAGCCTATCGGGAACCGCTTAGTGAACAGGATAGCTAATTATGTCCCTGTAACTAATCCTATTCAGGCACCCAAGGAGGTCAGTAAATGAGGCTTGCTGGAACACTCCCTCTGAATGTAGAATCAGGGAACGGGTCATCAAAGCAACTACATCCGTGCCAGGCTTTCTCACACAGAGGCGGGCATAACCGCACGGATCAGAAACTGAAGAGGTGGCATCCGCTTTCAGGTAAATGCTCAAATGCGTCCCGCCGAGCAGAGTGGGTGAATGCCATCCCCAGCCCTGACATTAGAAACAGATGGCACTCATCTGCTCTGCCTTGCGCTACTTCCAATGAAATGTGCAATCAAGTTATGCAATTGAATGCGCATCTCCGCCCAGCACCTACCTGTCGTCACCACCACCACAGAGGGAGGCCTGTGAATGGAGGAACAGCCCAATTGGCTCAGCCACCCGGCTTTATGACTTCATCTCTCTGTCACCAACCCCAGTGCATTTTTGTGCTATTAAAAAAAGATGTCTCTGTAAAAAAAAAAAAGATAAGGGGGGGGCAGAGGAGAACCTGCAGCGCCCCCCCCCACACCCGATGTTGCTGAACTATAGTTCGCTGTTGTTCCATTGTGAAGCATGCTGGGAGTTGGAGTTTTACAAGATCTGGAAGGTGACATGTTGTCCACCTCTGATGTAAAGGACATCATTTTTGTGAGAGGGAAAAAAATAGTTTGCCAAATTCACTCCTGCTGAGCACCGCTCCCTAATCTTTTCATCACTGGACAGACCTGAGGGTGGAGGTTCGTTCTCTGAGGCTGTGGGTTGGTTTCCAAACGTTTCGTTACCACAAGCTCGGAGAACGAACCTCCACCCTCATCCTACACCTGAGCTACAGGTATCTGCCACTAATGCAGACCTGTATTTTTTCCCCCTCTTAATGCAGTTTCTACCTAGCTTTCTTTAACGCAAAGCCATTCCCCTATTGGAGATTTTGTTTTTCCTCTATATATGCACAGAGCCACGTGCTTCCTTGTCATAAATCAAGCAGCAGTGATTATCACTGACTGCCATTTCAGATGGATTAGAAAGGCAACATATGAGGAGGTGGGAAGGGGTTAGGCCTTTTTTTCTTCAGCTCTGGTATCCTTCTGATCTCCCCTGTTGTTGCAATTATGAATGACAGAAGAAGCACCAAGAAAACTCCATGTACAAACTGTTCTCCTTGCCAAGGCTACCAAATTCTCACTATTGTATAAAAACACACACACACACACATATGTAGGAAGTTAGCACCCACCCCTCTCCTAGAAAAATGAAATATCGTAGGAAATATTAAAAGGCAGAATATATTCTATAGAATATCCCTGGAAACATGCTTTTAAGCAGACAAAAGACTCCTCTTAGAAACCCCCACCCTTTGCCAATGGGCCATTAAGGACTGGGCCCAGCTCACACATTCCTCTCACCTAGCCTGGAAGTCTTCTGCATAACACAATAGGATTTGCCCAAGGCCCTTTCATTCAGCCAAAGCTGGGACAGACAAAAGCCTATAGAGTTGCCACTGCATGGCCTTCTGGGAGCCTGACCACCAATCAGTTGCATTATATACACAAGGAACAGGAAACTAAGAGGTGGGACCCAACAGAGAGTATAAAACAAGGAACTCAGCATCTCTTCTGCCTCTTTTTCTCTTCACCCACATCTGGAAACATGTGATCTACCTTTTCTGTACAGGGGCTCATGCCATGTGCTCCTGTCCACCATATTAAAAACCTTCTTTCCAAGCAACTTCCATGAATCCAGTGTCTTTTTCCCCACTTGGAAATGAACCCAGAAGGATATTCCTTACAACACACACACACACACACACACACACACACACACACACACACACACACACACACACACATACACACACATGTTTTCTAGCTCTCCAAAGTTCTTTACAAGCAGTCTGTCACATTTTAAAACCCGACGTAATTACGGTGGTCTCTATAGTGGATCAGCTTTTGAATTTCATTTTATAAGTTTCCCTGCCAGAACCTCTTCAGAGATCTCTCTAATTTAGTCAGAAGACTTATATTTCACTCAACAACTTTTTTCTTCCCCCTGCCAAGACTTTTAAAGTAGAACTGCCAGCAACCAATGTCAACCTTTCCTCTGTCAATATTAAGAAAATGATTTACTGCATCCCTTTTGGGTTAACTTACTGTACCTACAATATAATTGTATGAATACTGTAGTAAAAATGAAGGAAAAAAGCCTTTATGTTCAAACAAATATTTACTTTGGATCTTTTCATTACTCTTTTTTTTAGATGGGATATTGTGATAAGAAATTATTACAGTGGGATGAAATCCTAGAAGGTGAACAGTCTGATCTATATTGACAGGGAACTAGAGAAGGAAGTTTCTAAATGCAGAAGTCTGTTGCTTCCTAACAGAGTTACTTCCCACACAGTCTGTCAAGACCTTTACAGCAGCTCCCAACCAAGAAAACAAGATTATCACGAACTTAGAGTAGGCAAGTTTAGGATAATAAGAAAGTTGTTCAGTTACAGAATCTTGGAAACTGGATATTTGTATCTGGCCTTCATTTATCAGTGTGTATGTGAAGGAAGGCTATCTCTAAAGCAGTGTTTCCCAACCTTGGCAACTTGAAGATGTCTGGACTTCAACTCCCAGAATTCCCCAGCCAGCATTCGCTGGCTGGGGAATTCTGAGAGTTGAAGTCCAGATATCTTCAAGTTGCCAAGGTTGGGAAACATTGCAGTCTAAAGCTTTGATTTTCTTTCTATCTGAATCTTCTTTAATGGGGTGGATGTTAATTTCTTATTTGATGCCAAAAAATATCCATCTGTTCTTGTTCTGCAATATTTTGGAAACATCCATTTTTGCTCCCAGCTATAGAATTGCATCATGGGGTCCCTCCTTTCTCCCTCCTATTTCCATCTCATTTGTCATAATGACAAGCATTTTAAAAACAAGAACACAATTAGATAGATCATCTATGTAACAATCAGAGATGGGTTTCAGCAGGTTCTGACCAGTTCTGGAGAACCGGTAGCGGAAATTTTGAGTAGTTCGGAGAACCGGTAAATACCACCTCTGACTGGCCCCGCCCCCATCTATTCTCTGCCTCCCGAGTCCTAGCTGATCGGGAGGAAATTGGGATTTTGCAGTAACTTTCCCCTGGAGTGGGGAGGGAATGGAGATTTTGCAGTATCCTTCCCTTGGAGTGGGGTGGGAATGGAGATTTTACAGTATCCTTCCCTTGCCATGCCCACCACGCCACGCCCACCAAGCACACCACGCCCACCAAGCCACGCCCACAGAACCAGTAGTAAAAAAAATTCAATCCCACCACTGGTAACAATTGATCAAGGATCACAGTAACAAAACATTTCCAGTGTGTGTGTGTGTGTGTGTGTGTGTGTGTGTGTGTGTGTGTGTCTATATGTGTGCATGTTGTGTATATGATGAGTGTTTTTCTATGGGGTTTTGCAGTTGAAAGTACAAAAAAGGGGGAATCCTATAGGATCATTTCTAAGAAATGCCTCTTCTTTCTTTTGTGATCAATCTGGATTCCATACATTTTTAGGTGCATTGATGTGAACCTCACGATCCTGACTTATAACTTTAAAACTACAAAGTATGCATTTCTGGGATCCTTCTTCCATTTCTATAGATCCTGAAACACTAAAAATCCTCTCTTTCTTTTAAAAGACACAATCATAGCATTTCTGTCTTATATATCTGTTGGCTAGCTTGGAGCCAGATATAATCATAACATCAGCTTATTCACTTACAATGTGGCATTGCTATAAATTCTTTGGGATTTATGGTGGCCATTGGACAGTTAGACTTTGAAGCTTAGAGATTCCCAGGCAACAACATTTCAAAACGATAGTAGGGATGGCTCGAAGTTTTCTGCACAGTATTGCTGATAGCATTGCTACCACCTGCTGGTATTTCCTGCCAACTGGTCCAGGTGGGCCTTTGCTCTTCTCCTTTCTCTCTGTGCACCAGAATTGTCTCAGAGCTGCTTCTAGAGAGGTATATGGCATGCAGTGGGGCTGGGGATGTTCTCAGAAACAAGGTGCCAGTGGTAATGATGGAGACACTGAGATTTTCTTGAGGGAGATGGTGCTTTAGTTGAAGAAGATAACAAACGAGCCTCAGATTTCTTCCTAAGCTCCAACTATTTCATTACTGCTGTTTTTTGAAAACACAAAGGGAGGACAGTTAGCAACTGGAAGAAGGACTTGACACCAGCAGTGGGTTGCTCCCTGTTCTGCCCAGTTCTTAGAACCGGTAGCGCTGGCGGCAGGAAGCTCTGCCCACCCACCCAGAACACTTCTGTGCATGCTCAGAAGTGTTGCGTGCGCGCACAAGTGCCCACACGAACCGGTAGTAAAGGGCTTTTAGAACCCACTACTGCTTGACACTCTGGTCAGAGAGGCCCATTTGGCCTTTGCATTGTAGTCCACCTGGTAGCAGGATGATCCTTTTATTTCCTGGTTTTTAGCTTTTCTGACTTTTGGTGGCTTTTAAGAATGTGGATTTCCAAAGGGCATCTAATGATCCAAGCTCTGGCAACTGATACAGCAGGTGATCGTGGTCCTGTTTGAACTTCTTGTAAACAAAGGACTCAAATCACTCCTCCCTGAACCTTATGTTTGTATACTGGTGACATAGTCCAACATAAATGAGCAGGTATAATGTTTGAGGAAAATACACTTAATACATTTCAAAGGGAAACATGGAATGGGATGGGAGTTCTATGGAAAGCCGAGCAGGCAAGTTTTTGGTGGCTAAGAGAGACAGGCTGAGAGAGATACGTAACATGTTGATGCCTCCTAAAATTGCATTCATTATTTTTGCAGCGGCCTCATTCTACTGATTTATATTCAATTGCAATGTATTACCTGCTTATAAATCATGCTAGGGACACTAGGCAAAGACAAAGGGAATAGAAAAGATATTAAAGGCCTGAGATAACAGCAACAAGAAACATAGCTAAGTCTAAATTACCCCTACACCTTCATATCTCGCTATGCCTTTGTATCTTGGCAAACCCTTCCTGTTTCTACCATGCATCATATATTGCCTTTTGTTCTCTAAACTTCTCAACCTCTTTTCTTCTGATAATTTCATCAATATCATCAGGCACAATTACCTTGGTCTTCAATAGAGTCATTTCATTTGCAATTATTTACTCTATTTTCCTTGTCAAGTACAACTCTCTTGAAACAACTCTCTTGACACAACTTGACACAACTATCACCAGGAGCCCTGGTGGCGCAGTACCAGGGGTGGGTTCTAACTTACCTCGTTGCTGGTTCCTTTCCTCCCACGTCGCGTGGCCATGCCTCGTGGGCGCGCACACGTGAGAAGCACACGCCCACATGTGCAATGGAAAAAAATCCCTCCCAAAAAAGCCAAAAACAAGATGGTGACCGCATGCACAGTGCCAGAAACTTGGCTTCTGCGTATGTGCAGAAGAAAAAAAACCCAGAAAAAAATCCCCCCCCCAAAAAAAAATTCTAAAAAAAAAAGTCAAAAAAATTCCCCTCAAAAAAAGATGACGGTGCCCACGGACTGGCACCGACTGAACCAGTTCCGTGACATCATCGTGACGTCACCAGTGCGTCGCTACCAGTTTGGGTGAACTGGTCTGAACTGGGAGGAACCCACCTCTGCGCAGTAGTTAGAATGCAGTATTGAAGGCTGACTCTGCCCACAGTCTTGAAGTTTATCCTGACCAGCTCGAGGTTGACTCACCTTTCCATCCTTCTTGGATCAGTAAAATGAGGACCCAGATTGTTGGGGGAAATGTACTGACATTTGTAAACCGCCCAGGGAATGCTGTAAAGCACTATGAAGTGGTATATAGGTCTAAGTGCTATTGCTATTGCTATCTTCAATATATTCATTTTCAGAGCCATACTCCTTACTGCTTCATACAATTTACATTGCAGAGCATAACATCATTCATGGAATCAGTTTGGTCTAGTGGTTAAGTCACCAGGCTATTTTACTTCCTGCTCAGTGTTGCACTACATTTCCAAAATGTTCCCGTTCTGAACTTTTGTACCCTTTCAATCACAATTCTGCTAAACAACTTTCCATAAATTAATGGAGAATTAATCTCAAGGGGATTTAGTTTTATTCTTATTATATTTTCTTGAAATAGGGGGAAATAACAGGATTCCTCTAAGTGTCAGATATGTACAATCTTCACATGTATGTTAAATGAATTGCGTAGTCACTCAATAAGCAAACACTTGTATTTTAACATTTCTCCAGTTACATCATCTATAGAGCTGAGGTGGTGCAGTGGTTAGAGTGCAGTACTGCAGGCTACTTCAGCTGACTGCTAGCTGCAGTTTGGCAGTTCGAATCTCACCAGGCTCAAGATCAACTCAGCCTTCCATCCTTCCGAGGTGGGAAAATGAGGATCCAGATTGTTGGGGGCAATATGCTGATTCTGTAAACCGCTTAGAGAGGGCTATAAAGCACTGTGAAGCGGTATATAAGTCTAAGTGCTATTGCTATTGCTATACCTGCAGCCTTATCATTTTTCAATATTGTTACAGCATGTATGCTTTCTTTGACATCATTCTTTTCACGGCCACTCTCATTTATAGCATTTATTGCAGTTCTAGTTCTTGAGATATTATCATTCCCATAGAAATTTCTAAAGCAGTCCTTTATCCATAGCTCTCAAAAAGCTACAGATAGTCCTTGACTTACGACCACAATTGAAAATTTAGGTTGTTAAGTGAGTTGTTTGTTAAGTGAATTTTGCCCCATTTTACAACCTTTCTTGGCTCAGTTGCTAAGTGAATCAATGCAAGTTGATAAGTTAATAACCCGGTTGTTAAGTGAATCTGGCTTCCCTATGGACTTTGTTTGTCAGAAGATCGCAAAAGGGGGAATCACGTGATCTTAGGACACCACAGTGGTCATAAATATGAATCAGTTGCCAAGCATCTGAATTTTGATCACATGATCATGGGGATGCAGGAAAGGTCGTGACCAGGGGTGAAATGCTCCCGGTTCGCTCGTGCCTGTCGGTCGTGGGAGAGCTGATCACAAAGGCAGTGCGAGGCTCCGCCTACCCGCCTGGACGGCGCCATTTGGGTTCTTTTACCCTCTGCGCATGCACAGAATGCTTTGCGCATGCGCAGAGGGTAAAAGAACCCAAATGGCGGCGTCCGGGCGGGTAGGCGGAGCCTCGCACTGCCTTCGCGATCAGCTCTCCGACAACCGACAGGCATGAGCGAACCAGGAGCATTTCACCCCTGGTCGTGACTGTGAAAAATGGTCATAAGTTACTTTTTTCAATGCGTTGTAACTTCAAACGGTCACTAAACGAACTGTTGTAAATTGAGGACTACCCGTACTACTTTATATGACTGAAAAAAATGGTGAAACGTTTTTTGTAAACTGCATTTACTTACTTGCATAAAGTTTAAAGGTATGACAAATGTAGAAAAAAAAAGCTAGTTATGACCCATCCTTGAAGGTATGACTGCTACCTCCTGATCATGTGATTACACCTCAGATGCTTCACAACCGACTTGTTTTAATGTCCTGTGGTCGCATAACTACAATTTGCAACCTTTTTTTTTTTTTGCTGTTTTTGGCAGAAAACAATGACAAAAAACCCCCCTTCCATTGTGTCTATGTCTGTGTTTGTTAAAAAAAAATATAAGATGTAATAGTAAGTATTGGCTAAGAGGAAAAAATCCTTTCAAATTGCAGCAGGACAACATCCAGAGTTTGAATTTTGGATGGGGCGGGTGGGAGGCAGAGTGAATAAATCTACTTTGTTTCTGCCCTACACACACACACACACACACACACACACACACACACACACACACAACACACACATTATAGCAATGGGTCAACCAAGCAGCACAGAGGGTTCCTAAGTCTTTCCTACTTTCAGAGCAAGGATAGCTGATTGTCTTATGCTTTCTCTACATTCAAGCCAAAAATTTATGAATTTCCTGGAGGTACCACATATGGTAGAGTTTTTTTTTAACTTGAAACAGGTGTCAGAATAATTGAATTTCTCCATCAATATTATTTTATGCCTCTTTGCAAAAATCTGCAATTTGCTTTTGAAAAACATCACTCATGTCTTTTCCTTGGTTGGGCGGTTAATAAGGAATACAACAACAGTCTTGCTTTTATTCGTTCCCCTGCTTCTTTTAACTCGGATGGTCTCTACAGTATTACCAAAGGTATTCATTTGGATTTCTGAGCAGGTGTAGATAGCTTTATCATCCTTTATCATACAGTAGAACTTCTGTTCCTTTTAAACCGACTGCCGTATTTTAGTCATGGGGATTATTATACCTATTAAATTATATTTGCCTTCCTGAACTAGAAGTTCATCTTATTTATTTCCTGTATTGTGAACATTAGTGTGCAGACAACAGCCATGAACTTTATGAGCCTGCATTCTTCTTAATTTTTTACTAGATGGTTTAATAGGTCCCATTAAAGCTAAGCTCTCACTTTATTCTATAATGCATTTTACGTGAGGCAAGGTTTCTGACACACACAGGATTCAGTTTAAAGCCCTTCTGATCTGGTTTACCAGGTTTTAGCTGAGCAAAATCTCATGCTGGCAATCTATTATCCAGAAACTACAACCAACGATTCCGGAAACTGTATCCTCCATTAACATTCTTTATATAGCTAGCCGCCTGTATCCTTTTTTCCTTTTGGAGATCAATTCTACTGACTGAAGAAAAAATATAAGCTCACTGCCTAAGGACTCAAGTTCTGGAGCTTCTTTCCTAGAGTTTCAAAGTCCACACTGATTTGGGTGTGATATGATAGTGACTGCTGTTGGTAGTATCAACTTGAGCATGTGAGTTCGATCCTAGGTAGAGGCAGATGTAGGGTCTCCTGCTTGGGCAGGAGGTTGGACTAGATGACCTGCAAGGTCCCTTCCAACTGTTAATCTGTTAAACATTTCTGGTATCAGACTTGCATTTTATATGTGATTACATCCATGCGTCACGATCTTTGATTCCCACATTGGGGAGCATTGTGGATGCACAAACACACCCGGTGAGAGGTCAAAAGAGTGTTTAATCACTTATTTTCCCACAAGGGGTAAAATAAGAAAAAGTAGAGTTCATATTGAGCCAATGTGGTGTGGTAGTTACAGACACTGGGCTAGAAACAGAAAGTCTGTGAATTCTAGTCTTGCCTTAGGCACAAAGCCAGTCACTTTCTCTCAGCCCTAGAAAGTAGGCAATGGGAAATCATCTCTGAAAAATGTTGCCAAGAAAACTATAGGAACTTGCCCAAACAGTGATCAGAAATTATCTCAAAAACATGCATACATGTGCGTGCACACACACACACCCAGACATAATCCATAATTACTTCAATATTTTTTTTTATATCTATTCAGCCACCAGGCCAACAGGTTAACTGTTTAAAATCAATATGGTTTCATTGTAAACAGTTTTCTACTGTTTCTAATGCTTTTAATATTTCTGATGTTAAAAGCCTTAACAATGCCTCTCAGTTCTTTTGTCTCCATGAAATACTGTATTTCATAGATTTGTGATTGCATAAAACATGACAGAGGTATTATTCAAAATATCAGAAAAACAGCCTCTATAACAGGATGAGAACATCATACATGCATTCAGCGTGACTGTTTGATTTGGTTCGGCCTCTGTGAACAAAAAGGGGAGAAAAAGAAAATCAAAATAATGTCATGCTTCTTACCAAAGAAGCCGCTCACACACTTGATGCTTGGGATTCAATGTTCTTTCACCTTCTTGATGCTGCGTTGCTCTAAGAGGGTACTTAGGTAAAGGCTGAGATACTCTTCAAATAAGAAGGAGAAAAGGATGCTAACTAACATCAGGTGTTTCAGGTACTGGTGTAAACTGCATCACTCTGTTGGAAGGAAAAGCCATCTGGTTCAGTTCCAAGCTGGGAGAAAGACGCTGGAAATAAAATGGAGGCTGGAGGCTGATTGGAAAGAAGGTCCATTTATTGGTGAACAGAACCACCAGGGTTTGTGGTTCTGGGGCAGCTGAACAACTAGCTAGATGAGTGCCAGGATTTTTATACAGGTCCTGAAATGCTGTTGGGTATGTGTGTGTGCGATGAAGGGGCTTGTGTTCTGAAAGGGTGTTGGGCTTCCCACAACTCAAAGTTCAATGACTTGCAAGTTGCATAAAAAGAAATATCATGAAAGGTCAGGCACGGTTACATTTGATGTATGAATTCAACTAATTGTTTTAAATTCTCCAGAAATTTCACAGTTGAAGTTTTGAATTCAGTTCCCCCCACCCATTCAAAAAAACAACAGGTCTGGCAAATGTTCGAAGCAATCGCTGGGTAATCCTGGGAAACAGGGGCGGATTCCTAATTTTTTTGCTACCACTCTGTGGGCGTGGCTTATTTTGTGGGTGTGGCTTGCCAGCCATGTGACTGCGCGTTCGTGGCTTCTCGGACTGCTGAAGGGAGGGGAATGGAGATAGTTCCTGCCGCCCGTTCTTTCAGCGTCTCACATGCTCCCTCAGCCATCCTCCCCTGCTTGGACTCACTGTGGGGTAGGACATGTGCAGTGCAGGAAGCTCTGCTTCTGGGCATGCGCAGAAGAAATTTTTTTAAATTTTTTTTAAAAAAATGTAAAAAAAATTGGCAGCGCTCAGGCACCGGCAACCGACTGCACCGGTACTGTGACATCACCAGCGGACCACTACCGGTGCTATAGAGTGGACCGCACCGGTAGGAACCCACCACTGCTGGGAAATGACACGGCTGCTTTAAAGAACTACAGGGAAAAATGCTATGTTCACACTCCTGTATTTTCATTATTCATTATGACATCCATGTGGACCCAGGGCACTTGAAAGATAAAACTGCAGGCAGAAAGAGGAGCTTAACCTCATGCTTCTCTGATTCTTCCCACCACATCCCTCCCAACAGCATTTGGTAATGGATCCCTCATTAGGCGCCAGAAATAAGGGGCATCCACAGAATCCAGCAGTTTTGTCAAAGTAAGTACATCAGTATTTCTCAATATCCACAACTTTAAGAGGTGTGTACTTCAACTTCCAGAATTCCTCAGGCAGCACAGCTGGATGAGGAATTCTGGGAGCTGAAGTCCACACATCCTAAAGATGCTGAGGTTGACAACATTTGGTGTAGATGAATGGCATGACACTTGTCACGATGTGAATATTGCCAGTTGAGCACTTCTGCCATATTTCTAGGTTTACTGTATTTTCTAATCAAGCAAACATGTGATATGTATTATTGCGTATATGTGCATTCCAGGTGTCTCCTCCTTCCTTCTTCTCCTGTGAGCCTCGCCCGAGGCAGACGTGAATTCCTAGCTGAGAAAATGTAGCTTATTAAGGTTTATATTTTGTTACTTTTATACTGAAATAAAATTTTGTTAATTAGAATTAAATCTCGGTTTTATTTTCTAAGTAAGAATGACTTCAAGGAAGCAAGATCCTATATCACCTCTTGATAGGAATAATTTCCTATTCCGTCAACACTGCAACACCAGTTTTACATAGCTCTACATTTGCCTTGTGATGTCACAACGTCATTTTTATTGCAATTTTTTATTGTGCCTACATGTTGGTGAATACACGTAGGAAAGTAAAGACATAAGATTTAATTGTGAATACAAAGGGATTAAAGGATGTCACAACATATGAATTAGTATATTCCCGATTGTTGTAGGTATGTATGATGGTTAAATTCATAGCTTTGTTACAGCTGCAAATTATGCTCCAGTGAATAGTGACAATGGAAGAATAAGAGATGAGTTTGGAGAAAAAAAACTGCAATATTCTGCACATATGCAATCCATCAGGG
This sequence comes from Diadophis punctatus similis, assembly GCA_023053685.1. Classification (NCBI taxonomy): domain Eukaryota; kingdom Metazoa; phylum Chordata; class Lepidosauria; order Squamata; family Dipsadidae; genus Diadophis; species Diadophis punctatus. The sequence goes on from JALIGW010000001.1 coordinate 147,933,456, forward strand.
TAAAATCTGCAAAGTAACATGAACCAATGGGTGGGAATAAGTTGAAGATGTAGAGAGAGAAAAATATTGGGCCATTCAGAGAACTAAGAATGAATAAGTATGTTGGCTGATATGTATCGGCTTAAAAAAAGATTTATTTATTTCAAATATGTAATTTCAGTCTATCCACATGTATAAATGGCAGAGGGCTGAATATATACATCTAAAAGCTTGGCTGATTTGATTATTTATGAAGATAAATTGAAAGATTCTAAATGTGGATGTTGGTAGTGTCAAAAGTGAATCTTGAGAACCGATGGACATGATAGGAAAGCAATAGCAATAGCACTTTTCTTATATACCGCTTCATAGTGCTTTACAGCACTCTCTAAGCGGTTTACAGAGTTCAGCATATTGCCCCCAACAATCTGGGTCCTCATTTTACCGACCTCGGAAGGATGGAAGGCTGAGTCAAAGTAAAAGTAAAATAACTGCTGGCAAAGAAGAAAGAACAATCCCCCAGCAGAGTGAATAGATAATGGGTGTAAGGAAAGAGGATATAGAAGCCACTTGGAACTGCTTCCAAAGAATTACATTCCAGCGTGCCAGAGAAATGTTTAGATTTACAGTCCAGTGGTGAAATCCTCTGTTCACTGCCTGCGTGCACAGTGCGCACCAGACGCACACTGTGCATGCATGCGTAATCCACATCAAACACGCGCTTTTGGATTTCCTGCTTTTTTTTACTTTTTAAAGCATTTTAACTACCAGTTCCAAAAGAACCAGTAGTAAAAAATGCTTTAAAAGTTTTTTAAAAAACCAGTTCCGACAATCAGCTATGCAACGCACAATCATCGGAACTTTTTTTTAACTTTTTAAAGCTTTTTAAACTACCGGTTCCAGAGAACTGGTAGTAAAAATGCTTTAAAAGTTAAAAAAAAAAGTGCCGACGATTGCACGTCGCACAACTGATCATTGGAACTTTTTTTAAAAAAACTTTTAAAGCATTTTTTTACTACCGGTTCAGACGAGCCGTCCTGAACCGGTATCATTTCACCTCTGATTTACACTAATGGGAAGTATGAAAAAGATGCTTGGTGAAGGGATAAAGAGAAGGAGGTGGTTGAGGGAGAAAATACATATTTGTGGACCAGCTTAGAAGGATGCTGTTTCATTATATAAAGAGAAAGGCAGAAAAAAAACAAATAAATGCAAAACCTACAGCGGGATTAGTTGATTAAGTGTTCCTGGGAAAATGTTTGACAGAACTCTGATCAAAAGGGTAGGAGAAGTGAAGAGTGAGCAAAATCTTGGAGACGCTGTTCAGCTTTGTGATAGGTAGCCTGTGTACAGTTTAAGATTTATGCTCTCCTAAAGGTCATTGAGAAATGTTTCCGTATGAGAAAGGAGGTATGTTGAATTAGAGAAAGGGTATGATAAAGTGAACAGGTTTGAATAGTAGAATGTTTTATGTAAAGAGTTGAAAGGTGGTTGCTGAATATAAGAGCAGAATATGATAGAACTAAAGCATGTGGGAGAAAGCTTCCTGAAAGATTCAGCATTAAAGAGGAAGACAAGAATGTAACGTATCCCCTCAGTTTTTAAATGCATTTAGGGATAAGTTTAAATAAGGATTACATGTGCTGTTCTGAACCAAGAAGGTGTGTCCTATTACCAAATAATTTGCAGAAAATGTGAAATAGATAGAATGGTGCAATTAAAAAGGTGAATCTGAAAAAAACGATGCCTCAAGGACCAAGTAAGGGAAAACAAACAATTCCAGGTTATGTTAAGATAGCAGAAAACTAGATTATGTAGATCAGGGGTGTCAAACTGGCGGCCTGTGGGCCGGATGCATCATGCGCAGGCCACGCCCACCCCAGCTCTCTCACTATTTATGACAGTTGCGCTGTCCTGGGGTCATGTGATCACCATTTGTAACTTTCCCAGACAGCTTCCGACAAGCAAAAGTCCATGAGGAAAGCCAGATTTCCTTAATGACAGCATGATTCACTTAACAAATGTGGCAAAAAAGTTCGTAAAACAGGGCAAAACTCACTTAACAACTGCCTTCCTTAGCAATGGAAGTTATAGACTCAATTGTGGTCGTAGGTCAAGGGCTACCCTATACTTTATTTTATTTATTTTTATTTATTTATTTTTGTCAAGCATATATAAGATTACAGTAAAAGTATAAACATGTATACATGAGATGGTTTTGAGTACATGGGAACATTAGGAAAGGGACGGTAGGCACATTGGTGCTCTTATGCACGCCCCTTACAGACCTCTTCGGAATGGGGTGAGGTCAACAGTAGACAGTCTAAGGTTAAAGTTTTGGGGATTTGGGGAAGAAACCACAGTCAGGTAGTGTATTCCAGGCAGTGACCACTCTGTTGCTGAAGTCGTATTTTCTGCAATCGAGTTTGGAGCGGTTTACCTTAAGTTTGTATCTATTGTGTGCTCGTGTATTGTTGCGGTTGAAGCTGAAGTAGTCATTGACGGGTAGGACATTGTAGCAGATAATTTTATGTGCTAAACTTAGGTCAGACCTAAGGCGGCGTAGTTCTAAATTGTCTAAGCCCACAATTTCAAGTCTGGTGGCATAAGGTATTCTGTTGCGAACAGAGGAGTGGAGGTCTCTTCTCGTGAAATATCTCTGGACATTTTCAATTGTATTAATGTCCGATATGTAGTGCGGGTTCCAGATAGATGAGCTGTATTCGAGAATTGGCAAATGTTTTGTATGCTGTAGTTAAAAGTACAATATTACCAGAGAAGAAGCTACACAAGATTAGGTTAACAACTCTTAATGCTTTTTTGGCAATGTTGTTACAGTGGGCTCTGGCACTTAGATCATTAGAGATTAGTACTCCAAGGTCCTTAATAGAGTGAGGGTCATCTACAAGGTCGTGTTCATCCAGCTTGTATTTTGTGTTCTGATTTTTTTTGCCAATGTTTTATTATTCGGACAAAACCATTTCTGAGGTCACCAATGAAGGATACTGATTAAAATTAAATTGAAAACAAAAGTGAAGCTAGTACAAAAGAAGCCCATTGAAAAGATTTGATCGTATAGGAAGAATGAATGGAATTGGATTGTGAAATAAATATATGAGAAATTAATTAATAGGATGAGAGGGAAAGAAAAAATTGAGAAAGTCAAGGCTAGTGCAGTTGATTAATTCCAAAAAGAGGTAAGATATGGGCTGTTTAAAGCAGGGGGTCTCCAACCTTGGCAACTTTAAGACTTGTGGACTTCAACTCCCAGAGTTCCTCAGGCAGCAAGCTGGCTGGCTGAGGAACTCTGGGAGTTGAAGTCCACAAGTCTTAAAGTTGCCAAGGTTGGAGACCCCTGAAAGAACAAAAGACAATACTGTATATTATGTAGTGCATGGATGTGGTTTGCAAGGACAAATATGAAGTAGTACAGCATTGAGGTAAACTAGTTTCTTTCTCTTTTCTTATCTCTTCCTTCAGTTTCTTTGACTAACTCATTTTCTGCACAGGACACAACACTGCCCATCCTAAAACAGTGGGATGGGTGTGTAATTTATATGTGTATATACAGGCGGTCCTCAATGTACGACCACAATTGAGCCCAACATTTCTGTCGCTAAGTGAGACAGTGGTTAAGTGAGTTTTGCCCCATTTTACAACCTTTCCTGCTACAGTTGTTAAATGAATCGCCGCAGTACTTAAGTTAACACGCTTGTTAAGTGAATCTGGCTTCCCCCATTGACTTTGCTTGTCAGAAAGTCTCAAAAGAGGATCACATGACACCCCCCCAGGAGTGAAATCCAGCAGGTCCTGACAGGTTCTGGAAAACTGGTAGCGGAAATTTTGAGTAGTTCGGAGAATCGGCAAATACCACCTCTGGCTGGCCCCAGGAGTGGGGAGGGAATGGAGATTTTGCAGTATCCTTCCCCTGCCATGCCCACCAAGCCACGCCTACAGAACCAGTAAGGGAAATTTTTGAATTTCACCCCTGCCCACCCACCCCCCGTGCACTGCAACTGTCATAGATATGAACCAGTTGCCAAGCATCTGAATTTTGATCACGTTGTAAGTGGGAAAAATGGTCATAGGTCACTTTTTTCCAGTGCCGTTGTAGCTTTGAACGGTCACTAAATAAACTGTTGTAAATCGAGGACTTCCTGTTATTGGCACAAATATACTTTTTTAAAAAAAAATGGAGAAAGAGACAGAGCTATAACAATTAAATGATCTTTAAAATTTACTCAACAGGATCCAAAAACACATGCTACGTGTCAAATGGGACAGCAACTGGTGCATTCACTGGTAGAACTGAAATACAGTAAGGTTTACACAGAACAGTGTAGTACTTCTATGGTAATTTGGCTTGTAATTTATAATGAAAGAGTTCATTTTGGATTAGGAGTTACCTGCCTGGAGGCAGGCCAACTTCCCCATTAACTGCCTTCTTTCTTCCAAGGTGAGACAATGATAGATTGTCTGTAAAACAAAACATATGCACTAATTCAGTGGCCTACAGTAATAGTTGAGGTCATCTGGAGGCCATTATAGTGTAAACATTACAGTGAGCATGTGTAGCATATGTGGTAAAATGGTGATGAACAAATGTAATAAGAACTGGGTGAAAAAAACCTGGAAGGTACAACATTGAATTAATTCAGTAAGTGAAAACACGGAATAATTTTAAAAATTGAATAATCTTCGGGCAAATCATTTGTTTTATCCATGTTCGTTGTTCTTCCATATTGTTTCTAAAGCAAGGTATGAGCTTTAATACAAATATTGAGTCAAAAAGTAAAATATTACTTTTTTAAAAAGTAAAAAAGTAAAAAAGTAAAATATTGAATCAAAAAAATAGTGAGTCAAAAAGTAATGCCATTTTCTTTATTTCAGGTGAAGTTTTTGATTAGTTATAAACGATTACATCATTTACATTCTGAAATATTTTGTTTCTTACTTTTCAGGTTTGTAGACTCGCAAGGAAAATTCAAAATGGCTGCCCCCTTAGAGTTGCGTCAAAAACAAAGAGCAGTGATTGAATTCCTTGTTGCTGAGGGAGAAACCCCTGTGAACATTCGCAGACAATTACAAAATGTGTCTGAGGACAATACTTTAGATTATAGCCTAAAGTGACCAGATTTTTTTTTTTTAAAGCGGGACACTGACGGGGGGCGGGGCCGCCCATTTGAGTTTTGCCCTCTGCGCATGCGCAGAACGCTGCGCATGCGCAGAGGGCAAAAGACCGCCAATGTCGGCGTCCAGGTGGGGGGGGGAGGCGGGAGGCCTTTCCTCGCCTCCCGCCTTCCCTTCGGGAGCCGGCAGTGGCTTGGGCGCAGCCGCGTTTCTTTCTTTGCATCCTATTTGCTCTAGTTTTTATCTCTTCGGGGATCTCTCCCCCCTCCTATTTTACTACTCTCCCCTCACCTGCATTATTAGAGGAACTGAGGAAGAGTCGTCCGGAGCTGTTCCAAGGATGAGGAAGAGAGAAAACCGGGCTTTCTAATTTGCATGCCCCAGGTAGCGGTCATTGGCTCCCCGGTCACTGTGGCTGTACCGGGGAGCCTGCGTGCTTGTCATCAATGGAGACGCGCGCGCAGAAGGCACCACGGAGCAGAGGCACCTGGCGAGCGAGCGGGCAGGCGGGCAGGAGACGCGGGCAGGAGCCTGCCGCCGATGCCGCCACTCGCCTCGCTCGCCAGGTGCCTCTGCTCCGTGGTGCCTTCCGCGCGCGCGTCTCCATTGATGACAAGCACGCGGGCTCCCCGGTACAGCCACAGTGATCCTATTTGCTCTAGTTTTTAACTCTTCTGGGAGTTCAATGGAGACGCGCACGCGGAAGGCACCACGGAGCAGAGGCACCTGGCGAGCGAGCGGGCAGGAGACGCGGCCAGGAGCCTGCCGCCGATGCCGCCTGCCCGCTCGCTCGCCAGGTGCCTCTGCTCCGTGGTGCCTTCCCCGCGCGCGTCTCCATTGAACTCCCCGAAGAGTTAAAAACTAGAGCAAATAGGATCACTGTGGCTGTACCGGGGAGCCTGCGTGCTTGTCATCAATGGAGACGCGCGCGCGGAAGGCACCACGGAGCAGAGGCACCTGGCGAGCGAGGCGAGTGGCGGCATCGGCGGCAGGCTCCTGCCCGCGTCTCCTGCCCGCCTGCCCTCTCGCTCGCCAGGTGCCTCTGCTCCGTGGTGCCTTCCGCGCGCGCGTCTCCATTGATGTCAAGCACGCGGGCTCCCCGGTACAGCCACAGTGACCGGGGAGCCAATGACCGCTACCTGGGGCATGCAAATTAGAAAGCCCGGCGATATAAGAAGGCGATAGGCCACTAAAGGCGCTCAGGTTGAAGCACAATGGCTTTCTCTCTTCCTCATCCTTGGAACAGCTCCGGACGACTCTTCCTCAGTTCCTCTAATAATGCAGGTGAGGGGAGAGTAGTAAAATAGGAGGGGGGAGAGATCCCCGAAGAGTTAAAAACTAGAGCAAATAGGATCACTGTGGCTGTACCGGGGAGCCCGCGTGCTTGTCATCAATGGAGACGCGCGCGCGGAAGGCACCACGGAAACAAGGAGGAATCTAGTAACAATCAAGCTAAAAAGATATATTCAGTTTAATTTTTTTAAAAATCTCGCCTCGTTATTTTTTTATAACTGATGGCAGCAAACATACCCAATACCGCTTCCGCCTATTTTCGCCCCACAACATCAACTCTGCAAGATAATAAGTTGGGCTGAGAAAGAATGAATGGCTGCCTTTCTTAAAGAGAAACGAGAGCGGGGTTTTTGCACGTATTTCTTCCTACTCTGCGATAGGCCGGAGGTCTGCAAAAAGCCACGCCCTCCCTGCTTACTGGAGGGAGATTTAAAGCCGCATTTCATGCTGGCCATTAGGGTTTTTGGAAGGGGTGCTCAGGTTCGGCGGCCAATCATGCAATTTCTGAATTCTTTGTCGGACTCCTCAACTGCCGTAACTGGCCGGTAGTTGCCTTTAGATTTTGGGCGTTGGGTGTTGGGTGGAGCTTCGTTTTAAACTGCTGGTATCTCTGCCTTCTCCCGTGGGAGGTTTAAAAATCGGGACTTTTTAAGAGGGCGGGCGGGACGCGGGACAAATTGCGAAAAAGCGGGTGTGTCCCGCCAAAATCGGGACGTCTGGTCACCTTATTATAGCCCCATGAAAGAGGGTTTGAGAGGCAAACATTATTCTAGTGACGAGGAAGTGAAAACTGCAGTGAAGAAGTAGCTCAAAGAACTGTCAACAAAATTTTACGAGGCAGGGATACATGCTCTCATTCGAAGGTGGAACATTGCTATTGAGAGAAACGGTGACTATGTTGAGAAGTAGGGATGTGATCCACAGAGGACCAGCTTCATTTTGATGTATGCTACATGTTCCTGGGTTGGTAATTATACCTGTCCTAAAGAAAATGGCATTACTTTTTGACTCACCCTTGTAATTTTGTAACAAAATTCTTAGCACCATTTGGCATATTAGGAAAGAGTTTTATCTTGTGAGCACCTGTTAATATTCTATGGTTTATAAAATACCATCTTTAAAACATTTGGAATGAGTGGCTTACATGGCTGCCCATGGGGATGAGGCCGGGAGCACTTTAATTTGACTTTAGTGACGTACAGTGAAGAAAACTATGCTGTGCTAAGTTCCTGTTCTAGATAGTACAGATAGTTCTTAACCTATGATGGTAATTGAGCCTGGAATTGTGGTCATGAGTCAGACTGATTGTTAAGTGGATCACCACCTAACCAAATGTTAACAATGTTGTAAAACCTGATTTTACAACATTTTGCAGCAGCCATTAAATGAACATAGTGGTCATAAAGCGAATGCTGCAACCATTATGTGAACCCATTGTTCACACTGGGTGTTTTTTCCCCCGGAAACTGGAAGTAAACCAATTTCCGGGGGGGGGGGATTGTAAATCATTGTCACATGACTGCAGGATGCTGCAAATGGCCATAAATGTGAACTGATTGCTGATCGTCTCAAACAACCACATGAGCATGGGGAGTGGCTGTTGTAAGTTCGAAGCTGAGTTGTAAGTAACATTTTTGAGATCTGTTGTAATTTTAAACAATTGCTAAGTGAACAGTCATTAAGCGAGGATGACCTGTAGCATCAGCAGAGATCTGGGTTAATATACCCTCCCAATCATGGCTGACCAGTTGGATGGATGTAGAAGGAAGCTATAAAGGTACCCGTATTTTTCGGGGTATAAGACGCATCTTTTCCCCCCCCTAAAAGAGGCTGAAAATTTGGGTGTGTCTTATACTCTGAATGTAGCTTTTTCGAAGCTTTTTTTTTTCAGCCCTAACGAGGTGCTAATGATCTTCCCGGCTCTTCCCGGCTTGTTTTCATTGCTATTCCTTTCAAAAAAAGGTTTTTTCAGCCCAAACGAGGTGCTAACGATCTTCCCTGCGTGCAGGATTTTTTCATTCCTACTCCCTCCGAAGAAGTGTTTTTCCAGCCCTAAGTCTTTGCAGGCTTGTTTTCATTGCTATTCCCTCCGAAAAAGGTTTTTTCAGCCCTAACCAGGTGATAAAATAATGTGCTGAAGCTGACCAGACTAAGGACGCTAGTCAGATGAATACCTGGTAGGTAGATTTTGTTCCCTATTTTCCTCCCCAAAAACTAAGGTTTATCTTATACTCCAAAAAATACGGTAGTTCTTGACTTACAAACATTCGTTTAGTGACCATTCCAAACTCTGAAAAAAGTGACTTATGATTGTTTTTCTCATCTGTGATCATTGCAGCATCCCCATGGTCACATGATCAAAATTTGGACGCTTGACAACTGCCGTGTATTTATGACAGTTGTGATGTCCCGAGGTCATGAGATCGCTTTTGTGACCTTCTGACAAGCAAAGTCAACGGGGAAGTCAGATTCACTTTACATGTATTGAGAACTTAACAGTTGCACCGATTCACTTAACAATTGTGGCAAGAAAGGTTGTAAAATGGAGCCAAACTCACCCTACCACTTTCTGTCATCGCAATGGAAATTTTGGGCTTTCTTGTAGTTGTAAGTCAAGGACTACTGTACTTGGCCCCTGGAAGCTTAGCTTCAGTTAAAAAAAAAATCTGGTGAAGGTGGAATGGAACTGGATTGGCAGGTGATGAAAAGTATGGCTCAGATTGAATATATTGTCTAGAACAGTGTTTGTCAACCTTGATGATGTTAAGATATGTAGACTTCAACTCCCAGAACTCCTCAGGTAGCATGGCTGGTTGGGGAATTCTGAGAGTTGAAGTCCATGTATCTTAAAGTTTGTCTGAAATGATTTAGGGCAGGGCTGTCAAACTCCCGGTCTGCGGGCCGGATGCGTCATGTGCTGGCCACGCCCCCGCCCGGTTTAGTGAAGCGGGGAAAGTCCCGATATGGCACATGACGCCGCCGTGATGACGCGAGTTTGACACCCCTGGTATAGGGTTTCCTGCCTAAGCAAGAGGTTGGATTAGAAGACCTCCAAGGTCTCTTCCAATGCTGTTATTCTAATCCTGTCAAAGCTGCTAAAATTGAGAAACACTGGCCCAGAGCAGGAAGGGTATTGGACTCTCATCTGCAGCTTTAGAACTCTAGATACCTGTTCTTGGCTTTAATTTTTTTAAATTATTAAGTTAGAGAATACTGCGTACGTTGCACATTGGCTTGTTCAGGCTTAGAAGCTAAGTATGGTCAGATCTCGTTGGTACTTCGGACACATTAACAAAGGCCCAGCTTTCTGGAAAAAAAGCTCTAATGCTAGAAAAGGTAGAAGGCAAGAGAAGAAGAGGAAGAGGATGACCAGTGGATGGACAAAGTGGATGGACTGAGTAACAATGGTGATGAATGTCCCATTGGGAGATTTGAAAGAACGGGTTAAAGACAGATCATCATAGAGAAAATCCAGTTATGTGGTTGCTAGGAGTAGAAAATAACTTAATGGCACACAATCCATCCATCCATCCATCCATCAATCACTAGACTAGGAAACTTCCTGGACGAAGGCAGTGACAAAACTACGTCTATTTGTAGCCAAGAAAATTCTGTGAACGTATCCATGCAATTATCCAAAATCATGTTCAGCACATGGGGAAGCTTTATTTTCATTGCTTGGAATCATCCTAAATTTAGCACTCTAGCACTTAGACTTATATACCGCTTCATAGTGCTTTACAGCCCTCTCTAAGCGGTTTACAGAGTTCAGCATATTGCCCCCCAACAATCTGGGTCCTCATTTTACCGACCTCAGAAGGATGGAAGGCTGAATCAACCTTGAGCCGTTGAGATTTGAACAGCTGAACTGCTGAACTAGTCAGCTGAAGTAGGTTGCAGTGCTGCTTTTAACCACTGCGCCACCTCGGCTCTTTGAGATTGAGATTGTTTCCTTGTTGTTTTGATAAAAATGCCATTCTATGAATGCAGCATCATTACTGACTTTCTGTAGGAGGGAGCAAATGAGCAATTAGAGGAATAATACACCTACACAGCGTAGTCACATTCCTTTCTCGAGCAGCAATGGAAATTCTCAACGGCTGACCATTATTCTGGTGATGTGAGAGACTGTGAAAAGCAAGGAATGAGACGTTTGAATGTTTATCTCAAAGGAAGCTTCTCGGTTCAGCTGCTGAGAGATAGGAGAAAAAGCATTTCAAAGAGACTTTGCCTCAATTAACTCAATATATAACGGAGGCTAAGAATGTCCTCCTACAGGTTTCAAGATTTTGTATTTACCACAGACTAGCATTCAAGCTGTTCCTGCATTCCAGCATTGGAACTACTCTTGCTCCTGATAGTTGGCTATCAATAGGTTGCAAAGGAAACAACCTTTATGATGAGAGCTATGTTGCTTATCCAAAATTCCATTACCACTTTGAACGAAAAGAGCCGTGGTGGCATAGTGGTTAGAATGCAACATTGCAGTTCAGCAGTTCAGCTGTTCAAATCTCACCGGCTCAAGGTTGACTCAGCCTTCCATCCTTCCGAGGTGGGTAAAATGAGGACCCAGATTGTTGGGGGCAATATGCTGAACTCTGTAAACCAGACTAAACTCAGCAATCGACTATTTAAATGAGCTGGTCTTTTCTAGTCCACGTTCACATTGTACAGGGATTCTTAACTTGCAGCCAAGATTAAAAAATTCATACAATCAGTTCTAGGCAAGGGCCAAAGTTTCCAGAGAAGTTTTCGTAGCTTCACATATAGGGCAAGGCATTTGAGTAGATTGTTATGGAAGATTCTTCTTCCAGCAATGAATTGAAATTAGCTAGATAGTTAAATCCCAAATCTTCTAGCCCTGTCTGAGCAAGACTAGCACCAATTAAACTGGATCCCAGTTCTAAGGTAGTCAATTCCTGAGTAGGCCAGGCTGTAACAAGGGGTTTCTCACACAACAAACCTTCATCTACCTCCCTGCCTTCTGGAAGTGGCAATCCTGTGAGCTTGGAGGGAGGGGTTTCTGGATCAGAATACAGTAGAACCCTTGGTCACGAATGCTTCTGACCACGACCAAATCGGGTTCCGACCAAAATATTCACAACATTTTTTTCCTCACGGCCGATTTCCTCTTCCATGCCATTTTTTTTGTAAGCGCCAAATTTCCAAAATTAGGTTCAGGTCCTGACCAAATCGGGTTGCGACCAAAGTTATGGAACAAATTAGGGTCGTGACCAGAGGTTCTACTGTAATGGTTTTCCAGGACTGAATCAAGAGCAGTGATCCACAATTCTGCTTTAGCGTTCGTTCTGTGATTTCACCCCTCAGTGTAACTTCTACTAAGGGCTTCATTTTCTAAGATTTTCTAGGGAAGACCTATGACGTTTGAGCTCAAACACCATTCAATCCCTGAAGGCCATTCTAAAGTCATTTAAAAAAACGAAGCAGCAATCAATTTTGTTGCTGAACAGACTGCGATGATGATGTTTTAATTGGAAACATATATTGATAGAAACAAACACCTGATCGTTCTAACTTTACTATTTCATTTCCATATAGTTTGTTTTTCCAGCTATATCCTGTTGATACAACACAAATGATTTCATTTTATAGTTATTTATAATTACAGTTTCCCCCGCCCCCCGGTTCTTCCTTCCACTTCCTTTCCATCCATTCATTTGGTATTATTCTGAATTCACTGGCTGTCAAATTTAATGTGGAACATCAACTTCTCTCTTTTTGTGAAAAACGAGGGGGTTCTCCCTGTCCACAGGAAACACATTGACCTCTATTTCCCTCTCTGCCCCACACACATATTTCAATACAGTGTCTCCTTTTATCCCTGGTAAATTACTGTTGAGAGAATCATTCTTGAAAGCTATATTGTTCAGTTTTTATTGGTATCCTTTTTGTGGAAAACATACATAAAGAACAGAGGAATAGAGCAATTTGCTCCCATACAATTGTGCCTAAAAATCAATGTCAGGACACAAGACTGAAAATAAAATAGAGTGTAATCTGCGCTTGGAAATCCCCATCAAGGGATTCAGGCCAGGGGACTGCAGGACCATGCCACGCACACACAAAGAGTTGTGTTCCTGTCTGAAATGGCTTCTGGCTCTGCTCATGTACGAGTTTTTCACCTGACTGGTTTTTCAATGAAACTCCTGAGTGCCCAAATGATTCGTACTGATCAGCATAAGCGACTTTAGTGCATCGTACCTTTGCCTGTGAAATTGCTAAAGACTGTCGGGAGCCAGCTGGCTTTTCTGATAGGATGACAGCTTGTCACTTTGGAGAAAAGACGGAATTGTTCCGGCCTGACAAAAGCTTTCCCTGATTCTATTTAATTATAAAATATATATTCTTTAAAAAATGGAGCCAAGAGTCCAGGTATGAGCTACATTGTAGGCTGTTGAAATAATGTTCAAAATAACTACCTGTATAATAAGCAAAATCTCGCGAGGGGATGCGCGCATGCGTGCGTATGATTTCGGCAATTTTCAGCTGAGATATGTATGTATGTATGTATGTATGTATGTATGTACTGTATGTATCAGAGGTGGGTTCCTCCCGGTTCGGACTAGTTTGCCCGAACCGGTAGCAAACTGCTGGTGACATCACAATGATGTCACGGAACTGGTTTGGTTGGTATCGGTCCGTGGGCACCGCTATCTTTTTTTAAAATGTAATTTATTTTATTATTATTTTTTTGGAATTTTTTCCGGGGTTTTTTTCTTCTGCGCATGTGTCACTATCTTGTTTTTGGCTTTTTTTGGCACTGTGCATGCACGCGCACACAAAGCGCATGCAAAGCACGCACGCGGCCACGAGGCGTGGCCACACAGCGCGGGAGAAAGCGAACCGGCAGCGAGGTAAGTTAGAACCCACCCCTGGTATGTATGTATGTATGTATGTACAGTAGCAGTCAAAGACCAGAAGACAGCAGTGGTGATAGATTTAGCAGCGCCAAGTGACAGCAACATCAAGAAGAAGGAATATGGGAAGAAGAAATACCACGGCCTGAAGCAGGAACTGGAGAGGATGTGGAAAGTAAAGGCCAAATTCGTCCCAGTACAGGTAGGAGCTCTCGGGGCTGTGACTCCTAAGCTGGGAGAGTGGCTCCAGTAGATCCCAGGAACGACATCAGAGCCAGAAGAGGGTAGTGTTAGAAACAGCTAAGATACTGTGAAGGACCCTCAAACTCCAAGGTCTCTAGTAGAGGACCCGAGATTGAAGAAGACACAGACCATCCATAAGGGTGAGAAGGGAACTTTTTAATATATACCTATTTCTGCATTTTTACCAAGAAAGCAGCATGGACGTACCTATAGAGGGCCACCCAAAATGGGTTTTGTAATATTTGAAACATGGTTTTGTAGTACTGTTGCACTGGCTAACTGAAGCGGGTTTTCTTGTATTTTAAATTTACTTCTTCAAATGTATTGCTAATAATTTGCCCTAAACTTTAACCTTAAAAAAAAAAGCCTCTCTTTCAGAAACCAGGGGTGGCAGGAGAGAATTCCATATGTTGCAAGTAACAGTTTCATGTTCAGCTGTTCTCAAGCTTCTAGGAACAAAGGAAATAGTCAACCCCAACCTTGGGAAGCACTGAGAATGTATCTTACCCATACCCGTTTTGATGCTTTTCCTTTGCCAATGTTTCTTTTACTTATAGTTCAGAATACAATGCTCTTTTCTATGGGTATGCTCACATATTATTCGATCCTTTAATTCTTATGATGTAAGTGGACAGACGACTTCTTCTAAAACAGGAGTGTCAAGCTCATGGTGTCATGGCGACGTCACGTGATGTATCTGGATTTTTTTCCCAGGCGGATTATCCGCAAAGATGGGAAATCCCAGGCGGATTATCCGCAAAGATCGCGGTAGTGGAGGCGGTGGATGTCGAAGTGGAGAGACTGTCCAGGCCCGTTGCAGCCCTGGCCTTGTATAGTAATGATTTAAACAGGGCCGGAGGGAAAAGGGCCGATGAAGGGTGCTGCTCCTGAGGGAGGTCTTCATCTTCGGACAGGGCATAATCCGCCTCAAGACCAGTGATGGGATCAAACTTCTCCTCCGATTCATCGGAGTACTGGACCATGGTGCGAAGGATAGGGCCTCTAGCCGCCAGGACCCTGGATGCCGAAGCACCTGGCTGAACAGGACCCCCTTGTGCCATACAGGCGGCAATGCCCTGCTGCACCGCTGCCGTCAGCAGCCTCTGCAGAGTGGCCTGGATTTTTTTTCCCCCTTCGCTAAACCGGGTGTGGTATGGCCACCATGGGCCGGGAGTTTGACAGCCCTGTTCTAAACCAATCAACTTTTACTTTGAAGTTCCTTGTTGTGCTAACTATAAAAGTAAATGTAAGCCATTTTTCCAGACTCCCTCTTTTCATAGGGAGACCCTAGTTTATCAGAGTTCTCTAATAAATTGCTTTTAAGTGATTTTTCCGACTTGGTTGCTTTTTGGAAAAGGTAATCTGAGGCAGAACCTAGAGCCAGATTTAGCCATCACTATGTAAATCAACAGGAGCTCACTCTTTCAAGAGACTTGAATTACAGACACATAGCTTGTTCCATTTTTAAAGGCTAGTAAAAATTGGGGCATCTTCCAAGTATTGGAACGAGTGGTGAATTGATACGAAGCATCCCAGCCTGCTTCACATACAAGTTCTGCATGTCACTAATCAGAATCCACAAAGGGATTCATCATGTTGACATTATTTCAGAAATTAACAGCTGGAGAAAGTACCATTTGAATCAATCCAAATTCTCTGCATTTTTACACTGTAAACCTTTTATTCTGGTTTGTGTGTGTACATTTACACTTTTCTCTTTTGAACATATTTTCTTAGTTATACTGTCAACATTCTCAGTTTTGAGTTAATTTAATTCAAGTAACAAAGGGGGAAGAGTTTTGGCAAATCCACAGCATATATAGTATTTAGACCAGTGGTGGGTTCCTACCAGTGAGGTCCACTCTATTGCACTGGTAGCGGCGGGCTGGTGATGTCATCAAGAGGCTACCGACACGGTGCGGTTGGTTGCCGGTGCCTAGGAGCCGCCATCTTTTTTCATAAATTTTTCGGCAATTTTTGGCTTCTGCGCATGTGTGGAAGCAAAATTGTGCCGAAATCTCACGAGGGCACGCGCACACGCATGAGATTTCAGTGATGTTTTGCTTCCACGCATGCGCGTAAGCAAAAAAATCACTGAAATTGCGTGCGCGTTCCCTCGCAAGATTTTGGCGCAATTTTGCTTCCGCGCATGTGCAAAAGCAAAATCATGCAAGGGGGCACGTGCGCATAGCGCACATGTGCGCACAAAACGTGGTGATGCGGACGCAGCACAGCGGTAGCAAGATAAGTGAGCAACCCGCCCCTGATTTAGACATTCAAAAATGTTATATGTTGGCCAGGAAGAAGGAATTTAAAAAATAGCAACAGCTTGCTAATTGGATAGGTTGAGGTTAAAGTTGAAGTTGAGGTTTCTTAAGGAAGTGGGGGGGGGGAAGACAAAAGTAACATAATGAGATGCAATAACAAGGGTGGGCAATTAAGGAAAAAATGAAGCTGAGCTGAGTTTAAATGGAAGAGTTACCCCAAGTAAATCTGCTGCCTGAGATAAACATTTAGAATCTTTAGCTACAGTTATCACTAAATTGCCATTAAATTATGCCCAATAGCACCCAATAGCAAATCCACATATAAACTGGACTCACATTTTGTAATTCTCTATGGTTTGCTGATAAGCCACTATTGGCTGGGTTAATGAACAGTAGGCTATAAATAATGGTTTGCAAACTTTGAAGGCTAGATTCCTATAGCTGCCAAGCCAAACTAAGCAAGCAGTATTCTTAATTCATTTCTTTGAATAGACATAATTTAGGAAGTTCTGCTTTGAAGGCTCGGGCTATAGAAACTTTCCTCAGACAAAGACTATTAGTTGGGTCTGATCAGCTCCTTATAATTGTCAGTCACAGAAAAGGTGGGACAGACCAGTGGTGTGCAGGAAATGGGTCATGAGCTTTCTCAAATATTGCAGGATCATCTGAACCTCTTGTTGAAAAAACCAGTTTTATCTAATTTGACACTGCAAACTTGGAGGGGAGTGAGACATTGAGAGAAGCAACAAGGAAGAAACTGATCGCAATGGTCTTGTCATGTCTGCAGAGGTGAAGAAACTAAGGCAGGTACCCCAATCAGGTCTAAAAGCTACCAGGTAGGATAGCCCTTGAAAACAACCTGAGAGAGGATGAGTTCACATATTATTATCTAGTGGCACTAAAAATTCTCCTTTCTCTAGACCAGGGGTCGGCAACCTTAAACACTCAGAGAGCCATTTGAACCCGTTTCCCACAGAAAATAAAACACCGGGAGCCACAAAACTCTTCCCGTGCCTGACTATTTCCTGAGCGGCCACGAAACTACAGTGTTTCCCCGAAAATAAGACCCTGTCTTATATTTTTTTGAACCCTGAAATAAGCGCTTGGCCTTATTGCCATGCACTCAAAAGCCCGATTGGGCTTATTATCAGGGGATGTCTTATTTTGGGGGAAACAGGGTAACATATATAGTTGAATTAAAGATTCTGTTTTCTTCTGAAACTTTTCTTTTCTTGGATTTATCCATGGTTGGCCTACCGGGGGTCGAAAAGCTCAATAAATTGCGTGCCGGCGGGTGTTGCACATTGGCATTGTGACACATATTTTGAGCTACAGGGAGCCGCAGCAGAGGGATGAAAGAGTCACATGCGGCTCCAGAGTCGCGGGTTGCTGACCCCTTCTCTAGACTAACTGAGTTTCGGGCAAACAGTAGAAAAGCGAAAACAAGAAAAATGGGATGTCTTTATTTTTCCAGACCACCTAGTAAAGACTTGTTTTGACCCCCACATTTCTGCCATCTGTGACTGGAGAGCCCCTTGCTATCAAATTGGCAACACATTCTTCAGTAAATTAATTCAAGCAGATGTCCCTTTTCCATAACTGTCATATTATCATGTGGGGGGGGAGTCTACACAACCCACTCAGAAGCTGACCCCCCCAACCTACACAGAGCATGAGTGGGGATGAAGGAAAGCAGTGAAATTTCAGAAAAGTTCATAAAAGGAAAACTGTAGACAGAGTCTCTTCAGGCAGGCTCTCTCTGTGAAAGTCTGCAAAGTTGGAAAAAGGAACAGAACAGTGGCAACTGGTTTTGTTATCCCTCCCTAAGTGTGAAAGTCTACATGGGGCTACCCTTGAAGAGTGTCCGGCGACTGCAATTGGTGCAAAATGCAGCTGCGCGAGCTGTGATGGGTGTACCTAGATGCACCCACGTAACACCAATCCTCCGCCAGCTGCATTGACTGCCCATTAGTCTCTGGATCCAATTTAAGGTGTTGGTCATTACCTTTAAAGCCCTACATGGCTCAGGGCCAAGTTATCTTCGGGACCGCATCCTGCCGCATACCTCCCTACGACCGGTTAGGGCCCACAGAGTCGGCCTCCTCCAGGTCCCGTCGACCAAACAATGTCGGCTAGCAGGACCGAGGGGGAGGGCCTTCTCTGTGGGAGCTCCCTCCCTGTGGAACCAACTCCCTCCGGAGATCAGGACCATCCCCACCCTGCTGGCCTTCCGGAAAGCAATAAAAACTTGGCTCTTCCGGCAGGCGGGGTGAAAGTGAGACTAACTTGATTAAATAAGGGTCTCCCCCCATGATGGTAATGAAATACTCTTTTTAACTTTTGTATTTTCTGTATTTTTTAATTATTGTATTTTGCATTGTTATACATTTTAATTATTGTTTTTTATCTTGTAATGGATCTAACATGTTGTGAGCCGCCCTGAGTCCCCAGGGATTGGGCGGCATAGAAATCCATTAAATTAAATTAAATTAAATTAAATTAAAGTCGCCAAAGGCAATGAGATCAATAAAGCAAAAAGCTGAAAAGGAAGTAAAGCCTACTAAGAAATGGTGTCATTGGATCTTTGAAGAAAACCAAAGATTTTCTTTTCTTCACAGCTAAGCAGTGTTTAAGTGGAACCTGGTTTTGGGCGATGTGAGGAATTCTGCGCAGCAAAAGGTGTCGTAAACAATAGAAATTACTGGACAGTCCTGAGTTTATTACTTGAGGTGGCCTGAGCTCTGCTTTTCAGTTCCATTTCTTTCCTCTTCCTTCTACTCTCCTTTTCAAGTCAATTGCCTGCTTAAAGAATTGTGCCACCTTTGTATAATCAAATATGCATTTTGCTTACAAGTTCAGAAAATACCAATTTCACAAAGGAATGGGACAAAAAGACATTATTTTGTGTGATTATACCATGAGAGAAAAGGAAGGCACAGCAAGAGGGGACACAAACAGGCCGAATTTAAGGGAATCTTCCCCAGGCTTTCCTTCCGTCGCTCAGAATTTTCCTCCAAATTCTCTACTGAATCTCCTTCTTACTGCTGGTCTCCACTCTGTAAAATCTCTTGCGGCTGTTGCTGTCAATGGGTAAGAAATGTGCAAACCACTCTGGCCTAGTGGTTAAGGCATCCAGTTGGGAACCAGGAGACTGTGAATTCTAGTCCAGCCTTTGTCCTGAAAGGCAGCTGGGTGACCTTGGGCTAGTGCCTCTCCTTGTACCCAAGGAGTGGTGTTGTGCAGTAGTGGGTCCTAAAACCCTTTATCACCGGTTTGCGCACATGCCACCGCCACCGGCGCTACTGGTTCTAAGAACCGGGCCAAACCGGGAGCAACCCACCGCTGGTGTTGTGGGGGAAAATAGGAGAAAAAAGGAGTATTAGGCTTGTTTGCAACCTTAAATTATTTATAAAAATAATAAAGGCAGGATAAAAATGAATGAATGAATGAATGAATGAATGAATGAATGAATGAATGAATGAATACATACATACATACATACATACATACATACATACATACATACATACATACATACATACATACGAAAGTTTAGCCAGAGTTGAGCAAAATACCTTCTGTTTTGCGCTCGGGGACAGGATGGCTATGTAAGTACAATGCCTTCTGATATAATCTACTGTATATCCTGGTCTCTGCTGAGGCTCTACTGATGCATAAAGCAAAGAGACAAGAGGAACACCCTTCTCCCCAAATTGACCCAGAGATGCCTCCATTTATAAATATTTGTGCCCACTTTTCCTAGCTCTGCCCTCTAGGGCAGGGGTGTTAAACTCTATCTCATTGAGCGCCGCATCAGGGTTGTGTTTGACCTGGTGGGGGACCGGGGTGGGTGTGGCCAGCTTGACATCACTCATGTTGGGGGTGCCTATGGTGGCCCAAGCACTCTGCCAGTGAAAACAGGCCCCTGAGCTCCGTTTTCGGCTGGGATGTCCTCCTGCAATCCTCTGCCAGCGAAAACGGACTGCCCTCCCGAGCTCCGTTTCGCTGGCAGAGGCACCACGGGCTGGTCCTTCGCTGTTTCCAGGGTGGCCCCGTGGGACAGATCTAAGCATCCTGTGGGCCGGTTTTGACCCTTAGGCCTTGAATTTGACATCCCTGCTCTAGGGGATTCTTTTGGGTGCTACTACTCTTGAAACTCTCCTGTCATTGCTGCTCTTGTTTTTCAACTTTTTTAAAAAAGATATCATATTTTATAAACCATGGTTATTGACTCTCCTCTGGGAGGGAAGCTTAAAAACCAGGACCAATCCGCTGGCCAAATAGGTCCATTGACTCCATGCAAACACTGTCACCAAAGAACTCCAAAGGTATACCATAGAAGACCCTGACTGGCAAAATATTAGCATATGCTGATGTACAGATATGATAACCAGCAGTCAAAAGAGAAACATAATGCTTTTTCCAATTGTATGGAAGACAAGGGACAGATGATCTCTTAGGTGTCTAACCACCTATTGTCCGGTTGCTGAACATCAATGGGCCATTTACCCTATTACTTGTTCTTCTTTTTAAATTTTCAAACGAGACTTGCATAATGTCATGGAGTATGCACATATTCAACCTAGGAGATATAGTCCAATGAAAATATCATTCTGACTAAGTGCATATTTGTTTTATGTTTTATAGCTGAGATTCTTCTTACCTTAGAGCGACTCTTCTCAGTTTGGATGACCTCCAGATCTGCCAACTTCTTTGAATCCCAGAATTGCTCAGTCTCCTTTTAGATTTATGTCTGTTTCAGTTTGACCTTTTGGCTGGCTCAAGAGAATAATATATACCCATCCATTTTTCCTGATTTGGGACTATCAAAAAGTTCTGATTATGGTGGCACTACAAGGTATTGGGTGTTTGCAAATCCATTTTGCTGTGTGAAAGGAAGGACAGCCCATCGCACAGTCTAATAAAGGTCTGGCTTAGGTCAGAATATTAAATCTGACTATACAACTATAGATCAAAACATCCAATAATTCCCTTTAGATATTGCATTACAGTGAATTTGCAACTTTCCTTCTTCCTTTGGGGGGAAAAAACGTGTACGGCTTGAGGTGGTGATGAAGATAGAATTATATCATGCAAGACTGTACTAAGTTTGCTCCGGAGAAATATTGCATTACAAAGTAGGTCTCTTGATGCCAGAGGCACTTCCACTTATATAAAAACAGTTATAAAATCAGATTAATAGGTTTATGCTATGATCTCAGGGCTTTGCTGCTGGATTATCTCAAGCTGGTTTTAAGAACTATAGGTCTGATCACAAAAATATCAAAGTTGGTAACAGCAATCTTATCTGGCTCTCTTAGAAGAGCAGGAGCAACAGACGCAATTGAGATTTCAATGCATAAGATAATGAGTGTAGTCTTTCCTATTTCAGCAGGGAAAGATAAATTTCAAAGGCAGGAGCAGGAGAAGCTTCATCTTCCATTGTCTCCTCCTAGGGATATTCAATTATAGGTAATCCTTGACTTATGACCACTCATTTAACAACCATTCAAAGTTATGGCAGACTTTAAAAAAGCAATCCTCAAAGTTATGAATACTGCCTCCCCCTGGTCATATGATCACATTTCAGGGGCTTGGCAACCAGCCTGCATTCATGACCTGTGGTGATGTCCTGCAGTCACATGAAAAATGTGTGTGTGTGTGTGTGTGTGTGTGTGTGTGTGTGTGTGTGTGTGTGTGTGTGTGTGTATGTGTGTATGTGTATGTGTATGTGTGTATGTGTGTATGTGTGTATATATCATATGTATATGATTTCTGGGGGTGTTTTTTTTGCCAATTTCTGGCAAAAACTGCCCATTTGGAAGATTGGATTCACCGAGCAACGACATAATTCGCATACCAACCATGTGATTTGATCAACAATCATGGTAACTCACTTTATGTCTGTTGTAAAAAAGGGTTTTAAAATCAAGTCTGATCCTATGGGACCTCAACTTACAACTGCAACAACTTATAGCCAAAATTCCAGCACAACTGTGGTTATAAGTCAAGGGCTTCATATATAAACAATCCTGTCAGAGATCTATGACCTCAGCATTCTCACCATTGCAGTGTCCCTGCAGTCACATAATTGCCATTTGTGGCTTTCTACAAGCAAAATCGATGGGGAATCTGTTTCAAGATGGAAAAATAAGAGCAACATAAAATAAGAATACGAGAACAGTTCCACTGGATCAGGCCAAGGCCATCTTAATATAGCATTTTGACCTCTGATTTGCTTTGTTATCAATCTGTTGATCTTTAGGGATGGCAGAAATTCTGCCCACCTTGTTATCATAAGCTGAAATTTTGGATATATTTGGAATCTAATTAATTTTGGATATATATTGGGTAAACTTGTAATGTAAATAATGTAAATTTTTCTTCCTAATTTTGTAGGGTTAGGGTTTAAATGTAGATAAAAATGGAAAAACTTGATATGCAATGGTTTGGAATAAACCTAGTATGTTTTTTATGAAAATGTGTAAAATTTTGCCTTTTTAATAGGATAATTACATCTAGACAAATATCTCTCTTGGTAGATTTGAATATTTCAAAATGTATAACACCAATTAATTGTGACATTACCAGATGTTTAAAATACCTGAGCCAATGAGGAAGAATAAATGTGAAAATGAATATAATTTCTTGACTGGTATATGTCTCAAGAGGGCTATCTTTGTTGAGTCATCTCAGATACTTTAAGCAAACTGGTGTTAACAATTTAATGCTTATGAAATGGTAACATTCCAAGGTGCTCTCTTTCAAATTTGGGGAGTTTTATATAACTACTGGGGGTTGGGGGGATTCAGTTGATTTTTAATTTAATCATTGGACATGTTTGTTAATCTCTGTTTTAAGGAACACAAAGGGTACTGAATATATACAATTCTGAGTCCAATTAGAAAGCTATTGTTTGGCACTTTTGAAATCTTGTCAAGTACTTAGTTCTAAACATAGTAAAAATTATCTTATACTTCCAGCTCTGAAGGCAGTGAGACTTTATTTGGACAACAGTGGTAAGAAATTAAAATATGATTCTTGTTCACATGAGAAATTGGCTCTTTGAAATAATCCTTATTTTAGAATGATGGCTCAAACTTTTGGGGAAGTACTGTATGGTCTGAAAGTAAATTTGTTCCCTTGAGCAACTAAATTGTCCATGTTGCTTTCAAAACTTCCAAAAGATTACAGAAAGTTTGTAAATTGCCAAAAAAACAGGTCAATAGAAATATATTCAGACAAAACATTTAATAATAATAACAGAGTTGGAAGGGACCTTGGAGGTCTTCTAGTCCAACCCCCTGCTTAGGTAGGAAACCCTACACCACTTCAGACAAATGGTTATCCAACATCTTCTTAAAAACTTCCAGTGTTGGAGCATTCACAACTTCTGGAGGCAAGCTGTTCCACTGATTAATTGTTCTGTCAGGAAATTTCTCCTTAGTTCTAAGTTGCTTCTCTTCTTGTTTAGTTGTGTTGCTAGTGTGGACATGCTGAACTGGCATTCTCAGAAGCACTATATTTTGGAATATGCTAGACAAGTTTTGTTTACAAAATAAGCCAACAATTTAATAATAAATAAGTAGCAATATTATTATTTAATTACATTATTCTTTTATAAATAAATAAGAATTTTAATACATTTGTTAATGTATATTGCTCGTCCATGTATGATACGCTATATGCTAAATAAATAAATTTAAAAATTTACTAAACTATATATGAATGTACAGATACAAAACCTGGAATAGAGATTTGAAGTTTCTTACATTACAAAATCAGTGGTCTCCCATTTTTTAAAATGTTAACAATATTTTTTATGAACTTAAAATGAGTAATTCATTCAAAAACCATTTTGATTATTTTTTGCATAACTCAGTGGATGTTTAAAAAGAGTTTTGTCGTCTGACTTCTTATGCCAGAAATGTAGCATCTTTGAAGATAATGTTAGTACTCACAGTCGTATGCAAAAGAACAAAAACCGACACAATCTGTACATAATGCAGAATTAAACCTGACATGTTTCTGCAAATTTGACTCCATGCTTAACTATTTTACTGCCTCCAGATCCAAAATAAGAAAACAGCACAAGTGCAGAAATCTGGACACCCAGTCATAACTTTGTTAAAATCTCTCCTTTGCTAGAAATAACAGTTTCCAAGCATTTCCTGTAGCCAATCTCTCTATTCTTCCTTTAAAAAAAAAACATCCCCTTTTAAAGCCATATGGGTTAATGGCCATCACTGCATCTTGTAGTAATGAATTCCAAAAGATAATTATGCAGTATGTGAAGAAGTGCTTTTGTTAAGCTGTTCTAAATCTCCTTCTAACCATTTCATTGGACGACTCTTCGTATCTTGAGAGCCGGCGAAACCCTTGTTTCTGCCCACTTTTTCCATGCTATATAGGATTTTAAACAGCTTGATCACATTCCCCTCACTTATCCTTTTTCTCAGCTAAAGAGTTCCAGATATTCTAGCCTTTTATCAGAGAGGAGCCGTTTCAAGCCATGGATCGTTTTGATTGCCCTTTCCCCTCTAGCTCAATTACATTCTTTATCAACCTCATACCTTATGTCAGCATTGGGAAGATTTGTATAAGGGCCTTACAACATGAATATGTTTATAGTCATCCCTTTCCTGATAATCCCCGGGCACAATTTTTTCACAGGGGCTGCATGTTTTCATGCAGCTGTGCTTTCTGCCCAATATCTTTATTTTATTTATTTATTTATTTATTTATTTATTTATTTATTTATTTGTTTGTTTGTTTGTTTGTTTGTTTGTTTGTTTGTTTATTTATTTATTTATTTATTTATTTATTTATTTTATTTTATTTTATTTTATTTTATTTTATTTTATTTTATTTTATTTTATTTTATTTTATTTTATTTTATTACTTGTCAAACATGTATAGGATAGTAGTAGTTTGTATAAACATAAGTAAAAAGTAACGATAAAAGAGGACAATAGGACAGTAGGACAGGGACGGTAGGCACAGTGGTGCGCTTATGCACGCCCCTTACAGACCTTTTAGAAACGGGGAGAGGTCGACTGTAGACAGTCTAAGGTTAAAGTTTTTAAGGTTTGGGGAAGAAACCACAGAGTCAGGTAGTGCATTCCAGGCATTGATCACTCTGTTGCTGAAGTCGTATTTTCTGCAGTCGAGTTTGGAGCGCTTTACATTTAGTTTGAATCTATTACGTGCTCGTGTATTGTTGCGGTTGAAGCTGAAGTAGTCATTAACAGGAAGGACATTTTGGTATATGATTTTATGAACTACATTTAGATCAGATCGGAGGCGACGTAGTTGTAAATTGTCTAATCCCAGTATTTCAAGTCTGGTGGAATAAGGTATTTTGTTGTGAGCGGAGGAGTGAAGGATTCTTCTTGTGAAATATTTCTGGACTCTCTCGATTGTATTTATGTCTGATATGCAGTGCGGGTTCCAGACAGGTGAGCTGTATTCCAGAATTGGTCTAACAAATGTTTTGTATGCTCTGGTTAGCAATGTAATGTTGCCAGAGAAGAAGCTACGCAAGATTAGATTAACAACTCTTAGTGCCTTTTTGGCAATGTTGTTACAGTGGGCTCCAGCACTTAGGTGGTTAGATATGAGTACTCCAAGGTCTTTGACAGAGTGTTTGTCAAGAGAAAGTCTTTGATCTTTCTCTTGGTTGGTTTCAAACAGCTGGACTCTGTATAGCAATAGCACTTAGACATATATACTTGGTGATCTCTTGAGCTTGCTGGTTTTCTTGCAGACGTTTCATTACCCAAA
Organism: Diadophis punctatus similis; assembly: GCA_023053685.1. Taxonomy (NCBI): domain Eukaryota; kingdom Metazoa; phylum Chordata; class Lepidosauria; order Squamata; family Dipsadidae; genus Diadophis; species Diadophis punctatus. The sequence goes on from JALIGW010000001.1 coordinate 147,959,029, forward strand.
CTAGGTAACATCATCAGTGCTAGTACGAAGTGCTGTTTGCTGTCAGTTTATATTCTGATGTCTTGCCTGAATGTGTGTGGGTGGGGGCGGTCTTAGGGATTCTTAAACAGCCCAAACAAAGACTCCCTAAGACCGCCCCCCCCACACACACAGGCAAGACACCAGAATATAAACTGACAGCAAACAGCACTCCTTACTAGCACTGATGATAATACCTAGCTTGGGTAATGAAACATCTGCAAGAAAACAAGCAAGCTCAGAGAACACCAAGGACCCCTCATTTCAACCCTGAGCTACAAATATTCTCTTTTATTGGTAAGACATACGTATATACTGTCCTATATTACTTTACAGCATTCTCTAAGCAGTTTACAGAGTCGGCATATTGCCCTCAACAATCTGGGTCCTCATTTTACTGATCTTGGAAGCTGAGTCAACCTTGAGCTGATCAGGATCAAATTCCTGGCAGTGAGCAGAATCAGCCTGCCATACTGCATTCTAACCGCCGCACCACCAGGGCTCATATTGTATATTGAACTCCACAATGAGTTCTTGAAGTCTTCCAATGCGACTAGAATTTGGCCTAATTTTTATTATGATCTATGTGTAGCTTTGAAGCCTGAACTATTAGCTTAAATTATTTTTGGAAGGTAACACTCTAGCACCTGAGATTCCAGGGAACAATTTTATGTTTCCGTGGAAGAATGCCATTCTTACAGATCTAACAACACCTATCAGTCTACTGTTTGACTTCATTCAGCCCTGAGAAAGTCTGTTGGATTTGAAACCAAAGCCCATTGTGATGGCATCCAGAACAACACCCATGTATACAACAGTCCTGTTTGAAAGGGGATTCTCCCATTTATCCTATTTAGCAACTGCTCTCTGGTCATCTCATATAAGATTATTTATCCTTGTGCACTCTAATATTTTCCATCCTAACTATGAAGGTAGAAGTAATACCATAATATCCCTTGCCTGAAGGGACATTGTCCCTACTAGTTGGAAGAGAATGAAATAGTTACTTGTGTGTTTTTATGTTACCCCCTTTTCCATCATGTGGTGAGGTAAACTAATAATACTAACCCTAACCCATTTCTTGCCATCTTAGGAAGAAAAATACTTTCCTACCAGTGGTGGGTTGTAAATGATTTTGCTACCGGTTCGTGCACACGCTCGTGCACGCAACGCTTCTGCGCATGTGCAGAAGCGTCCTGGGTGGGTGGGCGGAGCCTCCCACAGCCGGCACTACTGGTTCTAAGAACCAGTCTGAACCAGGTGCAACCCACTGCTGTTTCCTACTCTTAGCTGACAGGTCTCTGAATATTTCCAGGAAAATCATCAGTGTATTACAATTACTTATTCTACTAAACTTTCAAGTGTCTGACAGTTTGAGGAACCTCAATATTTATATATCAATAGTGGTGTAAATTTATTGGTATCTATGACTAGTTTAATTATTCTCTGGTATGTTGCTTTCATTTTTGAGTAAATGATTAATGATAAATGATTTTTTAAAAATAAAATATGCAATTGGGTTTGTGTTTGTTTTGCCTCAGCATGCATCACCTTGAAGTTGTTTAAATTGAATTGCATTTGCTGTGTGGAGCTCTTCACAATCACTTTTGTTTTCTATTATCCTGGATTGTTTAGCAAAATCTGCAAACTTAGCCAGATTATCATGACCCCTAAATCAAGATAATTTATGAGCAATTTAAAATAGACTGGTCCAATCGCAAATCACTGAAGGACTTACTTTCCCCCATTGAGAAAATTGCCCACTTATTCTCTTTCTGTTTTTAACTAGTTAGCAATCCATAAAAGAGCAGGTCCTGTTATTCTTCCATGACCTTGGTTTACTCAAAAGCCTTCAGCAACAAGCTTTTGTGTTAGGGTTTTTCTGAATATAGGACAGATCACAGAAAGGAGGACCATATTTTATGAAGAGCCGATGTGGCGCAGCGGTTAGAGGCAGGTACTGCAGGCCACTTTAGCTGACACTGATCCACAGGTCAGCGGTTCAAATATCACTGGCTCAAGGTTGACTCAGCCTTCCATCCTTCCGAGGTAGGTAAAATGAGGACCCAGATGGTTGGGGGCAATATAAATATACATTGCTTACTGGTGTAAACCGCTTAGAGAGTGCTTGCACTGTGAGGCGGTATATAAATCTCACAAAATAAATAAATAAATAAATAAATAAATAAATAAATAAATAAATAAATAAATAAATAAATAAATAAATAAATAAATAAATAAATAAATAAATAAATATTTGTTTCCCCCACAAACACTCTTTTAATTATATAAAGTACTATTCCTTACTCATAAACTTACTGCTAATTCTATGCTTGTTTCTATTTTCTTACCTATCTTATCCTACAGTCTTCTATTACTGTAATTTTACAACGTTTCTATCCTATTTAATCTACAAATTTCTATCTCTGTGTTTGTAGCACTGTGTTTTCCAGAGGTGGGTTCCTACCGGTTCTAACTGGTTCTTTAGAACCGTTAGTAAATCGGTGATGAAGTCACAGAGCCGGTTCTATCTGTGCCGGTCCGTGGGCTCCGCCATCTTGGATTTTGCTTCTGCACATATTTTTTGATTGCTGCGGGGGTGCGACCCTGAGCGAACTGGCAGCAAAACGATCCACAACCCACCCCTGGTGTTTTCCTAAGTTAACTATTTCTTAGCTCTTTAGTTAACTGTTAGTAATTGTTAATAATTATTTCTTAAGTATTAATTAAGAAATAATTAAGTAGTGTTCTTAGTTCTTAAATCTTTTCTTTCCCTTCAGGTCTTCAGCTCTTACAACCAGCCTCAGCTCATTTCCACTGAAAAAAAATATTATTATTATTATTTTGCTTTTGGGAATGGACTTCTTTCTCCCCTCAGCACTGGTCCTCTCTTTCTGAAGCTGGTTTATGACACTCGGCCCTTGAGTTGCTGCTGCACTGGCCTCTCTTGGGTTTGCCAACCTGCTTGCAAGGTTGGTGAAAATTATGGTGAGACTGTCTTTCCTCCTCCATCTCTCAGCTCTGACCCTCAACCAGTCTTTCAACTCCCAGAAATTACAGTTTTTGTTGACTGAAGAGTCAGTTTGGTGTAATGGTTAAGGCACCAGGCTAGAAATCAGAAGACCGCAAGTTCCAATTCCATCTTAGGCATGAAAGCTGGCGGGGTGACTTTGGGTCAATCACTCTCTCTCAGCCCAACCCATCTCACAGGGTTTTAGTTGTGGGAAAACTAGGAGGAGGAAGGAGACCATGACTTCTAGCCCAGAGGTGGGTTTCTACCGGTTCTAACCAGTTCTTTAGAACCGTTAGTAAACCAGTGGTGATGTCACAGAGCCGGTTCTGTCAGTGCCAGTCCGTGGGCGCCACCATCTTGTTTTTGGCTTCTGCTCAGGCAGAAGTTTACGGCACTATGCATGCGCCCGCGCAGCCACGCAGCGTGGAAGGAAGCGAACCGGCAGCGAGGTAAGTTAGAACCCACCCCTGTTCTAGCCCTTCCTTACATACAGAGCCAGCTGGGTGACCTTGGCCGAGACCCTCTCTCTCAGCCCTAGGAAGCAGGCAATGGCAAACCACTTATGGAAATGTTGCCCAGAAAACTGCAGAGACTAATCTAGAGGCAGCCACCAGGAACGAATACTGACTCAAAGGCAAAATAAATAAACCGAAGACTGCTGCTGAGGGTGTTTGCTTTTGTGTTGAAGGTTTCTCTTTCCCACTTAGCTCTGCTGCAGCCTTGACTCCTTTCCTGTCACGCCCACACACATGCTTGTTTTTTGTTCCATTTTAAGGGACAACGTTTTCAGTGAAGGAGAGGGTAGGGCTGTTTGAACCCTCCTTCCCAGGCAATGCCAAAACTCTGAATCCCAAGAGGGGAAAGAAATGCCTGCTCACTCTGGCTAGTGAATTCACTCTTCCATACTTCATCGAAGACTTTGTAAAAATCCAGATGTATCGTGTTACACTCAGCTTCATTTTCATCCAGGTATCTACTGACACTCTCAAAACAGCTCAAAAAAGGCTTATAAGACATAATTTATCTTTGTGGAAGCCATGTTGCTTCCCTCCACCCCAGGAAGATTTGTTCCTCCATGTTCTTTGCTGATTTTTCTCTTATTACCATTTAAACTAATTTACATGAAATAGATGTTCAATTGACCAGTTCATAGTCTCCTGGATCTCCCCTCAGTCTCTTGCAAAAATGTGGTGGCCCAAATTTTTGGCAGCACACCAGTAGTGGGTTCTAAAACCCTTTACTAATGGTTTGTGTGCGTGCTTGCGCGCGCGATGCTTCTGCACACGCGCAGAAGCATCCTGGTCAGGTGGGCGCAGCCTCCTGCCACCGACGCTACCAGTTCTTAGAACCGGGCTGAACCCGGTACAACCCACCACTGCAGCACAGAGTACTACTGTATTCCCTGTCAGGCAGTTTGGGTATACCCAGATAGTCAGGCAGAGAAGAACATTCTTCCTCATAGTACTGCAGGCCACTTTAGCTGACTATGATCTGCATGTCAGCGGTTCAAATCTCACCGGCTCAAGGTTGACTCAGCCTTCCATCCTTCCGAGGTAGGTAAAATGAGGACCCAAATTGTTGGGGGCAATATAAATATACATTGCTTACTGGTGTAAACCGCTTAGAGAGTGCTTGCACTGTGAGGCGGTATATAAATCTCACAAATAAATAGCCAAATCCTTTTTCAGTGGAAATGCCAAGGACTAAACCTGACAACTAGACTCTTCTGTGTAAAAAGAAAAGATACTCCAGTGGTGAGCTGAAGTTTCTCACCCACAGACAAGATGGTTCCCTTCTCCTATGGACTGTATGGATTGGCTTAATAATGAAACCACTGCAGTTGGAAACTGGGAAAGAGGAAGGGCCAGCAGACCTCTGCACACCCTCGGAGGGTTGGGAGGTTTTTCCAACTTCAAAATATTTAGGGAAGGGTTACTGCAATGGCAAGGAGAGGAGAAGGGCCCAACTGTATCAACACACGTCTACAGGCAGTCCTTGACGTACGACAGTTCATTTAGTGACTGTTCAAAGTTACGACAGCACTGAAAAAAGTGACTTATGTATTAAAGTTTGTTGCAAAATCAAAACCAGAAGCACACACAGATGACTGATTCAGCTGGATTCATAAACTTCTTTATAAACATAGTAACAGATGAATTTACAATACCATTAGCAGAGTTCTTCAAACAGTTACAGACAGCAGAGAACAGTTAGTTTCATTCAGGGGCGGATTCCTAATTTTTTTACTACCACTCTGTGGGCGTGGCTTATTTTGTGGGTGTGGCTTGCCAGCCATGTGACCGGGTGGGCGTGGCTTCTCGGACTGCTGAAGGGAGGGGAACCGAGATAGGTCCTGCTGCCCATTCCCCCTCCCCTCAGCAGCTCAAGAAGCCTTAAACGTGCAAAAATGCCTAGGATCATCACCGCGCGTTCGTGGCTTCTCGGACTGCTGAAGAGAGGGGAATGGAGACAGCTCCTGCTGCCCGTTCTTTCAGCGTCTCACGCGCTCCCTCAGCCATCCTCCCCTGCTTGGACTCACTGTGGGGTAGGAAGGCAGCGCATGAGCAGTGCCGGAAACTCGGCTTCTGGGCATGCGCAGAAGAAAATTTTAAAAAATAAATTAATTTTTTTTAAAAAAAATGGTGGTGCCCAGGCACCGGCAACCGACCGCACCGGTACTGTGACATCACCAGCGGCCGCTACTGGTGCTATAGAGTGGACCGCAATGGTAGGAACCCACCACTGGTTTCATTTCATCAGAGTTCAGAGTGAGAGAGTACAGAGTGGGGACTGGAATCACACCCAGCCTTAAGCTTAAGTATCAGTTTCGATTCTCTGTGCAGACTCAGAAGTGTTTAGCTCTCATTGGCTGACTTAGTTGCTATGCCTATTCATTGGCTGACCTTGTTACCACTGACTCTCCCGGTCATGAATATTCTAACATTATGACCGTTTTTCACACTTACGACCTTTGCAGCATCCCCATGGTCACGTGATCAAAATTCAGACACTTGGCAACTGGCATGTATTTATGACAGTTGCAGTGTTTCGGAATCATGTGACCGCCTTTTGCGACATTCTGACGAGCAAAGTCAATGGGGAAGCCAGATTCACTTAACAACCATGTTACTTAACTGAGCAACTTTTAAGTGATTCACTTAAAAGCTGTGACAAAAGATGTCGTAAAATGGGGCAAAATTCACTTAACAAACATTTCTCTTAGCAACAGAAATTGGGGGGGCTCAGCTGTGGTTGTATGTCAAGGACTACCTGTGATGCAGGATTTGAGAAAAGGGAGATGGATTAATGGCAGTGAGGCTCAACGCTGCCATGAATTCAGTAGATGCTCTTATGCACCATTACTTTCTCTGAACTGCAGTCTGCTGCCCATTCCATCTGCATTAGGGGAATTGGGCAACTGGGCTCCCTTCGTAGCGCCATTGTGAGATAATGTGTGCAGGGGCCAATTCTGTTTCAGAACTGCAAAGCCTAATGGTTATTATTCAATGAATATACCCGCCGTGCAAGAAAACAAATCAGATTAAATGCTTTGTACATGGAAAAACTTTTGCATCCTTAAGAAACCAGCACATTTACGTCTTAATCGAGTAACTGTAGTGATATGAAGATCACAATATTATCTAAGAGAAAAAAACCCCCATAAAGGCTTCATTTTCTTCTCACGTTGTACTAATTCTGTTTAGTTTTTGTCCAAACATGCCCCTAAAATATGGGGAATGGGGAGCAACAATCGGAACAGCTACATTAGTGAAATAGCTGCCTTTCACTCTGCATCCTATTTAATGGGCTGCTATAGGAAATGACATTTTGCAAACCACTTTCATCCATACTCTCCTCTAGCCTTTCCATGTGTTTTCCAATTACAGCATACTGTAGTTCATTTTAGGCATGAATCATAGGGGCAGTTCTCCAGCCTTTGTTATATATCTTCTAGCTGACCAAAAGAAGGATGCTGAAGAAATGCCCTCTGAGCTGTCTTTTTAAGGAAACCAGTCATTTCCCTAAGAAATTGGCCTGCTGTCACAGCTGATTGTGCAAACCCAGTGATGGATGGCATTGCTCAGAAATTTTATCATTCCAGCAGAAAGGGGTCAGTTCTGTCTGGTTTGATCAATCTGAATTCCCTGCAATATTTTAGACTTCTTCTAGACATATGTATACAGCCAGAATTATACTTAAGGCTTCATCCAAACCTTTCTCGTTGGTAGACGTTTGCCTGAAACCAAAGCTCTTCAACAAGCTTTAAGAAGAAGACAGCCTTGACAGAACTAAATATGAGTCCTCTTGGTTGGATTAGGGAAAGGCAACTAGCCTAAGGATGACTTAGCTCAGACATTCTAAGGGGCTCCAATTTCTGCCTTGTGTCTGAAGCTCTGCTGAGCCATTGGAACTCTGCTCCAGTCCTTCACCAAATATGACTGTCAGACCTGCCCCGGTCAGATCCCTAAAAAAGAAAGACCCTCGACTCCATTTGGTTGAAGTAACAGGTCAGTAAAAGGAGCAGTGGTTGCAGCGAAAGCAAGGCTAGATCTGAGTATTCCCACATAAAGGTTACAGTTTTCCCTTTCCATGACCCTCCCCCCTTGACCAGTTCAACACTGTCCAATCGGCATCTCGGTTTGATGTTTTGGGAACCGCTTTGATATCAGGTGCTTCTGGAAGTGGTTTCACATTCCTTTCCCAAGCTAGACGTCCTTGGTGACTGGCTTATTCCAGTTTAACACCTCTGGTTCCTGTCAATGTGTTTCCCTCCCTCCCTTTCATCCATCTTCTTTCCTCCAGTTCAAACTTCCCCAAATCCCCCACACACACACACACTTCCATTTATGGTAGGATGCCAGCAAAGCAAAGCAAAGCAAAGCAGCTGAAGATGGCAGACCTGACAATGACAAGGAAGTATTCTTGGAATATAAAGCAATGATGAATTTGATTTCCTTTTTCATTCTTTTAACTGTGAGCCACCATTCCCCAATCTGTGCTTTCCAGATGTGTGAAAAAAAAAACAAGTTTGAGCATTTCTAGCCAGCATGATCAAAATAGCATCCCTGCAAACTTATATATTATGCATTTATTTTTAAGCACCTAGGAGAGCTGCCCATTGGTGTTTCAGAATAATTCAGAAAGTGGGCTTGGAACATGCCAGTCTTTCAACCAGCTTCTGGAAAAGGGCAAACTGCTTTAAAAGTTGTGGACAGTTGCTATGTTTGAAGCATGGCACACAGGGACGGGTTCCTAATTTTTTTACTATCACTCTGTGGGCGTGACTTATTTTGTGGGTGTGGCTTGCCAGCCATGTGACCAGGTGGGCGTGGGCCTTGGGAGCTTGGCAGCAGCCGGAGAAGTGGGGGGGCATTGCCCACCCACAACGCAGCCCCCCGCAGTGGGAGCAGCAAGACCGCGGCAGCGGTTCTTCTGAGAGGCTCCATCCAGTCTGAATGTTTCTCCCCATTCGATGATCCTAGGCTCCTGCCGCCTGTTCCCCCTCCCCTCAGCAGCTCGAGAAGCCTCGAACATGCAAAAATGCCTAGGATCATCACCGCACGTTCGTGGCTTCTTGGACTGCTGAAGGGAAGGGAACTGAGATAGATCCTGCAGCCCATTCCCCCTCCCCTCAGCAGCTCGAGAAGCCTCAAACGTGCAAAAATGCCTAGGATCATCACCGCACGTTCGTGGCTTCTCGGACTGCTGAAGGGAAGGGAACTGAGATAGATCCTGCAGCCCATCCCCCCCCCTCAGCAGCTCAAGAAGCCTCGAATGTGCAAAAATGCCTAGGATCATCACCGCACGTTCGTGGCTTCTCGGACTGCTGAAGGGAGGGGAACTGAGATAGGTCCTGTCACCTGTTCTTTCAGCATCTCACATGCTCCCTCAGCCATCCTCCCCTGCTTGGACTCACTGTGGGGTAGGAAGGCAGTGCATGCACAGTGCCGGAAGCTTAGCTTCTGGGCAGGCCCAGAAGAATTTTTTTTAAAAAATGGCGGCGCCCAGGCACCGGCAACCAACCGCACCTGTACTGTGACATCACCAGCAGGCCGCTACCGGTGCTATAGAGTGGACCGCACTGGTAGGAACCCACCACTGATGGCACAGCCCTAATGTCCATATGGTTTATCCCATAAAGAAATAAAATAGAAAAAACCCAAGGGAAAAACACTGTTATCAAAAAACCAAAACAAAGAACCACCAGCTTGGGAATTAGAAATCCTTGTTGACCCATGCATTGATTATTTATTGACAGGTTTATATTACCCTTATCACTAGATTCTGGGAAATATACAAAGACTGAAATGCACTAATAAACAGTCCCTATGATAAAGCACTGATAAAGCTGTTTAAAGAGCGGGCACACCGTTGGCCCATTAACATGTGGTGGCACCTCATTCTCCTTCAAACAAAGTCCAGCTGCCTTTTGAAAAAGCACCTTTGGGTCTCCTTCAGGAGGCATTTATCACCATTTCACTCCTGTTGCACATTCCACCCCTGGCCACCTAAGGGAGTTAGGTTGGGTGTGGGTCCAGTTCATAGATGGACAAACTCGACTGCAGAAAATACGACTTCAGCAACAGAGTGATCAATGCCTGGAATGCACTATCTGACTCTGTGGTTTCTTCCCCAAACCCCCAAAACTTTAACCTTAGACCGTCTACAGTCGACCTCTCCCCGTTTCTAAGAGGTCTGTAAGGGGCGTGCATAAGCGCACCACTGTGCCTACCGTCCCTGTCCTACTGTCCTATTGTCCTCTTTTATCGTTACTTTTTACTTATGTTTATACAAATTACTACTATACATGTTTGACAAATAAATAAATAAATAAATAAATAAATAAATAAATATAAATAAATAAATGATAGATATCCCCCTCCCCCCATTTACTTCCTCAGAATCCACAACATCAAAAGAATCCCAAATTACACTGCGAGATGTAACACTGGTCATGTCACACGATTGCCCAATCCAAAACAAATACCATGGACTAACCTCGACAAAAAAACAAAACCGAACCCTTGCAAAAACAAAGTAGCCTGGAAGCATACCATTCATTCTTCTCTACAGGGCACTGGCCATGCTGTGCAGGATTATTGAAATACACAGACGTGCATGCTCTTAACTGCTCACTGCTACCAAGTACCCAATTATGGGTTTGTATTGCCACCTTGTCGTTGGCACTCTTAGTTTTCCATCAGCTTTACTCTAGGCATCTCTTCACTCCCTTGATTTCCCAAAGCTCCTCAACAAAATAATTCATTGCCAGTAAATCCCAATCTAGCATCTTCCCATTCCTACACTAATTAGTACTCCCCCCACCTTGCATCTCAAACTCTTGCTCTTTTTAAAATAGAATAGAATAGAATTCTTTATTGGCCAAGTGTGATTGGACACACAAGGAATTTGTCTTTGGTGCATAGGCTCTCAGTGTACATAAAAAGACAAGATACATTCATCAAGAATCATAACGTACACCACTTAATGTTAGTCATAGGGTACAAATAAGCAATCAAATCATACTAGGAAACAATCAATATAAATCGTAAGGATCAGAGGTGGGTTCCTGCCTGTTTCTGCTGGTATGGTTAATAGCTGTTGTTCGGCGCAAAGCCGAAGACGCTGCTGCCGTTCGCGGCGCGGGAGCTTTCCCCGAGCGCTTTCCCCACCCGCATGGACACCGCCAATTGCGTTCTTTTGCCCTCTGCGCATGCAGAATGCTTTGCTCATGTGCAGAGGGCAAAAGAACGCAATTGGCGGCATCCATGCGGGCGGCGGCAACGCCCGGGGAAAGCCCCCGCGCCGCGAACGGCAGCAGCGTCTTCGGCTCTGCGTCGAACAACAGCTATTAACCGTACCGGCAGGAACCCACTACTGGTAAGGATCAGAGGTAGGTTCCTGCCGGTGCAGTTGATAGGAACGTTGAGAAGATTAATAGTAATAGTAATGCAGACTTAGTGAATAGTTTGACAGTGTTGAGGGAATTTGTTGTTTAGCAGAGTGAGGGCATTCGGGAAAAAACTGTTCTTGTGTCTAGTTATTCCGGTGTGAAGTGCTCTATAGCATCGTTTTGAAGGTAGGAGTTGAAACAATTTATGTCCAGGATGCGAGGGGTCTGTAAATATTTTCACAGCCCTCTTTTGTTATGGCATTCAAGATGCGAGTGATCTCAACATCCATAATATTTGATGAATTCAACCTTTTGGTACAGAAGTCCAAAGTCAATTTAGGAAAGGACACCTTGAGGCTGCTTGCGCCCTCTGTAAAGTCTTTGGGGCAGTTTTCCAAACTCTTCCCAAAAAAATTGCATCTAAACCGCATATTTAGGGTGATTGAAAGGGGAAATTGTTAAATATATGGGTACAATCATATTGATTCTATTTAATTAATGTTATTTCAATTTTACATTTAAAATTGAGTCACATGTTTTATCCATTCCTGATCACTCCTTTGTTCTGCATTACCTACTTCTGGGCATGTGGCCATGCCACACAAAAGGCCGAACTCAGCTCTTGGCTGGGGGAGAAAAACAAACCAGGCAGATTAATCAGAAAGCCAATGTTATTCGTTTAGACCTGACTCCATTGTAGAGGGAATTATGTTACAGAACAATCATTCTGACTTGGCACCCACTCAAAGAATCCTTAGAGGTTCCGGGGAATTTAAACTTTCTCATTTCCTAAGTGGGTCTATTCAAGACCTGGAAAGGCAGAGCTGGTCACCGGAAATATCTCCCCAACCTGTTGCCCACTGGATAACAATTCTCAGAATGAGGAATCCTTGGTGTTCTCTGAGCTTGCTTGTTTTCTTGCAGACATTTCATTACCCTAACTGGGTAACATCATCAGTGCTAATAAGGAATGCTGTTTGCTGTCACTTTACATTCTGGTATCTTGCCTGTCTATGTGGGTGGTCTTAGAGACTCTTTGATTGGCCTATTTACTGATGGCTCTTTGGCAGTTTCTTGATTCTTGGGTATTGTTTACTTGATTGTTGGTCTGAAGTTAACCTTGGAGTTAATCTATGCTGATGTGGGTGCTGATTGCTGGTGGAAAGGTGCTGGAGTTGGCTTGGTCTAGGATTGTCACATTTTCCCAATTAAAATTATGGTTAAATCTGTGTATTGTGTTGTAAATCTAAAGAATTTTTGTCACGTCTTCTAATTGCCAGTTGGTGTTCATGGATGCATTCTGCCAGTCTTCTACCTGTTTGTCCTACATAGTGGTTGCTGCAGTTCTTACATTGTATGTTGTAGAATCAGAGGTCTCCAACCTTGGTAACTTTAAGACTTGTGGACTTCAACTCCCAGAGTTCCTCAGCCAGCTTTGTTGGCTGAGGAATTCTGGGAGTTGAAGTCCACAAGTCTTAAAGTTACCAAGGTTGGAGACCCCTGTAATGTAGATGACTCTTGTTTTTTCTTCTGGGGTTGCTGGGTCTTTTGGTTTGCTTAGGATGTTTTGAAGGGCTTTAGTTGGCTTGTGTGCTACGTTGATTCCATGTGGTTGTAGTAGTCTATTTGTGGTTTCTGAAATATTCTTGCTGTTGTTGTTGTTAATCATGAAGTTGTGTCTGACCCAACACGACCCCATGGACAATGTTCCTCCAGGCCTTCCTGTCCTCTATCATCTCCCGGAGTCCATTTAAGCTCATACCGACTGCTTCAGTGACTCCATCCAGCCACCTCAATCTGTCGTCCCCTTCTTCTTTTGCCCTCAATCGTTCCCAGCATTAGGCTCTTCTCCAGTGAGTCCTTCCTTCTCATTAGGTGGCCAAAGTATTTGAGTTTCATCTTCAGGATCTGGCCTTCTAAAGAGCAGTCAGGGTTGATCTCCTCTAGGACTGACCAGTTTGATCGCCTTGCAGTCCAAGGGACTCGCAGGAGTCTTCTCCCGCACCATAGTTCAAAGGCCTCAATTCTTTGGCGCTCAGCCTTCCTTATGGTCCAACTTTCATGGCATTCCCATACATTGCAACTGGGAAAACCATAGCTTTGACTATACACACTTTTGTTGGCAGGGTGATGTCTCTGCTTTTTAGTATGCTGTCTAGATTTGTCATAGCTTTCCTCCCCAGGGGCAAGCGTCTTTTAATTTCTTGGCTGCAGTCCCTATCTGTTGTGATCTTGGAGCCCAGGAAAATAAAATCTGTCACTACCTCCATTTCTTCCCCATCTATTTGCCAGGAATTGAGAGAGCCATGATCTTAGTTTTCTTAATGTTGAGTTTCAAGCCAACTTTTGCACTCTCCTCCTTTACCTGCATCAAGAAGCTCTTTAGTTCCTCTTCACTTTCTGCCATTAGTGTGGTATCATCTGCATATCTGAGGTTGTTGATATTTTTCCCGGCAATCTAAATTCCAACTTGTGATTCATCTAGCTAATCAGGGAGAGAAGCAACCTAGAACAGGGGTAGGCAAAGTTGGCTTTTCTATGACTCATGGACTTCAACTCCCAGAATTTCTGAGCCAATCATGCTAGCTTAGGAATTCTGGGAGTTGAAGTCCATGAGTCATAGAAGAGCCAACTTTGCCTACCCCTGACCTAGAACTAAGGAGAAATTTCCTGACAGAACAATTAATCAGTGGAACAGCTTGCCTCCAGAAGTTGTAAATGCTCCAACACTGGAATTTTTAAAGAAGATATTGGATAACCATTTGTCTGAAGTGGTGTAGGGTTTCCTGTCTAGGCAGGGGGTTGGACTAGAAGACATCCAAAGTCCCTTCCAACTCTGTTATTCTATTCTATTCTATTCTATTCTATTCTATTCTATTCTATTCTATTCTATTCTATTCTATTCTATTCTATTCTATTCTATTCTATTCTAGCCCCGCCTTTCTCATGATGTGCTCTGCATATAAGTTAAATAGGCAGGGCGACAATATACAGAGTGTCAAACTCCTTTCCCAATTTTGAACCACTCAGTGGTTCCGTGTCCAATTCTCACTGATGCTTCTTGACCCACATATAGGTTTCTCAAGAGACAAATAAGATGGTCTGGTACTCCCATCTCTTTAAGAACTGGCCACAATTTGTTGTGTTCCACACAATCAAAGGCTTTAGCAGAGTCAATGAAGCAGAAGTAGATGTTTTTCTGGAACTCCCATTCTTGATGTATGGCAATGGAATTCTTTTTAAGGTTTGTGTTGGTTGTGCTGTATTGGGTTGTGTGGTCAGGGAGTTTTTGATAAAGTTGCCTGAGTAGCCACACAATTTGGAATTCTCAGAATTCCAAATCACCGTTGCTAATAGCTGGAAATTCCGGAAATTATAAGGTCAGTTCACTTGGAAGGGACTATAGGCTGAGAGAAAAGGGACTAAAGGCTTCGAAGCAGAGGGAGCAAATAGTTGTAAAAGGCCTAGTGTCAGGGTTCCAAATAGCATTCAAGCAGAAATCAGAGTCCGAGGCAAAGAGTACACCAAAGTTCCAATTTAACACTGAAGCCATGTTGGCACGTCCAGGGAGAAACCCGAAACTGACTCCCCCCCAGTTCCCACCCAGTAGGAAGTTGGCACCCCTTGCACCACACCCCCAAACTGGGTCACATTGTCCATTCATCTTCTGCCAGCGTGGCCAATCTCCTTTCCGGCAGGTGCTAGACAAAGGGTGACCTTGAGGAGTTAGCAAGAATGTGTTATATCTAGGGTTGCCCGCTCATGCAATTCCCCCCTCCCATTTCCCACAGTCTGCAGCCTTCTGAGTAATAATGTGGCACACGATACTCCAAGTCCAACATCGCGTGACACCTAGACTTAGTAAGCAAGCAGACCCTTGAAGTATGGAGACAAAAAACACACAGAGCATCTGCTAGCCATCACTGATTTTCAGTATGGGAGATGTCAAGGGCAATCAATGACATACAGGAACCAAAACAATGCAGCGAAATGAGGTGGGTGGGAATCTGGTTTGGCAGCCTAATAGCACATTCTGCAATCAAGACAGCTGGGGAAAAGATTGCTTGTGGTCATCACATCTCAGGATCCTCATCTTAATCTGCGTTTCTCTGGTGGGCTGTTTAATTCAAGATTAGGCTAACGGAACAAGACTGAATCTCACCCAGGCTAGAAAGGACTTCAGTCGGAATGATGCATTTTTCTCACGCCATTAAATGGCTAGAGGTTTTTTGCAGTTTTTCCTCCCCATTGCAGCAGCATCATCTTTTTTTCCTCCCTTCAAATGGCCAGCTGGTTCAGAGCCAAGTGCATTGTAGAAGCCCATGGGACAAAGTTAATTTGAATATTTTGAGAAGAGGCCATTAATATTATTTACCTGTTCCGGGTAAACTTTGCTATGACCCAATCAGTATGCTGAACACGTGGTTTTTATTCTATCGATCTGACTTTATGAAATTCAACCTGAGTTCCCTCCTTGGGGAAAAAAAAACGACTTGGCATTTTGAAAGAAGTCAGGAGAGCTATTATTTTTGTGCTTGTTTGTTGCATTTATACCTCCACCATCCTCCCTAAAATAGTTCTCAAGGTGACCCACAGTCTTCTGGCATATGTTGAATAAGTCATGGTAATTTCTTCCCCAAACCTAGATCATTATAATGAATTTGTGAATGGACCGGCCAATAGTCACAAAGCCTTCAAAAGCACTGCTCTCTTCTATATAATCACAGATAAGCTGGTGCTGTGCATCATCTGGTTAATAACCCTCTTTACTTTTATCCCCATAGGAAGTCCATATAGAGGGAGACCCCCCTGATACATTTTCTTTGTGGTGCTTAGAAAAGCATACGAGGCAATCACCGCACACCCCCATACGGTCAGAGGCCACCATTGCAATTCAAAAATCCATGGGGAAAAAGCTCCCCATTTTGACCAAGAATGTGAAGAAGGCCCAGGCAAAGTGGGCAAGTAGCAGGAATTAAGAACATAAGCCCAGAGTTGCTTAGATGAGATGGGCAACCATTCAAATCATTTTTTTTACAAAAAACACAGAGTTGCATTTCCATAACAAACATCAATATTGCAATTTTTATGTGTAAGGGAATTCAACAGGGTCTAGGTAGAGAAACAAAATGGCTTGCTAGAGGTTTCAGGGTCGGGCTAGGATTGTTAAGAAAGCTTTTCTGCACACTAATCAATATCCTAAAAGAGGGTGTACTTCATACCCACAGTATTTTCGATAAGTAAGAGAGGGTGTATATCTCTTGAGTAGCATGAAATGGCATTGCTTAATAGAAGGGACTTGGAGAAATACGTCACCAAAATGTTGGAAATGTAAAAAAGAAACAGGCACATTTTACCTCCTATGGTGGACCTGTACAGAGGCAAAAAAGTATTGGAATAAGATAGCCACATGGCTAAAGGAAATTCTAAAAATGGACATAGAAAAAAAACGGAATTGTTTTTACTAGGTATTTCCAACTGTCACGGTGTGAATATTGTCAGTTGTATGTCTATGCAGGGTGATGCACCCCTATTCTAATATTATGGTCTATTCCAATACAAGCAGAACACGTGATATGATCTTGTACGCATGTCCACATTCCTGATCCACCATTAATCACTTTTGACTTGGCTCTTGACTGGAACGGTCGCGTTTTTTAGCAAAGATGTAATTATTCAGGATTTATTGTTTTTGTACCGAAATAAATATTTCTATTAGACTTTTAATCTCGGATTTATTTCTAACTGCCTGAATTCCAAGTAAAGATCCAAATCGCCTCTATGAGATTTATTCTCATCTCTCAACACCAACAAGGTATATAAAAAAGAAATACAATATCTTACTATCCATATTCTAACTGCAGCAAGAATTTCATACACACAGTCCTGGAAAAACAAAGAGATGCCCAAAGAGGAAGAAATAATTAAAAAAATAATGGACTGTGCAGAAATGGATATGTTAACTAGAGAATTAAAAGAAAAAGAGGAATCTGATTTCTATAAAGCCTGGAACAAATTTTATAATTGGTTGAAAGAAAGAAGCAATAAATAAAAGAAAAGTTTAATGGTGTATACTCAAGTAATTATGTAAATATTTTAAATGTATATGATATAATAGGAAAATAGGTTTGAGAGCAATATGAATACTTAAGAAAATGATATGTAAAAAGAATATATCCAATAATAGAATAGAATAGAATAGAATAGAATAGAATAGAATAGAATAGAATAGAATAGAATAGAATAGAATAGAATAGAATAGAATAGAATTCTTTATTGGCCAAGTGTGATTGGACACACAAGGAATTTGTCTTTGGTGCATATGCTCTCAGTGTACATAGAAAAGATACATTTGTCAAGAATGGTTGTCATAGGGTTCAAGTAAGCAATCAGGAAACAATCAATATTAATATAAATCGTAAGGATACAAGCAACAAGTTACAGACATACAGTCATAAGTGGGAGGAGATGGGTGATAGGAACGATGAGAAAAACTAATAGTATGATGGATAGGGGGCCACAAATGCCCCATTTGTTTGTTACATGTTCTGTTTTTTGAATGTTTAATGTTGGTATTGTTTTGTGTGTTTAATAAAAAAGTTTAAAAAAATAAGAAGGGACTTGGAGAATGGCCACTATTAGATCTGGTGAGATGAGTAGAAACAGTTTGGAGTCAAGGGGCCCTGCAAATAATCTGACTGTATCATATAGAATAAAGTTAAAACCAGCACCCTGAATTGCACTCATCTGGAACTTAGGAAGCAATAGCCTTACATGAGTAAATCATGACAGATCAAACTATCCACAATGCCACATTCTGAACCAGTAGCAGCTCCTGAATGCTCTTCAAGGGCAGCCCCATGTAGAGTTTTATAACAGTCCAAAGAGGAGCTGATTAAGGTATGAGAGACTAAGAGTAGGGCCTTCCAATCCAGAAACAGACGCTGTTGGTGCTCAGGTTAGATATGGGGGAAAGACCCTCTTTAACTATGGCTGCCACCTGCTCCTGAATCAGGAGTCATGAGTTCAGGAGGACACCCCCTCTCAATTATGCACCGACTCTGGGGTGTACCTCCCAGGTCACAGTTAAAGATGGAAAATCTCCTTAAAGGGATGGGTGAGTGAGACGTTTCTGGACTGCTTACTGCAGAGCAAGTTAAGGGGCAGGAATAGGTGGAACTTCATGCTGATAGGAAAAGCACTCACCAGATGCTTTCCTTCATGTGGGCTGGGATTTGGGAGTGAAAGCGATTGTGGATTCTTGCTCTTGGGTGCCTCCTGTCTCATATTCTCTCTCCCTTTTGCTCTTCCTCTCTCCCACCTCTTCACTTGCTCTGTCACTCTTTCGTCTGCACCAGTAGGGATCTTAATTTCCTTTGTCTTTCTTTCTCTTGCCTTTGCTCAAGCTTTCTCTCCTGCCCGTTTTCTCTTGCTGCCTCTTGTTCAACCTGCCTTCTCCCATAGCTTGTCTTTCTTCCTCTTCCCTCTCTTGTTTCAAATGCTCTCGCGGTTCCTTGCAGCCGCTCGCTTGCTCAGGTTCTCTCGCTGTCTTCCTTACTCTGCCTAAAACAGCTGACGGCGGCTGTTGACATTCCACTTCGCCACTCAGTCACAGTAGGGGGTTTAACACGCATCCAGCAATCTCACACAGACATTTATGTTAACACATGTCCGGTGGTCTCAGATGAGATTGCTGGGTCCACATAGAGAAAGGGGCCAGGTAATGCCTGACTGACACTTTGCAAAGGACTGGTCAGGCATTATGCAGGCACAGATGCCCTGTGCGGGTGACTGGAAGAGAGAGGATATGCCCACAGTTGTGGCAAACAGCCATTAGGACCTGTGCAAATGCCCTGCAATACCATCACCACAATTGCTGTCAGAACTCCACTAATTGTGCCTGACTGTAATACAACTCAGATTGCGAGAAGAGGGAAAGCATTGTTTTACATTTGGATCACCTAAATACAAATCCAGGCAGCTTCAGCCATATGCTGTGGAATGTGGATGGATCAAAGGCTGCATCTTGAGGTCATGTCTCGTCAAAGCATCTTCAAACTGCAGAGAGGGGATGTATAGATTTACAGAAAGGGTTAAAATTGCAGCTGTTTATTTATCAGAACAAAAACTGTCCTAACCCCAAGCCTTTTCCATGTTTTCCTCTGAAATTTGGCAAAATTCTTCAGAATTTTTTGGGGGGGCCTGCTGTATAATTTTTCTCCTATTTTTTTTCTTCAGTGTTTCTTCCATGATGATCAGTGACAGATAGGAAAGTGCACCTAAATGCTATTGTTACCACTGGTGTGCTGTTGGCAACTTGGCATGCACTTCCAACACTTAAGTTTTGCTCAAAGATAGCTGAGGTTAGCTATTTTGCACTGACATTCAAATGTCATTGGTCTTTTAGCATGCCGGCAGTCTAGTCTTGGGGGGGAGGGATTTGCCTACCGTAAAGAAATATATTTTTGCAATTTTCCAGTCAAATCTCCGAGAATTTAATTTCTGTTTCAATGAATCATCTAGTTCCATCTGGGAAAGAAGGAGTAAAATCTCTAATGCATACCCCATTTACTGGAACAGCTTGCTTTCAGCTTGCTTCTGCAAAGGCTAAATTTCTCTTTAGCAGCTTTTAAGTTAGTAATTTATCTTTAACTACACAGTTCCTTTATTTCATATTCCGGTGACAAAGTATTTCAGCAGTTCCCCTTCTCCCCATATTGAATAATGGCCCTCTGCCCTATAACCAAAGATATGGGGTAGGGATTTTAAACAGAATGGCATTTTGTTTTCACCACTGAAAACTTCATCTTACGGTTAAATAAGTCTTGGAAAGCAGCTTGCTCCTAGTTTGCTCCAGTCATCCCATCTGTGTGGGGATGATTCTATTCACATGCTTATTGTACGTGTATCTATAATTTATATGAGCTTATTTATTGCAATGTTGCTGATAATTGTTAGTGCTACTTGGCCTTGGTTATCTGCTTAAGAACAGGGCTAGATTATAGATTAACAGAGTTGGAAGGGACCTTGTAGGGCATCTAGTCCACCCCCCCGCCCAAGCAGGAGACCCTACACCATTTCTGACAGATGGCAGTCCAGTCTCTTCTTGAAAGCTTCCAGTGATGAAGCTCCCACAACTTCCGAGGGCAAGCTGTTCCAGGGGTGAAATGCTCCAGGTTCGCTTTTACCTGTCAGTCGTCGGAGAGCCGATCACGAAGGCAGTGCGACGCTCCACCCACCCGCCGGGACACCGCCATTTGAGTTCTTTTACCCTCTGCACATGCACAGAACGCTTTGTGCATGCGCAGAGGGTAAAAGAACTCAAATGGCGGTGTCCCGGCGGGTGGGCAGAGCATAGCACTGCCTTCGTGATCGGTTCTCCGATGACCGACAGGTAAAAGCAAACCGGGAGCATTTCACCCCTGAGCTGTTCCACTGGTTGATCGCTCTCACTGTCGGAAATTTTCTCCTTATTTCCAGGTTGAATCTCTCCTTGTTCAGTTTCCATCCATTATTCCTTGTCTGGCCTTCAGGTGCTTTGGAAAATAGCTTGACCCCCTCCTCTCTGTGGCAGCCCCTCAAATATTGGAACACTGCTATCATGTCTCCCCTGGTCCTTCTCTTCACTAGACTAGCCATGCCCAGTTCCTGCAACTGTTCATTGTGTGTTTTAGCCTCCAGTCCTCTAATCATCTTAGAATATAGATGTTGGTGAATATAGAATATAGATGTTGATCAGGGGTGGGTTCCAGTTACCTTTGCTACTGGTGCACATCACGATGTTTCGTGTCCCCTTGCGTGATTTTACTTCCATGCATGCTCAGAAGGACGTTTCAGCCCGAAACACAGCTGAGGAGCTGAAATAAAGAAGAAGAAATAAAGGTCGGTATTAACCCGGGGGTGGGCGGGAGGGCTTTTTTTCAAAGCAGAGGATGAGGAGAAGCCATCCAAACCCAAAAAACCCGCCGAAAATTCCAGAAAAAAGATGGCGGCGTGCACTGACCAGCAAAGACAGTACCGGAATCATGACGCCAAAATTACATCACCAGCGGGCCACTACCGATGCGCACGTACTGGTCTGCACCGGGAGGAACCCACCCCTGATGTTGATGAACTACAGTCCCAGCATTGTCATCATTGACCATGGTACTTAAGGATGTTAGGAGTTGGAACGGGACAACTCGCCACGGCCAACTCACTGCAGGAAACCCTCCATGGCCAACTCACAGCAAGACAACTTGCTGCAGGACAATTCAATTCAACTCAATTCTTTTTTTGTCAATCATGTTTCATTTTGTCCCTCCTTTGCATCCTTTCTTTAACGGTGCTATTCCACCATTTCTTTGATATTAATGTAACTCTTGTCCCACAGCGAATTGTCCCCCAGCAAGTTAGCTGCGGCGAGTTGACCATGGTGAGTTGTTCTAGGAGTTGTAGCTTCTAGTGATTTAGGCTGATCTTGAGTAAAAGCTAAACTTGATTAAGCCTGGTTAGTATTTAGGTGGGTTATGAACTGATTGGAAAGTAGACTGGAAAATAAAACAATAACAAAAGATCCTCAAAGAAGGTACAATAGCAAACCACTTCTTATTGTTGCTGATAAATCTACAGTATATCCACCGGGACTCAAAAATTCCGTTTAAGAGAGTCTTTATTTATTAGTTCAGCAACATCTGAAATGCAGAGACATTTCCCCAAACCTGCTAGGGATGAGTAATTTTTTTGCTCATTAATGTCTCCTCTTTTCATCCTCAAATATCATGGAGACCTTGTACTTCTGTCAAATGCAAAGAACCAGCTGGGCATCGTGTTTTGGAGGAAACGCTCTGTCAAGAGAGGCCCAAGTATGCATATTTATTCTTCCTTAATAAAAACTGTGTGGGACAATTTGAAACAACAAAGCTCCCTTTTGTTTGTGTCTCGTCCCATAGAAAAGCTGTAAATTGTTTCTTGTCTTCTTGGAGAGTTTTCACGGTTACAGAGCAAAGCATCTTCTTGATTGTGTCGCCCATGTTAATGCTAACATGTACAGAAAGTGGGACAATGACATTTTCGGCTTGATTGGGCATTCACAATTGTTATTGTAACTCTGACATTTGGCAGGAAGTTGCAAACACACATCGAAACATCCCTTTGGAAAATGACCTTGGGAGCAAGAATCTGCATGTGACAAGATTTGCAACATGGTGGAAGAGGAAAAGCAGTGTGATAAGATAAGGATGTTAGACAAAGAAGGATTAAGGAGAGCTAAGCTACCTGTCATCTTCAGAGTCACCTTGGCTCTTCCCAAGAAAAGTTGTAGGTATCGTTCACACAGCCAAATCCATTCCTGTGCACTGATACGTCTGATTCAGTCTACACTCAAGGAGACCTTGCATTGCCCATTTCTTTGCTTCTCCTTGATATTCTGCTTTTTCCCCTATAGCAGCGATGGCGAACCTATGGCACGCGTGCCACAGGTGGCACATGGAGCCATATTTTATTATTTTATTTTATTTGGCAATTCTTATATGTCGCCCTACTCCCTAGGGACTCAGGGCGGCATACAACATATATAAGAACAGCTATAATACAGTATAAAAACAACAATTAAATAACAATTAAAAGAATTTTAAAAACCACACAGCCGGCACGCGAGCCATTGCCCTAGCTCAGCTGCAGTGCGCATGTGCGCGCCGGCCAGCTGATTTTAGGCTCGCGTGGAGACTCTGGGAGGGCGTTCTCAGCGTCCGGAGGGCCCTCAGGGGGGGGCTGGGGGCCTTTTCGCCCTCTCCAGGCTCTAAGAAAGCCTCTGGAGCCTGGGGAGGGTGAAAAACAGGCCTACCAGGCCCACTGGAAGTTGGGAAATGGGGTAGCTGGGGGGCTCGTGCGTGCATGCACGGGGGGCGGGACAACACGAGGGGTCATGTGCACATGCGCAGGGGCTGTGGTGCATGGGGGCATTGAATTATGGGTGTGGGCACACACACACGAGTGATAGCGCGTGCGCTTGCGCTTTCGGCACACTGAGGAAAAAAAGGTTCGCCATCACTGCTCTATAGTGTTCTTTCCCTGTGACCTGTGACTGCAATTTGCAAAATCCTCAATCTTCAATTATCATAGCTGAGAATTTTGGGAGCCACTGTTTTAGCATACATTGGAGGCAGAAGTTTGGGAAAGCAGTGTAGGGAAACATTTTTAAAAATATTATTTTACACGGAAAGGATAGCAGCATTGTCTTACTTCATAATGCGAGCAGCTGCCATCTCTTCTGATCACAGGGATAGACCAGATCAAACTTCAATGGCATTACATTGGTAGGAATATATATATATATATATATATATATATATATATATATATATATATATATATATATATATATATATATATATATATATATATATATATATATATATATATATATATATATATATATATATATATATATATATATACATACATACATACATACATACATACGTGTGTGTGTGTGTGTGTGTGTGTGTGTCGTGCAAAAAACATTTAATTCAGTGCTCAAATTCATTATCAAAGATGATTTATTGACAGATTTTAGAAGTTTTCCTTTTTTCCCCTTTTTTGTGTATACTAAAGAGGAAAATTGCCTCAGTTGCTCCATGATTTATAAACCATACTATTTATATTAAACTGAATTGCAACATATTAGATTAAGTATAGTACAGAATTTGTGCCCCTTCCCCCCCACGCCCCAAAATATTGTGGAACCCAACACCCAGCAGCCCTAGCTTATTTGGTTAAAAGTGAGGAGGTGTCAGGAGGTGTAGTTCAGCAACATCTGATGTGGCATACACTGCATGTCCATAGTTAAACTGATCTCAACTACATTGGATAGAGAAGGAATGAAATTTGGTCGGATGGTATAGGTCCGTGATGACGAACCTATGGCACGGGTGCCACAGGTGGCACGCGGAGCCATATCTGCTGGCACGCGAGCTGTTGCCCTAGCTCAGGTCCAGCGTGCATGTGGGCGCCCGCCAGCTGATTTTTGGCTCGCACGGAGGCTCTGGGAGGGCGTTTTTGGCCTCCAGAGGGCCTCCAGGGTGGCAGGGGAGGGCGTTTTTGCCCTCCCCAAGCTCCAAGAAAGCCTCTGGAGCCTGGGGAGGGCAAAAAATGGGCCTACCGGATCCACCGGAAGTCAGGAAATGGGGGAGCAGGGGTACGTGGGGGAACATTGAATATGGGTGTGGGCACGCGCACGCGTGCAATAGCGCGTGTGTGCACTATTTCGGCACCCGAGGGAAAAAAGGTTCACCATCACTGGTATAGGTTCTACAGGCCAGCCTACCAAACTAATTCATAATCTTTTCCCCTCCTATGTCAGGAACCAAAAATGCAAAATGGGTAAGGTACAAGCAAACCCATTAGAAATTGTATCTGTTGGCATGTCTGCACTATCAGAATCACTTTGTCTTCATTTGAACCCCATCTTTCCTTCATGACTTAGGACAGTGATGGCGAACCTTTTTCGGCTCGGGTGCCAAAAGGCTGCGCGCGGGTGTGATAGCGTGCGTGCGCGTGCCCACACCCATAATGTAATGCCCTCCCCTACACACGCGCACAACCCCCGCCCTGCCTCCCCACGCATGTGCACAACCCCCCCCTGCACTGTCGTCCCCCCGCGCATGGGCACAGGCCTCACGGAAGCCTCCAGATTTCCATTAGGCCTGTTGGGCTGTTTTTCATTCTCCTCAGGATTCAGGAGGCTTTCCTGAAGCCTGGGGAGAGTGAAAACAGCTGAAAAGAAGGCCGAAAATCAGCTGGCCAGCATGCGCATGCGCACTGGAGCTGACATAGGGCAATGCTTCGCATGCCCTCAGATATGGCTCCGCGTGCCACTTGTGGCACTCGTGCCATAGGTTCACCATCATTGGCTTAGGACAAGGTGATAGGATTGGTGGAACAGATATGGATCCTGTTGGTAATACTGAAGGAACAGCAACAGGATCAGCTCTTCTTCACTCAGATCCTACATTTCCTCCTCAAAACAAACAAGATAACAAAGACAAATAAACCATGGACCTATAATTAGGAAAGGTCTAGGATAAAGCTGCTTTTGCCCATCTTTCCCAATAGAGGAAACTCACAATAGCCAATGTATTTTTCTTGCAGAAAAACTTTGAACTCAATATAGTACAGTAGTTCTTCAAAAGCTTATGCACCCAAAAATATGATTGTTTTAGCATAGCAATAGCACTTAGTCTTATATATCACTTCATAGCCCTCTCTAAGTGGTTTACAGAGTTCAGCATATTGCCCCCAACAATCTGGGTCCTCATTTTACCGACCTCGGAAAGATGGAAGGCTGAGTCAACCTTGAGCCGGTGAGAATCGAACTGCTGAACTTCTGGCAGCTGGCAGTCAGCAGAAGCAACCTGTAGTCCTGCATTCTAACCATGGCACCACCACAGTGTAGGAAGATTATAGTATTTGATGTCATGGAGATTGTTATTGAAACCCTACCTTTTGATATCATCTGGGCCATCAGGCATGGTAAGGACTAGATCTAGTTCTTTGTCATGTCCAATTCTCTAATCTGGAGCTAGAGGTGCCACAAAACAGCTCTCCTACTGAAAGAGGGTCCAAAGTCATGCCAACACTGTCTCCAGAACTACACTTAAGCCTGTGATATCAAGGATTGGATCAAGAATTTGCTTCTGCCAGTAGCAGCACCCTCTAGACAGAGTTCCGTTTTAAATGCTCCTCTACTGAAAAGGGTAAAACAGCCTTCCCAGATTGTCTTCTCTTTCATAGCTCCCAACCAGACCAGCCATATTGTTCTGGAGAGTTCCAGATCAGCATGAGCTCAAGAGAGAGGGTGTTGCAAAGGACCTCCTATACCTGTAAAGGTAAAGGTTTCACTGTCCAGTTGTGTCCAGCTCTAGGGAGCAATGCTCATCTTTGTTTCCCAGCCGAGGGAGCCAGCATTGTCCAAAGACACTTCCATGGCCATATGGCTGGCATGACTATACAGCAAAGTGCATGGAATACTGTTACCTTCTCACCAAAATGGTGCCTATTTATCCACTTGCTTTTGCATACTTTTGAAGTGCTAGATTGGTAGGAGCTATGGGCAAATGATGGGAGCTCACTCCTCTAAGCAGTACTTGGGTCTCGAACTGCCAGTGAAATTCCTCTACTATGTCAGCAGGTTATTGTAGCTTCTGTCCACCATAGATGAAGACAGACTTCAACCTGGTGTCAACTTCAAAGCGAAAATTTGCTGATTGCAACTGTTGCTGCTTCTCAGTTGCCACAGAGACATGGGGGGGCAGAGGGGAGAGCCACCTGTGGGATGCCAGTTCCAGACAACAAGATATCCTCCCATGGGGACCAAGGTCATTTGACCAAATGGGTTACCAAGACCCAGATAGTTGCCAAAACAATATTTGAACTTCTGATTGGATAATGTGACCTTCATTAATTGGGGGAGGGGGATTTGATTCTTTAACTATATGAAAGTCATGAGAAATATCTAGAGTTGGTTTTGCTTCAATCTGTGCTGATACGATGTACTCAATAAAGTTTAGCAAAAAGAGACTGGAGCATTTCAAGTTTGCTTGCTTGGTTGGGTTTGTCAGGCGGGACCTTGACACCTGAGCTGTTTGACTGTGTATGCTTTGGAGAGACAGTGAACTATGTACATTGTAATCAATCTGTGCAAGAGTGTCTGCGTGTAAAAAAAGGGTAAGGCTTTGATTACATGGTTGTGGCTATGGACACTTCTGAATCAGGGGTGGGTTCTAACTTACCTCGCTGCTGCTTCCTCCCATGCCACGTGGCTGCATGTGCATTGCACAACATGTGGCTGTGCTGCATGGGCGTGCACACACGCACATGGGTGCACGCACATGCGCAGTGCCAAAACTCAGCTTCTGTGCATGCGAAGAAGCAAAAACCAGCAAAAAATAGGGGAGGAAGCCGAAAACAAGATGGCAGCACATGCACAGTGCCGAAAACTCGGCTTCTGCACATGCACAGAAGCAAAAAATAGCAACCCCCGCCCAAAAAGATGGCGGTGTCCATGGACCAGCACCGACAGAACCGGCTCCGTGACGTCACCACCGGTTTACTACCAGTTCTATAGAACCGGTGCGAACCGGGAGGAACCCACCTCTGTTCTGAATCTGTGTGCTTATGCACACCGTCGCTGCCATCACAGAGAAAGCAAGTGTCTGGTTTTTAAAAAGAAAAGTATAAAATAAGGAACACATAATAAAAGCTAATTTTTCCCAACTACCTCACTTGACTCTATGGCTTAATCCCCACAAATATACCCCAATTCCCTTTTTTTTTTGCCCTCCTGGCTGTCTTTCCTGTAAAATAAAGGCCGCGTGATATATCTATCTTGCATTATTATTCGTTTTAATGGAACATAATTCTGGGAATCCCAGGGACGTGATTGCGTTTGAGACCCAGGGGAGCATTTTATGAAAATGAGCCTTGATGGGCGCACTAGATCAATGTGGATGAAAACGTTCTTCTTTCTGCCTTGCCTGCAAATTCTTTGGAGGCCCAAAAATATTAAGGTAATATTCTAAAAATCTTACCAGTTAGCATTCCGCTAAGCCCCAGTTTTGTAAGATAGTCCCAGCATCCCATAAAAAGCCGTAAAAATGCCTTTTGTTATTTATTATAAGCCTTTATATCTTGCACGTTTATTTTTAAAGCTTTTTCCTCCCCTTTTCCCACAATGGTTTTCTAACTCTTTTTTTATTATTTTATGAAAAAGGGGATGAGACTGTCTTTC
This sequence comes from Diadophis punctatus similis, assembly GCA_023053685.1. Taxonomy (NCBI): domain Eukaryota; kingdom Metazoa; phylum Chordata; class Lepidosauria; order Squamata; family Dipsadidae; genus Diadophis; species Diadophis punctatus. The sequence continues at coordinate 147,986,722 of JALIGW010000001.1, forward strand.
TAAATTATTCCCCCTCGTTTCTGAATTTGAAAGATGAATTTGTAATACCCCTCAGGCTTTCCTAGTTGGGAGCAGAAACGGACACGGGAATTCAACAGCCTAATTATCATGGACACGAACACATTGCATTCTCATTGCATGTTTCTAATGGTACTCCCTGAATATAAAAGAAAGAAAAGGGAGCCTCTTAGGCTATAAATGAAGTGGGAAACGAGAGCACCATCTCTTTAGTAAGCAAAGTCTGAATCCATTGGTCATGCAAGCATATGGCAAAGTGGCAACGCAGAGCCGCGTTCTTGGTCATAGCATACTAATTGCAGATGAGAAAGTTACAGCCCAACATGATCACTAGATTGACAGAATGCAATCCCTAGGCTGGAGATAAAAAGATCCTATTTGCTTGATGGCCCCATTGCATTTGACTCATTTGTGTTTTTCTTCCTCCACTTCGCTGAACTGGTCATCTCCTGACTTCCAAACATGCTGGAGGATGAAACTATGCTCAGCTCACACCTGGAGATTCCTGCCCCCCCTTTCCCCCCCTATAGTGACATTAGTGTTCGGAAGCATACAACATCCCAGCTATGGGGATTTCTTCTGCACCACTAATAGCTACAAATGCCGTTGAGTGATTTACTTCTTTATCAAAACAGAAGAATGGTCATCCCGGATCAGATTAAAGTTCCATTAAAGTTTCCCACGTTGAAGTTGAAGTCCACACCTCTTAAAGTTGGCAAGGTTGAGAAACATTGATTTAGAGGCTTCCTCCCTCTGGGCTTGGAGATTCTAGTATGAATGTAATGATTTTTATTAAGAGTTGTTATTGTTGTTGTTGTTGTTGTTGTTGTTGTTGTTGTTGTTGTTATTATTATTATTATTATTATTATTATTATTATTATTATTATTATTATTATTATTATTATTATTATTATTATTAATGGTCTGTCGCACAGTTAGCCAGATGTTCGGACTGGGTTTAGCATTTTTTCCCCACCTATTGAGTCCTTCCCAAAGGCCTAGAATAGGCAGGTGTGGATGTTTGATGGTGTTAGAGATATCATCGCAGGATGTAAGCTGTTCCGAGTAAAGTTGTCATTTGCAATTGACTGATGGTGAATTTGTCAATGCCAGTGTCAGTGTTCAAGTGATGAGTATTTCATTATTATTTATTATTAAGAGAACTACCCTCCATAGTTCAGATTAGGAAATGTGGCCTGACCTTAATGTAGTGTCATTATGCATAGCCAAGACCATGTAAGTGTTGATCCAGTGGTGGGTTCCTACCGGTGCGGTCCACTCTATAGCACTGGTAGTGGCCCGCTGGTGACGTCACAATACCAGTGCGGTCGGTTGCCGGTGCTTGGGCGCCGCCATTTTTTAAAAAAAAAATTTAATTTTTTAAAAAAATTTCTTTTGCGCATGCCCAGAAACCTGACAATTAAGTCTTTCCCCGTCCCTTTGCTTGAAAATAATAAGAAGCTCGCATTTGACACTTTTCCTTCACTTTTGCCTAAAGTTTCCCAAAGTGGGTGTTTTCTGAAAGCTTAACCTTTATACTGTTAATTTTATACAGTTTTATACTGTTATTCTTTAGACGAAAACATTGAGGACTGTTAAAAGATACTGTTCTTTTAACGGTCCTCAATATTTTCGTCTAAGGAATCCATGACTGAAACCAAAAATGCTGTATGAGACTTGCTTGTCTTTTAACTATAGCATTGTCTGCATATAAAGGTTGCTGTGTTGCCATGGTGTAACACACACTTTGTATGCAAAGCTTTTCATGTAAGGTATAAAATAGCAAAAATAGTAGTAACATCTCTCTGAAATAACTAATATATGACCAGCAAGCCATGCCCACCCAGTCACATGGCTGGCAAGCCACACCCACAAAATAAGCCACGCCCACAGAGTGGTAGTAAAATTATTAGGAACCCGCCCCTGTGTTGATCTGTTAAGATTTCAAGACATGGGTGCAAAACAGCGGTGAGTTGCTCCCGGTTCGGACAAGTTCTTTGAACCGGTAGGGGCAGTGGCGGGAGGCTCCGTCCACCCACCCAGGACGCCTCTGCGCTTCTTGCACGCGCGCACGAACCGGTGGCAATCTAATTTAGAACCCACCACTGATGCAAAAGCCAAAGAAATTGCCACACCAGAAATAAATGCATGGAAAATGCCCTGAATGAAAAGCAGACCAAGTGTTGCCAGTTTAAACAAAGAACTAGCAGAAGAGAGACTGCTTAATCCAGCTTTGTAATGAAAGCCACCAAAGGTGCCAGCCTTTATAGGGGAGCCTTAAGCTGCATACGTCAATTATATTTTTAATCTATCAAATATCTGGGGTTTTCTGGGCAGATTGCCAAGGTATAGCATGTACAATGACAATAAAAGACAATTCAGATTTCTCAAGAAATGGCACAAAAGTATAAACACATTTTAAAGCCGCCATTCCGATCTAATGCAAGCACTTTACTTTCCAGAACTGAACTATTAAATCAAAACCACTTGAGAGGGGGAAAAAAAACTGGTTAGCTAGATGGTAAGAAATAGAACGGAAAGCAAAATATCTGGAGTGCCAATGGAAATGTTTTGTTATGTAAAAACTCAGTGCAGTTCAGATTTTTTTAAAAAAAACTTTTATCAAGGGCACCGTGAAATGAAAACATGTGTGCAGGACATGTTTTATACAAACATGGCAGAAATTTTTTACCTAAAGCTGTTCAAATGGAAGATGACTGAACATTGTAACACTGATGTTAGGACTCTGTTCAAACGATTGGGTTTGCTAATATATGAACAAGCCACAAATCAATGTTTATGTGAATATTGCTTTAAATGCATTGTAGGCTGATTGCTATAAAAGGAAGCAAGAGAGCATGCTCGTGCAGCATGTGTTCTGGAGTGCTCTGTTGATTTCCTGCTGATACTGACTCTCTCTGCTGATTGTCTCTGCTGCTTCACTGTTGAATAATTGACAGTGTCTGTGTGAAAGTACTGTGAAGTGCTGCTGTGTAAAGCGTAACTATCTGTGATAGTATAGTTTTGTTTGTTAGCTGTAATCTTCGTTTGCTAGTTGAAACAAAGATAGGCAAGAAGAAGATTCTTCGTATTGACTGACTTACTGTGTATGACTTGGAATTCCTATTTGAACTTTGCTACTTCTTTAAGTAAACTATTTGTATATACTTAAAGGTACAGTATCTGTTTATTGACTGAATCATAGCAACTCATATCAAACTGCAACAACACATTTTGATGTGCACGTGCTCAACAGCACAATAACTCCTTAACAACTGATTATAAAACAAAGTAGTAATAAATGTGTTCTTTTAAAAGAAAATGTTTACATTGCTTATGAGGACCTTTTCGATAATACTAAAACAAAGGCTAATGATCTGGAACTAATTCAAAAACCATTTTGTGCTAATGCGAAATAAGATTTTTTTAAAAAAAGAGTTGATAATAAAACCATTGTTTGAAAAACAATCCGCTCTTCCTAGGTATTTTGTTGTTGTTGTTGTTTACGGACCTCACGGTTTTCACAATTTACCAAATTCCTTATCCACGCATAAACATTTGTTCCTAATGAGTGAAAATGAAAAGATATATTGGGAAAACATAGTGTTTTCCTGTGTTAGGTTGGTGTTGCTAACAAATGTACTAAAAAGGAGCAGCTGTTTTCAGCTGGAAGGAGGTGGAAGGGTGTTTTGTGATAAAATGTTGTTCTATCCTTAATGGGAACATAATTTACTATATCTGCTGAGCAGCTAAAAGCATCAGTTGAAAGTAATGCCTTTTACAGAATATTCCCAACCCCTTCCTATTGGAAATATAGATAAATTACTGTTAATATACCATCTCATTAGACCAGCAGAGTGCAAGATAAAGCTTGGGACTGGTAATTCGTATCTTGAGAATAAACACCTTCCAACACATTTTTGTGATGCTTATTTCAAGATCCTTCTCTTTAAGTCATTAGGCTTCGCCCTTGGATTTCTGAGGGAAAATTCTTTGTTCGGGAGTCATTCCTTACCTGCGAGTGGGATTCAGTCATCACCTATGCCCTCCCTACATCCTCTCACCCTACACTTCCATGAGGACTAGTGGCATGCCCTGGATAGTGTAACTCAAGTTTCTCCTTTCTTTAACAGAAGTCTGGGAGAAAAGGAGAAAGAAGTTGTGTTCTGAAGTTGGGAAGAATAGAGGGTTCTCTTCAACCTTTGATAAGGACAGAAAATATCTCCAAGAAGCTGTGAAAAACTCTATGAAAGCAAGCAAGGGCCCAATAGCTTTGGCTATCAGGTTGCCCTATGGGACAGGTAAAACTAGAATTTAACGAGAAATGTTGGGTGAGATTGCTATTTTATTTTAATGGTGGATGTTATTTAAAGGTAATGAAGTGTTTCTGGCCATTGTCTCTGTATAAGATCAGTTATTGGGTGCTGTTTATTTAACATGGCACAATATAGCACTGGGTAGCTAACAACAATCAAACTCATTATAATAGAGCAAGAATAAACCTGTCCCCAAATGTTTTTTTTAAACCCATCACCCTCAAATCAGATTCTACAACTCCCTCCCTGCCTCCATATATGCTAGGTAAATCTCACATCCTGACCCAGTGCTTGGGAGAAGCAGGTGAAAATCTTCACAGGTGAAATGCTACCGGTTTGGACCGGTTCACGCGAACCGGTAGTAAAAAAATGCTACTGGTTCGGATGAACCAGTATATCCGATGATCAGCTGTGCATGCCGCACGATCTAGATTAGCTAGAAAGCAGGCACAGCTGTTCCCCCCGCCTTTGCTGTTCTACTTACCTTTGCAGACTCTGATGGCTTCAAAATGCTCCTATTTCAGCGCTGCACGGTAGTGCCTACGGTGCGCATGCACGCGCGCGAAGCGAACCGGTAGCAGACTTCAGAGGATTTCACCCCTGTTCACAGCCATCTATGATGCCCTCTAGACCTTAGAGGGGAAGCTGTTGTATAGGACATGCAGAGAAAGTCCCTTCTTTTTCTCACTCCTTTCCAGCTGAATTGCTTTTCAGTTAGGCACCGATCTCCATCAATTTATCGCTATGTGTTAGTATTAGAAAAAAAATTTGCTTCTTGTTTTCATTGTGTGATAGACAACACAACGCAATCTTTCCATTTTTATTTGAAGTTCATGTACAGACTTTTGATCCGTGTTTGTATGCGATTTGTTTTGCGGTGCCCTTATCTTTTAAACAAGAAAGCAATTTCACTGATATTTTGCTTTGTTCCTATTGTTTCCTTTGTTCCTATTAACTATGTTAATGCACGAAGGTACACATGACATAGTTGGAATAACAGAAACTTGGTGGGACGAATCACACGATTGGAACACACAGATAAAAGGATACAAACTCTACAAAAAAACCAGATCACACAAAAAAGGAGGTGGAGTTGCACTGTATATAAAGGACCACTATGTAGCTACAGAGCTACAAGTAACCAAGGAAGAAAACCCATTAGAATGCATATGGGTCAACATAAAAGAAAAAAAGAATGACACAACAATAGGAGTATACTACAGACCACCAAACCAAACAGAAACAATGGACACCCTTTTTACCAACCAGCTAAAGAACATATGCAAGAAAAATAGCATTGTAATAATGGGAGACTTCAACTACCCGGACATCAACTGGAAAACCAACTCAGCACCAAGTGAGAAATCTAACAGATTCCTAACCAGCCTAGCCGACAACTTCATTGTCCAAAAAGTGGAGGAGGGAACTAGAGGGGCAGCCATACTGGATCTAATACTTACAAACAGAGAAGAAACAATAGAAGGAGTCGAAGCTGTGGGAACACTGGGCGAGAGTGACCACGTAATACTAAAATTCACCATAACGCAAACACAAATAACTGAACATAACAACACCTATATCCCAGACTTTAAAAAAGCTGACTTCAATAAATTCAGAGAAAACCTGGGAAAGATCTCTTGGATGGAAGTACTAAAGGGTAAAACAACTCAAGAAGCTTGGGAGACTCTTAAAAACACGATCATAAAAGCCCAGAACACCACAATACCGATGAGGAAGAAAAACAAGAAATCCAAAAGGAAACCAGCATGGCTAAACAAAAATCTCACCGATAAACTGAATGAAAAAAAAGATAAATACAAAAAATGGAAAGAGGGGCACATAACCAAGGCAGAGTATCAACAGACAGCCAGAATCTGTAAAGAAACAATCAGGACAGCAAAGGCCCAGAATGAACAAAGACTCGCAACAAAAGTCAAAGACAACAAAAAAAGCTTCTTCCAACACATTAACAACAAGAAAAAAATCAAAGAAACAGTTGGTCCACTAAAGAGAGAAGACGGCAAAGAAGTAACAGACAACACAGACAAAGCAGAGCTACTGAACACATTCTTCGCATCAGTCTTCACACAAAAGGAAACTGCAGCTCAACTACCCAGCAACACAAATATAAAAAACAGATTTGAAGCAAGACTCAACCTAAGCAAAAATACAGTAAGAGATCACCTATCTGAACTTAACGAATACAAAGCACCAGGACCAGACGGATTACATCCCAGAGTCCTAAAAGAACTAGCAGAAGTCATTTCAGAACCACTGCACCACATCTTCCACAAATCCTGGAACACAGGGGAACTACCCGAGGACTGGAAAAGAGCTGACGTGGTCCCCATCTTCAAAAAAGGTAAAAAAACAGACCCAGGAAACTACAGACCAATCAGCCTAACATCAATACCTGGGAAAATACTGGAAAAAATAATTAAAAACCAGATCTCCCATCATCTAAAAACAAACCAAGTAATAACCAACAGTCAACACGGATTTGTTAAGAACAAGTCATGCCAAACCAACCTCATTTCATTCTTCAACACTGTGACCAAATTAGTAGACCAGCGTAATGCAGTAGACATAATATACCTGGACTTTAGCAAAGCATTTGACAAAGTAGACCACAACCTACTCCTTCATAAGCTAGAAAAAAGCAGGATAGACAGCTACACAACCAGATGGATTAACAATTGGCTGACCAACCGTACCCAGCGAGTAGTCCTCAATGGCTCTAAGTCCACATGGAGAGAAGTAAACAGTGGGGTAACACAAGGTTCCGTCCTAGGCCCAGTACTCTTCAATATCTTTATAAATGACCTAGATGAGGGAATAGCAGGAGAACTAACCAAATTTGCAGATGACACCAAGCTGGCGGGAGTAGCAAACACCCCAGAGGACAGACTCAAAATCCAGAAGGACCTCGACAGACTCGAACACTGGGCCCAAACCAATAAAATGAAATTTAACACAGAGAAAAGTAAAATTCTGCACCTAGGCAAGAAGAATCAAAAATACACATACAAACTAGGCGAAACCACACTCAATAGCAGCGATTGCGAAAGGGATCTCGGAGTCCTGGTAGACAGCCAACTAAATATGAGCCAGCAGTGTGCAGCAGCAGCCAAAAAGGCCAACACAGTCCTGAGCTGCATAAATAGAGGGATACAATCAAGGACCAGAGAGGTACTTGTACCACTCTATAAAGCCATGGTCAGACCACACCTAGAGTACTGCATCCAGTTTTGGTCACCACACTACAAAAAAGACATTGAAACCCTAGAGAAAGTGCAGAGGAGAGCAACCAGGATGATAAAGGGTCTGGAAAATAAAACATACGAAGAGCGGTTGCAGGAACTGAGCTTGGCCAGTCTGGCGAAGAGAAGGACCAGGGGTGACATGATAGCAGTGTTTCAATACTTGAGGGGCTGCCACAGAGAGGAGGGGGTCAAGCTGTTCTCTATTGCACCAGAAAGCCAAACAAGGAATAATGGATGGAAGCTGACCAAGGAGAGATTCAACCTGGAAGTGAGGAGAAACTTTCTGACAGTGAGAGCGATCAACCAGTGGAACAGCTTGCCAGCAGAGGTCGTGAGAGCCCCAACACTTGCGACCTTCAAGGAGAGACTGGACTGCCATCTGTCTCAAATGGTGTAGGAACTCCTGCTTGAGCAGGGGGTTGGACTAGATGACCTACAAGGTCCCTTCCAACTCTAATAATAAATCTAAAAAATAAATCTATTGGTTTTTTTTAATACCCGCCCCTCCCTGTTTTTCTGATTTCTCTGGAGAGCAAAACAATTATAGCAGAGTTATTTTTGAGATCAGTATTTTACAGGTGGGGCCTCACAACCATGAAAGCCCTCTCCCTTCTAGTCACCCAACGTAACCATTTGGCAGGGGCAGCTGGGGAAGAACCTCAAGATATGACTAAAATGTCTGGATTGAGGGATGTGGGTGTTCCTGTGAAGGTTTCAGAGAAAATCTCTGGTGCCAGGATAAAAAACGAACAGGTTTCTCTTTCTCAGCAGGCTTTCTCCAAGATAATTTATTTTATTATTTTTATTTATTTATTTTGTCAAGTACGTATTGGTAATATACATAGATATAACATTGTTTATGTACATAAGATGGGTACTGATAAGAGGGAACATTAGGACAGGGACCGTAGGCATGCTGGTGCACTTATGCACGCCCCTTACAGACCTCTTAGGAATGGGGTGAGGTCAACAGTGGACATTCTAAGGTTAAAGTTTTGGGGATTTGGTGACGAAACCACAATGTCAGGTAATGAGTTCCAGGCATTTACCACTCTGTTGCTAAAGTGGATAAAATAGCACTCTGTTGCTATTTGTGAAGGAAGGATAGAGTAGGACACCCCCTTTGCCAATTTCCATGCTGCCTGAAAAGAAAACAGCTGGTCCTCTGTGACCAGCATGAATGGAACCAAGTCCATGGTTAGAAAGGGCGGCATGGAATAAGCAGCTGCTGGGCTAGATGCAACCTTTTGTCACCTATAGCAACCAGGTGAGATCCTCATTTTATTTATTTATTTGTTTGTTTATGCATTTTTTTATTTATGCATTTATTTATGCATTTATTTCTTTATTGTCTATAAGTGGTTTTTGACTCCTAGCAACTGCCTTGTCACGATGTATATTTTGATTGTCAGCTGTACTCATATGTCAGACTTTATGACCCAGAGATTTATAGCAAAGCAAAGCAGTCACGTGAAGAGTGAACTGCGCATATGCACATTCCATTCTCTTTCTCCATTATTCTTTGCTGCTATCATCCCTGGAAGGAGGTTTAGAATGTAAAGATGTAGTTCTTAGGTTTTTATATTATTTTGTACCGAAATAAATATTTTGTTATTTAGACTTTTACTCGCGTTTATTTTATCAAGGATTGGTTTCCAAAGGAAAAGATTCATCACCTCTAACATTTATTTTCTCATCCTGACATGCCTGGACCAGTAAGTCCTTGCAGTTTTCTATTTCCATATTTCAGAAGTGGCTTGCCATTGCCTCCTTCCAAGGGCTAAGAGAGTATGACTGGCCCAAGGTCATCCAGCTGGCTCTGTGTCTAAGATGGGATTATGATGCACACTCTCCTAGTGTTGCTTTTAAAACTCGGGCATGCAAGTTGGCATGGAGCTGAAAACAATTTAGTCCCTGAAACTTTGGAGTGAGACACTAACTTTGCAAAGTGGATTTTTTTTTAACCCACACAAGCCCCACAACAGTACAAACAAGTACTTCAGGCAAAGCGAAAAGCATTTATTAAGGGCGGGGCAAGTTTTTGTATAGGGTATAGGAACAAGTGTTACACTGTTAACATAGAAACATACATTTGGTATATGTGAAGTGTTAGAAGCAACATTAAAAGACACTGATTAGATGTGAGAAAAGACAGACACCCTTAAAATATGTTGCATCTTCCCCTTCCGGGCTTCTAATACAGGTAGTCCTCAACTTACGACAGTTCATTTAGTGACCATTCAAAGTTACAACAGCACTGAAAAAAGTGTCTTATGACCGTTTTTCACACTTATGACTCAGAGGTGGGTTTCAGCAGGTTCTGACCAGTTCTGGAGAACCGGTAGCGGAAATTTTGAGTAGTTCGGAGAACCGGTAAATACCACCTCTGACTGGTCCCGCCCCCATCTATTCTCTGCCTCCCGAGTCCCAGCTGATCGGGAGGAAATGGGGATTTTGAAGTATCCTTTCCCTGCCATGCCCACCAAGCCACGCCCACCAAGCCACGCCCAAAGAACCAGCATTAAAAAAAATTGAATCCCACCACTGTTACGACTGTTGCAGCATCTCTCTAGCCATGTGATCAAAATTCAGATGCTTGGGAAATGGTTCATACTTTTGACCATTGCTGTGTCCCAAGATCATCCTCTTTTGCAACCTTTTGACAAGCAAAATCAATGGGGAAGCTGGATTCACTTAACAACCATGTTACTAACTTAACTGCAGTGATTCGCTTAACAACTGTGGCAAGAAAGGTCATAAAATGGAGCAAAACTCATTTAACAAATGTCTTACTTAACAACATAAATTTTGGGCGCAATTGTGGTCGTAAGTCAAGGACTACCTGTACTTGAAACATTCAAGGACTCCAGAATACACCCCTATTATTTAACTTCTGAATTTTGCACATAATTACAAAAAAGAAATGGCTTTGGCTAAAAGGAAATCATGGTTTCCTAAACTTCAAAATGAGGCATGGATGCTATGCTAAAATCACATTTATTAAAAAGTTAATAATGAAGTCTAAAATTCCAGGCAACACTGTTTTCTTGCCTGTTGTCTTACCACAAAACCAAACTGACTTATTAATAATGACAACAGGTATTACAACCAGCTTTAGAACTGACTTTAAAGATATTGAAGTGCATTTTAAGATCATCCATCAATATAAAAGGAACACGCATTCAAGATATACACTGTAGACTAGCTTTTGAAAGAACAGCAGTGAAGGTCTTGGAAAAGATATTAAGATGTTGTGATATGTTTATACTTACAAAGATCAGAATTTTGCCAAGAATATGGAAGTGAAAGTTGGACTTCAAAGAAGCAGGATCAAAATAGTATTGATGCTTTTGAAGTTTGGTGATGGAAAAGACTCCTGGAAATACTAAGGATAGCCAAGAAAACAAACAAATGTATCATTGAATAAATGCTCTCACTCAAAGCACAGATAAACAGACTCAAATGATCAGACTTTGGACACATTATGCAAAGACACAACTCTATGGACAAGTAAATAATGCTGGGAAAGGCAGAAGAAACAGTAAGAGAATGGCCCGCAACAAGAACTGGAATGGTATAGGGCAGTGATGGCGAACCTATGGCATGGGTGCCACAGGTGGCACGCGGAGCCATATCTGCCAGCATGCGAGCTGTTGCCCTAGCTCAGCTCCAGCGCGCATGTGCGTGCACGCCAGCTGATTTTTGGCTCGTGTGGAGGCTCTGGGAGGGTGATTTTGGCCTCTGGAGGGCCTCCGGGGTGGCAGGGGGAGCATTTTCGCCCTCCCCAAGCTCTAAGAAAGCCTCTGGAGCTTGGGGAGGGCAAAAAATGGGCCTACTGGGCCCACTGGAAGTTGGGAAATGGGGGAGTGGGGGGGTCACGCACGCATGCACAGGGGGGTAAGGCAAGTGGGGGGCTTTGAATTATGGGTGTGGGCACGCATGCATGTGCAATAGCGCGTGCATGCACTATTTCGGCACCCGAGGAAAATAAGGTTTGCCATCACTGGTATAGGGTATCCTGCTTGAGCAAGGGATTGGACTGGAAGACCTCCAAGGTCCCTTCCAACTCTGTTATTCTGTTATATAAGGCTAGTATAATTAACATAAGGCATCTTAAATATAGAGCTAATAGAATAGAATAGAATAGAATAGAATAGAATAGAACAGAACAGAACAGAACAGAACAGAACAGAACAGAACAGAACAGAACAGAACAGAATAGAATAGAATTCTTTATTGGCCAAGTGTGATTGGACACACAAGGTGCATAAGTAAATGGTCTTTGGTGCATAAGCTCTCAGTGTACATAAAAGAAAAGATACATTTGTCAAGAATCATGAGGTAAATAAAAATACCGGTAAATCCTTTTCTTTGGTCCCTCCCCATTTCCTACCCTGACTGTTTTTATTTATTTTTATTTATTTATTTATTTTTGTCAAGTACATGGTAGCAATATACATAGATATAACATTGTTTATATACATAAGATGGGTACTGATAAGAGGGAACATTAGGATAGGGACGGTAGGCACGCTGGTGCACTTATGCACGCCCCTTACTGACCTCTTAGGAATCGGGTGAGGTCAACAGTGGACAGTCTAAGGGTAAAGTTTTGGGGGTTTGGTGATGAAACCACAGAGTCAGGTAGTGAGTTCCAGGCATTAACCACTCTGTTGCTAAAGTCGTATTTTCTACAGTCAAGTTTGGAGCGGTTCACTTTGAGTTTGTATCTGTTGTGTGCTTGTGTATTGTTGTGGTTGAAGCTGAAGTAGTCGTTGACAGGAAGGACGTTGTAGCAGATAATTTTATGAGCTATGCTTAGGTCATGCCGAAGGCGACGTAGTTCTAAGCTTTCTAAGCCCAGGATTTCAAGTCAGTCAGGATTTTCTGACTGATGAAAAGGAATTGTGGCCTCCTCCTTTCCTGAAAGAGTTAAGATGCTCAAAGCTGCTTCACTGAGGATGGCTGAGAAATGCTTTCACTTCTCGTCATTCTTTTAGGCTTCCACTCAGATTAATTGGCATGCATGATGGCTTGCAGAGGTGATCTGGTACGCTTTGATGGGTAAAACAGAAATATATCATCAGCACTTGATGACATTAGTCAGTACTCCAAAAGTACTCGGATATGAAATTGCGGAGTTAGGATGCAATCAGGCACCCTTCTAACCAACGTGAGTGTTCAACTGATTTTGATAAAGAGGTGGGTTGTTCATACAGTAGTCTTTCTCCGTAGCCTATTTCTATGGAAATATAGCTTAATGTACTGATGACTGTATTAAAAAATGCTAAGAACCAATGGGTAAAATGCAAATGAAGAACCTATTTTAAGGAAAAGTCAACAGGGCCTGCTATTAAGGAAATTACTTTATTACACCCGTATCTAACACAGACTGGCTTTAAAAGCACTATTGGCAGGTGTTTGCATCATGGCTTATCCTGTATATCCTATGCTATCCTAGTTATCAGCATCTACAGCAAACCACAATGATGCCAAAGTGGTAACATGCATGTGGCAACTTCAGGGAAATGCTGCAATTGCAGATTTGTATCCCATTGTTTGACACAAGCATGTAAATCCTAACACTTGCATGATGACATGCATATTTCATCATTCCTTTTCCACCACCATTTCTCTCCTTCTGCAGATAGTATTGTTTCAGCTACTGAAGAAAAACTTTCCTTCATTAGAGCGAGTGGTGGCTAACACACCAGGATAAGGGACGGCGAATGATTCCGCAACGGGATGTGATCAAGGTAGTTCCAAATTAGGGTGAACAGGTCTTTTGCAACTTTTCAGATATTTTGGAATACAACCCTCAAGAACCTGAGGCACCACAGCCAAAGACCCAGGGAGGTTGGCAGTCGTACAACAAAAATATTTGGACTGGGTAGGGTTTCTGTTAATTTCCATGTTTTATGAAAGTATAAATAGCAAAAGGCAATAAATATAATATATAATATATAACATTATATGTTATTATACATTATATAACGTGTTATATGTTGGAAGAAAACTTGAAAGAGGGATCCTTCTTTCTGTGTCTCTTTTCTATTGCTTTTCTCTCTCACCTGGGATTTGCCGTGAAATAAGCCTTGCTACAAAGCTCAAAGTCTACCGAGCAGTAGTGCTAACTACCCTGATGTATGCCAATGAGACTGTATACAGGACTGTATACAGGAGGCACGCTAGGCAACTGAATCACTTCCACATGACCTGCCTTCGTAGAATTCTGAGGATACGATGGCAGGATAAGGTGCCAGACACAGAAGTCCTCTCCAGAGCAGGCCTGTCATCAATACCCACCCTGCTGATGAAAGCCCAGACACGCTGGGCAGGCCATGCTGCAAGGATGCCAGACCATCGCATCCCTAAATAGTTCCTCTATCGTGAGCTGTCTCAAGGAAAGTGATTGCACGGGGGACAAAGGAAGTAATACAAAGACATGTTGAAAGCCTCCTCCAAGTCCCTGAATATCAACACCACCTCCTGGGAAACCCTGGCACAAGATCGATCAACATGGCGCACGTTGATCCACCAAGGCTGCCAAACATCTGAGGACAGAAGAACAACCATAGCACAAGAGAAGCGAGCACTCCGCAAAGTCAGAAATGCTGCAACAATAATGCCCATAGATGTCTGCCCGACATGTGGCAGAACATTTTGTGCCCATATAGGCTTTACCAGCCACCTGCGGACACATCGTGGACAGCCCACAACCTGTTAGATATCAAGGTCCTCTTTGAACGCGATGGATGAACGTCATCTCTCTCACCTTCTATCTAGTCATTGAAATGGAGAAAAGAGGAATTGGAACAACTTGACCCAATGAAGAACATTGTTGGTTACAAATATGCAGCTTCTGAGAAACAAAAGAATTTGCTAGTTTGTTAAGTAAAGCCTATTGGCCAAATTTAAGGAAGCCAAATCTTACACGTGGTTTGCAGACCACAGCGAATGGGCTCACACACAATCCAGTAAACTAGAAATTAAACCTAGGCTTCCTGTTTCCTAGAAACAAACCAGGGGTGGGTTCTAACTTACCTCGCTGCCGGTTCGCTTCCTCCCACGCAGCGTGGCCACGCTGCGTGGGTGCATGCACGCTTCACACACTCGCGCATGCGCAGTGCCAAAAAATCCCCTAAAAATTCCCAACACCCCCCCTCCCGAAAACAAGATGATGATGCATGCACAGTGCCGGAAACTCGGCTTCTGTGCATGCGCAGAAGAAGAAAAAACAAAAAAAATCCAAAAAAAAGATGGCGGTGTCCACAGACCGGCACTGACAGAACCAGTTCCATGACATCGTCATGACATCACCAGCGGCTTGCTACCGGTTTGGGTGAACCGGTCCGAACCGGGAGGAACCCACCTCTGAAACAAACAACAACAACAAAACCCCAACCAGATGGAAAGTTCCTAAGAAGAAGATGGAGGCAATAGTTTTCTTATATTATTATTCTCCAGCAACTTGTCTTTCAAAGTCATGAAGATTTCAGTCTTGGGGGTGGAAAAAAATCTCTATAAGTAGTTAAAGTTAACTCAATTGTAAACTATCATGAAAGAAAAGAAAATATTTCCAAATTCAGACAAAACAGTAAGACGGTTATTATCCATCAGACCAAATGATTTAAGTAAATAATGTCAAATGACACCTTGGATCTTACTCAGTTGGACAAAAATATAGACTTTATTTTCTTGAAGTATTTATTTATGCACAATATTTCTATGCTGCCTCAATCACTTTAGAGGGAAGCACATTCAGACCTGCAAGATTCTTTACTACAGCTGTTACAACAATAGTAGTCCTGACCCATATGACATGGGTTTCTTAGTCTGGCCTATCTTGTTGGACTGATGTGAGTGATCATTGCCAGTGTTTCCTGGTCTAGGCAGGGCTACAACTGGTGCACCAGTCGAAAAGGAAGAAACGCCTGCCTGGATACATCTTCCATTTGCTGGTTGAGTAGGGCTCCCTTTTTCAGTAGAGCTCACCCCCATCCAGAGTAACCATCAAGAGCAATGTTATGGGATGGGATATTTACAGAGAAGTAGTGATTCCATCTTTGTTAAGATTTGTTTGAACTCGTTTCTCCCTGTACTTCAATCCCTGATCTTCTAAGGTCCCCCACCCACCTTCCCTCCAAACAGACAGTAAATGTAAAATCCCCTACAGACACACTTACTTGAAATGTCTATGTGAGTTATTTGGGGGAAAGAATCATTTGAAGGATTGCCCATTTGGAATAGGATTCAGATCTAAAGTGTATTTTTTATGGATTCTTCCCACCTCCCACCCCAAATCAAGCATGCAGATTAGTATGCAAATTAGCTCCCTCTAATAGTGATTCACACTTTTGAAATGGAGCCAGGAATTCAATTTGCTCTTCGGCATCTTTTTGCACTTTTGCAGAAATTCTAGGCATAGTTAGGAATAACATCGACCTGAATGAGTACAAGCACTGACAGATCATTAGTTATGTTAAGACATAATGTTAAATCATTATGCAGGTTGTTGGTTGGCCTAGAGTGATGTGAGAACACATCCATCATAGTTTAGCTTCCTAAACTTCCCTGGTGGAACACTGTGGCATGATTGGAAAAAAAAACAACCCCAAACCCCCGATTAGTTACCGGTAAGTGTGAATGTGGCTTTGTGGTCTAGTAGGGCAAGACACAGAGTTTCTAACATTAAGATATCCCTCTGATAATTGTTTAACATTTGTATGCAAGGACATCTTTCTTATAGTCTATTCCCGTGATGGCGAACCTATGGCACGGGTGCCACAAGTGGCACGCGGAGCCATATCGGTGGGCATGCGAGCTCAGGTCCGGCGTGCATGTGTGCACCAGCCGGCTGATTTTCGGGCCTTCTGGGCGCACTGGGAGTCAGGAAACAGGCTGTTTCCAGCTTCCAGAGGGGGTGGGAAAGGCCGTTTTCGCCCTCCCCAGGCTCCTAGAAAGGCTCTGGAGTCTGGGGAGAGCGAAAAATGGGCGTGCCATTGCATGCTGGGAGCAGGGGGGTCATGCGTGCATGTGCGGGGGTGCATGGAATTATGAGTGTGGGCACGCACACACGTGATCCCCCGCATTCCCCCCCCCTTTTGGCACGTGAACCAAAAAAGGTTCGCCATCACTGGTCTATTCCATTGTTTGCCAATCTGGGGTCTCCAGATCAGCAGTAGGTTGCTACCGGTATGGTACGGTTCTACAAACCGGTAACGGCAGTGGTGGGAGGCTCCGCCTACCCGCCCCAGATGCTTCTGTGCATGTGCAGAAGCATCGCGCGCAAGCGCGCACGTGAACCAGTAGCGATGGGATTTAGAACCCATCACTGCTCCAGATATGTTGGAAAGACAATTTAGGATATCCTGGAAGGACACCCAGCTTGGAATAGACTAACATGGTCTCTTTCCAAGGAACCCTAATCTGTTTTTTCAACACATTTGGAAAGTGCACAACCTGAGACTCCAGAGCTGCAGGTAGCCCTCAGTGCATTGGGTGGTCCCCAGAAACCTCCATTTACTATAACCAAATTATAATTTTGAAGGTAACAAAAAGAGGAAATGAATGGATTCATTTTATTTTATTTATTATTAGACGTTTTTATCCCACCATTATTACTGTTAGATTTGCGCGTAAATGAAGAGGTGAGTCACAGGAACAGTTCAGCACCTTTATTGTCTATTAGCTAGAACCAATACGGACTGCCAGCAGGCTGCAGGGAAGCCGCTTTTAAGGGCTTCCCTGAAGCCTGCTAGCCACTGACAGCAGTTTATTTCTCCCACCGCTAGATTAGCCAATCAGCAGCAGTTATGCAAATCGATACTACGTCCATCCGTAACAATTACTTTATACATAAACTTAAAGCAACAAACATACTAATACTCCTTCCTTCTTCTATTTTCCCCACAACAACAACCTTGTGAGGTGAATTGAGCTGAGAGGGAGTGATTGATCCTAAGTCACCCAGCCAGCTTTCATGCCTAAAGTGGGACTAGAACCCACAGCCTCTTGGTTTTCAGTCTTGTGCCCTAAGCACTAGGCCATGGGTCGGCAACCTTAAACACTCAAAGAGCCATTTGGACCCGTCTCCCACAGAAAAGAAAACACCTGGAGCCACAAAACTCTTTTGACATCTAAAATGAAGATAGTACTGCATATATTTTTTTTTTACCTTTATGCTATGTATAAAAAAACTATAGTGTGTTGCATTTATGAAATCAATGAACTGCTACAGAGAAAACAAATGTTTATTTCTGCATGCAGCAAAAACATTTTGAACTCCAAAAAAAAAAGATGGGTCGAACACCTCAATAAATTGTGTGCCGACGGGTATCGCACATTGGCAGTTGTGACGCATATTTTGAGCAACAGGGAACCGCAGCAGAGGGATGAAAGAGCCACATGTGCAGGGTTGCTGACCCCTGCACTAGACCAAACTGGCTCATATCTGAGCATATAGTGTTGATTCTACTTAATTTAAATTCCACTAAAGATATGTTAAATGCAATCTTTTTCTTTTTTCTTTTTTTGGTCAGGTGGGGCCTTGCGTTCCAGAAAATGCTGTACCACTTCTCAGTGAATTCCTTCTTGGTTTGGGAACATTCATGTCGTCTTCCAGAATACAAACCATTGACCATTTGATTCAGTTGAGATCTTATTCTATTTTATAGGAGGAAGCGGGCAGCTGGAGCGGTGACCTAGAATCAGTCAAAAACCATCACTGCTAATGTTGCTCCATGGGTTCATCCGGTCTCTAATTGTTCAGGTTATTCAGCCCACCTCTAATTCTATCCTGAAGTTACTGTAAGTGGTGCTCTGGAAATGTCAGCTCTCTGTGCTGCTGCAGCTCCCCAAACAGCAAACAAATTGAGAGTTTTTCCCCCATGAGGGAAAAAAAAAGCAAAAAGCAAAATGTCTCTGAGTTGCAGGCACTTTACTGAGGAAAGTAATTGGAGGGAAGCGTCTCTCAGAAGGAATGCAATCAAATTTGAACACACGCACCCCATGCCGGTAGCAGCAAAATAATTCCAATAAAAGAAAAACAACAACTAATTATTATTATTATTATAAATCATTTTCTACCCACACATAACAATGGAAGGATGGGGCCTGCTTTCAGGAAGTGAGAAAAGGTTATAGACATTTGGATTGCCCTATTTTTCTTTCGACAAAATGGGTTTCTTATTCCGTGCTATTTTCAGAAGGCTTCTTTATTGCTGCTTGCTGCAATAGCTCTCTGTGGCTGGTGCCCCCTGGACAGGCGTTGGTGGGAATGAGGCTATGTAGGCTCACTCCACTGGTGATTGTGGAATGCTTTACCAGGCATAAAGAGGTTTGGAAAAAAATAATAAAACCAGAAAAATATCTTCCTGGATATGCCTTATCTAAGGTAACATTTCCCCTCAGGATCAGATTTCTCTCTACCTCATCTTCCGAACATTTTTCATTCCATTCCCCATGAAATGCCACAGCATTTGGGCACAGTTCTGATTTACTAATTGTTTCTAATCTTTACTCTGCTACTGAAATGACCGTACTTAAGGCAGCTTACAAAACAGAGGACTGACAGGAGTGTAATTTATGAGAGACAGATTTCAATGAGTAATTTAACTAATAACATTGGACAAAGAAACTCTGGGTTCAAATCCAAACACAGATTTCTGGAAAAAAAAATCCAGCATCCCTAGCCCAAAAATAACATGTTTACTGGCAAACCCGACACAAAATGCTGGTCACCTTGGGTCACTGCCAGGCCCTAACTGTCCCAGCAAGGCCCACCCACATTAATCTTGGCCTTAGGCTCTCCGCAGTGACTTACTGGATCTGCACGTTTCCATATTAATTTCCACAAGGACCTCACAGTGGCATAATTCAAACATTTACAAATTAATGCGGCTATTCCTGTTTCTGTTCAAATGCAGTGGCCATTGCTAGAGGAAGCTGAAAGCTCTTCCATATATCTAAGTTAAAATGTTATCCACCAATCCTTGATTGAAAATTACAACAGCAAAAAAAAGTGCTTTTTTGATGATTGCTACCCCTGCCACTGGGGCCATTCCCATTCCCCTCCCCTCCTAAAGTTAGACTTCGCCATGTCAAAATTCATAGCTGTTTTGCATGTTTTCTTTGGGTGTCTTCAAAGAAAGCCCAACTCTAAGCTGATATCAACTGAGAGTCAAGCATTTTTAGGATCCAGATCAGGGGTGGGTTCCACTTAGCTTCGCCACTGGTTCACATTGCGACATTTCGCGCGTGCGCACTCGCTCCGCTCGTGCGTGCGAGTCCACTCATGCGATTTGGCATCTGTGCATGCTCAGAAGCAGGAATGAGCCCGAAACACAGCTGAGGAGCTGATCAGCTGTGCTTCAGGCGAAGAAATAAAGGTCAGAATTCACCCACGGGCGGGCAGGAGGGCCCTTTTTCAAGCCACGGAAGGGGAAAAATTAGCACAATATCCCCAAAAAAGATGGTGGCGCGCACGGACCGGCGCTGACAGTGACGTCACCAGCGGGTCGCTACCGGTTCGGGCAATGTGGTCCGAACCGGGAGGAACCCACCCCTGATCCAGATGTCATGTACAGTGGCCATACATCCTTTGTTATAAAGGACAGCCCTTATTTCAGAAAGCTGTCCTTTTATTTATTTTTCATAAACTAATTTTTGTCCTTTATTTTGGTCATTTATTTTTTATCGTACAAATAGGGCCACTTTTTGCACAGTTTTTCAAGTTCATGTGAAAAATATGGACACTAAATTGCCTTTTTAAAATAAATTTACCTATTTCTTTATTAAATTGATTCACTGCCCATCTCACTGTCATGCAACTCTGGGTGGCTTCCATTCTGATAAGACCATAGTATAAAAGATTAAAACGGTAAAACAATAAATACATTTAAATTAACAAGAAATAGCTAAGATTGCAGAGGGTATACAAAATAAAGTGGAAGTGAGATCTTCTAGTTTATATCCAGTAGCCACCTCCAGGTTACATACATTATTTTATTTTAGATATTTTTATTAGAATATGCATTTTGTACAGTTTTTCTTGGTTTGGCTCATGACTTTTCCTTTGTAAAACCAATGTATAAACAGAATCAATTAAGATAGCAATACCAATAGCACTTAGACTTACAATGCTTTACAGCCCTCTCTAAGTGGTTTACAGAGTTAGCATGTTGCCCTCAACAATCTGGATCCTCATTTTACTGACCTCAGCAGGATGGAAGGCTGAGTCAACCTTGAGCCAGTCAGGATCGAACTCCTGGCAGTCGCCAGTTATCCTGCAATACTGCATTCTAACCACTGCGCCACCACAGCTCTTTTTATGAGATGTTTTATCCTTAATGACACTCATTCAGACTTGTCCTTTTTCAGGTTTGTCCTTTATTTTTTCCAAGAAAATATGATCATCGTAATTTAGTGCCATTTTTAGTGCCATTTCAAAAGAGTCCTAAATCCATGTTCAGAAGGAACTAAATCCATGCTTTATCTCTATTCCAGAATTATGTTTAAATTTAAATTATGTTCAAAATCAATAGCTGACAGAGACATGGAGTG
This sequence comes from Diadophis punctatus similis, assembly GCA_023053685.1. Taxonomy (NCBI): domain Eukaryota; kingdom Metazoa; phylum Chordata; class Lepidosauria; order Squamata; family Dipsadidae; genus Diadophis; species Diadophis punctatus. Next base: position 148,007,882 of record JALIGW010000001.1, read on the forward strand.
TTGCACCATGAAGTAGCAGAAATCTCTCCTCCCCCCCTTTCTCTCCCTCCCTCCCTCCCTCCCTCCCTCCCTCCCTCCCTCTCCCCTGCTTCACTGTCTGGCTCACCCTCCCACCCAATCCTTGCCATCTTGCCGTTCCTAGTAAGTTGCTGCCTGGGCTGATCCAGGGAACAGCCTGGTGTGCAAGAGGGAGAGTCAAGAACTGCTCTGTGGGACAATATCCAAAGACTGGAAAGGAGGTGATGGACTTTCAGAAGCCTAAAGTTGTTTATAGGGGCTGAGCAAATCCTCTCTATAACTTGGTCAACAACAGAATGGTTGGTGAAGTGTGCTAGATTATATGCACAGAAAACAATTGTACCAGGATAAATGGGAAAGTACTATAGTAAACTGGAAGAGTGAAAGCTGACTAAAGGCTGCTCTGATGTGGCCAGAAAAACCACATGATGGAGATGCTAAATAATAAAAAGAGGATCTTGGGATCTGTTTGCTGTGGTTAGATGCAAGTGAGAGAATCTTTTCATATGAAAAATGTGGCTATAACAGCAGAACACGGCCTAAATGTCCACATTAGGTTAGGAGAAATCAACCTTTTTCAGCACTGTACAAATTACATCATTTAAAAAGAAATCTTCTCAGAGTGAGTATAATAGTTTTGTTGTCTTCTTATGTCCACTTTGAAGGAGAGACATCATTAGCTGCACGGGCTAATGATTTTTCAGAGCAAAGGACATTTGAATTCCTGTAGACATTTGGTGGTTCCCTGAAGCACAGAGTCACACAAACAGCATGTTGAAAAAAATAGCTGGATTTTAACACATATTCAGTTTTATTGCCGTACTTTCAGGATTATACAGCCTGTCAATATGGATTAGAATTCTTACTCTTTGTCAAATCATGGCAGACCATATAGGAATCACAGATTTAGTCTTATCCTAGGCCATTTTATGCACTTTTTTATACAAGCTGTCTGCCTGAGATCTGATATTGTGAGAGAGAGAAAATTCTTAGAATGACCAATATTTTCATTTATTTCTTAGATTTGCATTCCAGCTTTTCTCCAGCAGCATGCACAGAATTTCCTCACTTAATTTCACCCCCACATAAGTCTGTGAAAGAGTAGCCCAAAATCACCCACGAGCTTTTGTGATTGAGGATGGAGCTATTTGAGTGTGGCCGCACCAGTGCCAAATTTTTGGGCTTTTTTCTTCTGCGCATGCGCGGAAGCAAAATCTCGGTGAAATCTTGCGAGGGGATGCATGCGTGTGCGCAATTTCGCTGAGATTTTGCTTCTGTGCATGCATGTGAAATCGTGCGAGGGGTGCACGCACATAGTGAGGGGGCGTGCACGTGTAGCACGCGCACGCACCAAACGTGGCGATGCGTACGCAGAGCTCCCGTAGCAAGGTAAGAGAGCAACCCGCCCCTGGTGTTAACCATTAGGCCACAACCACTGCACCCTTTTTTCCTTCTCTGCCAAGGCTGTAGAATGGTTTGGGATCAAAGAAAAAATGTTATTTTGGAGTGCTTGAAGGCATAAACATAGCACACTCTTGCAAATGAAAACTAATCGTGGAGAGAAGCAACCTAAAATTAAGGAGAAATTTCCTGAGTGTGAGAACAATAAACCAATGGAACAGCTTGCCTTCAGAAGTTGTGGATGCTCCATCACTGGAGGCTTTCAAGAAGAGCCTGGACGGCGATTTGTCTGGAATGATATAGGTCATGGTCTCCTGCTTGAGGAGAGGGTTGGATTAAAAGACCTCCAAGGCCCCTTCCAACTCTGTTTTTAATCTAAGTAGAGGTTAATGTGCCCGAGGGACTCCTTCGTTACAATCAATGCTGTGATTCAGACATTCATATAGTCTTTGTAACAGTAGTTTATCGCCTTGCCAATTCACCTCAGTAGCCAACATCTCTGCTATGGATTACTGTTTTCCTGTACTAACTTTATTGCTATCGTGACCTGGAGAGGAATTTTGAGCTATTATTACCTTTGCAAGTGGCTATAACTGTGATGTTTGGCTGGCAATCAAAGCAATAAGTATGATACCAACAGAACTCAGTTCTAAGAACAGTGTTTATATTGTCCTCTGCTTTTGGAGCCTAGTTAGTTGGCTTTAAAAAAAACATAGTGGAAACTGCTTCTAGGAATGTATGGGTTTAACCTATACAAAAGGAAGGAGGCAAGTTAGTGGAAACTTCTATAAATTTATGACAACTGAGAATAGGGAGGACTTTATCCAATTTTATATAAGACTTCATTTGTTGAAAACATTGTGTAAGTACTTTCAAAATATTCCTGTAAGGTAACAGGGAAGCATCTCCTAGGATCCTAGGCAGGTGGGCTGATGGTTCAGGCAAATGCCCCCAATTTAAGATCAGTAATTGTAGCTCTTCTCATTTGCCCACCTTCAGAGTATTATTGATATAATACATTTTAATGTAATATAATATTTTTTAATATACAGGTGGTCCTCGAACTTACAACAGTTTGCTTAGTGACCATTCAAAGTTACAACGGCACTGAAAAAAGTGACATGGCCATAGAATAGGGTCTCCTACTTAAGCAGGGGATTGGACTAGAAGACCTCCAAGGTCCCTTCCAACTCTGTTATTCCTTAAATCAAGAAAAGCTAAGGTTGCTTCACAGCTTGCACATTCCTTCCCACACTCTTCAAAATACTTTTGGGCCTTCAAATGTCATATGGCTTATTCTCCACCACCATCGAATGAGCAACAATTCAAGAAAATCCCTGGATGTTTTTCCTGTTTTCCTGACAGGAAGAAAATTGCAAGGAAGGGAAAGACTCCTCCATAGGGTATTAATATGTCAGAAAGGTCGGCAGTTCAGTGGTTCAAATCCCTAGTATAGGTCTCCTGCGTGAGCAGGGGGTTGGACTGGATGACCTCCAAGGTCCCTTCCAACGCTGTTATTGTTATATTGTCACCAGAATTTTCCCCACAAAACTTCCTTGCAGGGTGTTAGAAAAGATCCGAGAGCAACAATAGCTGGCACTGCTTAAGGACTTCTTTGTATTGCAAACCAGTCAAGCTCTCTGCTTGTTCTTATAACAAAACTCATTGATTTGAGTTAAGGTGGAAAGAAGTATGAGGCTACACAGTCAAGGCCCAGGTAGGTCTTTTTTTTTGGAGTGCCAAATTACTGGCGTTACACTAAAGGTTTGATGTCTGTAATGAGATCATTGCTATTGTGCCATCTGGAATACAGATGGCAGATATTTGTTGCGAATGTGTGCAAGGAATGATAAAGCAGCTGCAAACCATAGAGAAAAACGATGTCCTTTCCAGCCAAAATTACTTAGCACTCCCCTGGCATGTCTCTGCCTACCCCCCAATACAAATCGTCATGGGGTTCTTTCAGAAAACTATTGCAGGAGAACAATTTGTGAGGGAATGAATAAGTGTGTCCCTTTTTGTTGGCACTGTCTTTTCAATTTTGCCTTTTAGAAAGTTCCTCTGTAATGTATTCCATCAAGAGACAGCATTGAGCTACTCTAAGCTGATGCCCCAACAGCTAAACAGGATCAGGAATCCCAATGCTGTAGATCAGGGGTCACCAAGCTTGGCAACTTTAAGACTTTGCTGGCTGTGGAATTCTGGGAGTTAAAGTCCACAAGTCTTAAAGTTGCCAAGGTTGGAGACCCCTGCGTAGATTACACAAGGAAGGCAGACCAGCCTCCCAGAAGAAGACAATGGCAAACCAGTTTCCTTAATTATGCTAAACCAACCACGTGGATCACGCCAATGAAATCACCAGGAAGTCAGTTTGGAGTCTATACCTCTTATTTTTCTTCCTTCCTACAGCTTCCCTGCAATATCAACTCGTTTCTGTGACAGTAAAAATGGCAATTGTACTTCTGCTCTGTTGTGGTATGCTTAGCCTTAATCAGGGGTGGGTTCCTCCCGGTTCGGACCAGATCATCCGAACCTGTAGTGACCCACTGGTGACATCACAGATCCGATTCTGTCAGTGCCAATCCGTGGGCGCCGCCATCTTTTTTAAAAAAAAATTTGCAAATTTTTCCATGTTTGGATGGCTTCTCCTCTTCCGCTGCTTGAAAAAGGGCCCTCCCGCCAGCCCCCGGGTTAATAATGACCTTTATTTCTTTACCTGAAGCACAGCTGATCAGCTCCTCAGCTGTGTTTCAGCCTGATTCCTGCTACGGAGCATGCACAGAAGTCAAATTGCATGAGGGGATGACATGTGCATGCACGTGCGCGGAGCGAGCGAGCGTGAAATGTCGCGATGCGAACCGGTGGTGAAGGTAAGTGGAGCCCACCCCTGGCCTTAATTGGTTCAGCATGCCCATGATCTAATCTTGCTATTTGGTTACCTTGGACAGCCCTTGCATGTTGTAATTCTTGCACCAAAGTTTCTTCTGGATGTTTCTGTAAAATTCAGAAAGCCTACTTTTGACTCAAGGGTCTTTTGTTTGAAAAGATACAATGATCTCTTTTTGCAAATGAGCACCTCTATCTTCATAATATATACTGCATATGAAAACCATAGTCATTAATGGACCATATGTGATTGCATCCATTTTTGTAAAAACAAAAAGCTTTACAGTGCACAAATATCAACTGTTCTTCCTCTCCAACAACCCCATTTTAGACGGAGCGTTATGGTGTACAAAGTATACATAGTCCTCGATTTACAGACATTTCTTTAGCAACTGTTCCAAGTTACAACGGGCCTGAAAAAAGTGACTTATGATCGCCACTTGTTAAGTTTGCCAATGACCTTGTTAGTTAAACGTAATGGTGAGAGTTTAAAGCAAGAGCTTCACATATAGTATATAATGCAATCCTATGCACAATAATTCAAAAGTTAACCTTACCAAATTTGACAAGATTTTCTCCCAGGAAAAAAAATGTGCATCAAATGGTAATCATAGTACTAAATACTCAAACAACAAAGCTAGCTGGGTGTGTGACCTTGGGCTGGCTGCGTATGGGTCCTTGGGTGTGTGACTGTGGGTCTCTCATCCCAACTCACCCCACAGGGTGATTGTTGTTGTAGGGCAGGGGTGTCAAACTCGCAACGACACGTTGTCGTCATGTGACTATCACAATTTTTCCCTCTTTGCTAAAACAGGGTTGGGTGTGGCCAGCGCGTGACGCATCTGGCCCACGGGCTGTGAGTTTCACACCCCTGCTGTAGGGGAAACAGGAGGAGGAAGATGTGATGGATAAGATCACCACCTTGAGTAGCAGTATTCGTTAAAAATACTGTATTTTTTGAAGTATAAGATGCACTTTTTTCCCTTCTAAAAGAGGCTGAAAATTTGGGTGCATCTTATACTCCGAATGTAGCTTTTTCGAAGCTTTTTTTCAGTCCTAATGAGGTGCTAACGATCTTCCCGGCTTGCAAGATTTGTTCATTGCTACATTGCTACTTAGGGCTGGAAAAAGTTTTTTTCCAGCCCTAAGTCTTTACAGGCTTGTTTTCATTGCTACACCCTCTGAAAAAGGTTTTTTCAGCCCTAACCAGGGGATAAAATAATGTGCTGAAGCTGACCATACTAAGGACGCTAGCCAGATGAATACCTGGTAGGCAGATTGTTTTCCCCTATTTTCCTCCCCAAAAACTTATACTCCGGTGCGTCTTATACTCCAAAAAATACGGTAAAAAACGCAGGATGGAAATAAAAAATAAAATAAATCAAACAAGATTGCTCACTCCAAATTTGAAGAATTCCAGCCTGAAAAGTACCTTTTGGGTTTCCTTTCCCTATGAAGAGGACTCTGTTTATTTCCCTTAGTCTCAAGCTTGCCTTGGCCATTTTTCTTTCTTTGCATTATTTCTGGGTCTGAAGTTCACTATGTTCCTTTAAGAGGGTAAAAGGTGCAGCTGAGTTTTTGCTTGCATTCTTTTGCTGAATCAGATCTCTCTCCTGCTGGGTTTCCTTCCTTTTCTGATCTAAACGCGGTCCCAAGAGATGGGTTGCCTCTCCCTTGAAAAGCTTGGGGGTGTGGGGCACAGGCACAAAGATAAGGTGACCAGATTTTAATATTTGTAAAGCGGGACACCATTGACGGGGGGGGGGGTTTCTAGGGGAGCAAGATGGGAGGGGTCCGTCTCTCTTATCCTGCAGCTTTGTGCACCCCCGAAACACCCCCCCCTTCATCGCAGCCAGGGGTGGGTTCCTACCGGCACAGGCTTACCTGTTCGTTGCCGCAGACCCGAAGAAGCTGGTGGCGTTCGCTGCACGGGGCTTCCCCCGCCCGCTTTCCCTGGCCGCCGTGACGCCGCAAACCATTCTGCTTGCACAGAGGGTAAAAGAACACAAATGGTGGCGTCCCTGCGGCCGGGGAAAGCGGATGGGGGAAGCCCCGCGCCGCGAACGCCACCAGCTTCTTCAGCTCTGCGGCGACAAACAGGCTTCTTCGGCTCTGCGGCGACGAACAGGCAAGACTGCCGCTGCCCCTCTCACTGCCCTCCCTCCCCGCCTGGCAGAGGAGGCAGGTGAGGCAGGAGGCAGAGGGCTGTGCAGGGCAAATTCAAATTTAAAAAGTGGGACTTTTTTGAAACGCCGCAGGACACGGGACAAATTATTAAAAAGCGGGACTGTCCCGCCAAAAGCGGGACGTCTGGTCACCTTACACAAAGATGCCTATGTTATAAACAGCAAGATTTGGTTCTACACACACCTTGTAACACAGGGACCAGCAATATCGTTTCCACCCCCACCCCACCCCCAACATGGGCTTTAACAAAATGTTGTTTGAAAACAATCCAAAGAGACTTCCTTCTTCCATTCAATTGAATGTGAAAAGATAAAAGCAGGAGGGGAAGGAGAAAATGTTTAGCAAGCCCTTCAAAATCCTGCCCCGCGTGGCCTCTTTATTAAATGCAACCTCTTTTTTTTTTACGGGAGCAGTAACTGTCAAACTTTATTTTTGAAATCATGCTTTCCAAATGTCAATTGCCCTTCAAAACAAAGATATCTCATAAAGTCCTTGCGATGTTTTTAACCAAATAAGCCCTACAAAACACGATTTAGCAGTTGCTTCTGACATTTTCCAGAGGAAAAAGGCTAAGAGAAATTCTGTCTACAGCTGGGCACTTAAAATAAAAAATAAAAGAAAGAAAGAAAGAAAGTGGTGTTGGTACAGATTGCAAGCTCCGTGGGGGTTGCAGTCAGAGAAATGCCAGTCCGACTCTTCCTCTCCCAATATCCCAGCCAGGGGAGAGGTTCAAGTCAAGGAGGCAATGTAGCATGATAGATCAAAGTGCCTGTGCAACAGCTTGGCACACTCAGGCTTTCTGTAAAAATTAAGCTGCATTGCAACACTGCGCTCTGCGTGTGGGTTTGAAGTTATGCGGTTGTTTTCATTCCATCTAATATTGGGGGGGGGGGAAGAGGAGCCAATCTGTTGTCTCCATAGCCATGAATAAGTTCCTCGTTAACCTTTATAGCCATCTGGAGGGAGAGTCGTTTGTCTTACAACAGCAGAGCCCAGCAATCGTAAGGGCGTTGCCAATTAGATGCAGCGGAAAGCGCCCTCGGGGAGTGAAAAGCTCAAGATTTCTGACTTTCAGAGATCAGTTTTGGTTGGTCTGCAAGTTCATGGGCTTGCTTGACTTACTTAATGAATGACAAAGGAGCCATTTTCATCCCAGGATATTTCTCTTTGGGCAGAAAAGGGGTATCCCTCCAGGTTACCCTGCCTTAGAAGGAAATTCCGAAGCCACTGAAAATGATGCATAAAGGTTTCTGCGCTGAAAAAGAGGTTTCTCCTTATTATTAGATGTTTATCCCACCTTTATTATTTTACATAATGCTTCTTTCTCCTCCTAGTTTACCCACAGCAACAACAACAACAACAACAACAACAACAACAACAACTGTGAGGTGCATTGGATTGAGTGTGTAACTAGTTTAAAGCTTTACTCAACTGGCTTTCATGCCTAAGGTGGGACTAGAACTCACAGTTTTCCCGTCTTCTACCCTGGTGCCTTAATCACTACATCAACTCTTGGAGCCGAGGTGGCGCAGCGGTTAGAGGCAGTACTGCAAGTCACTTTAGCTGACTGTGATCCGCAGGTCAGCGGTTCAAACCTCACCGGCTCAAGGTTGACTCAGCCTTCCATCCTTCCGAGGTAGGTAAAATGAGGACCCAGATTGTTGGGGGCAATGTAAAATATATACATTGCTTACTGGTGTAAACCGCTTAGAGAGTGCTTGCACTGTGAGGCGGTATATAAATCTCACAAAATAAATAAATAAATAAATAAACTCTCCTTTGAAACCTCATAGTCAAGAATTCAGTTTCTTGGTGAATACTGGAAACTGAATGTGTACCTGCCTGGCACAATTACGGTAACATATTTGTATGTATTACTGTAAACTCCTTGCTACCTTCCCTTCTACTGTATCCCACTTCTCCAATCAATTCAGAAAGACCCAATAAATCAGTTTCCCTCTCCTTCCCTTTCCCTCATGCTTTTTACCAACTCCCATCTCTTTTTGCTGGTAAATGGTTTCCCCCTTTCTATTTTTCAAGACATTTCTTCAAAACATTTCTTAGAAACGTCAAACCTGCATAGGTTTGATTTCAACTCACATTTCTCCTGCTGTCTCCCTTCCAGTTACCTGTAGGCCCTTCCAATAAACTGAATTAAGCATAAAGAATAAATCATATCAATCAGCATTATTGGTCTGAGTCATGAATGAATGAATGAATGAATGAATGAATGAATGAATGAATGAATGAATGAATGAATGAATGAATGAATGAATGAATCCATCAGTCCTTGAGCTGCCAGAAAAGTATGATGGCATACATTGTTGTGTTCTGACTGACCTATAACTGAACCATAAACTTGTTTTGACTAGACGACCTCTGACTGAACTGTTGTTGTTATGTTTATAGTTGAACTCTACCTGAACTGTTGTTGCCACCCTGGTCATGTGTTTGAATGCTCATACGCTATTAGTTGTTGTGTCTGACAGTTCCCTATAAAAGGGCTATCTGTCAGACTGCAAGTTGCTGGTTGTTTTGAGTGAGCTAATAAAAGAACTGTTCTGAAGTCTGTCTCCTGCGATCTTTGCCCACAATTTAACAGTGGCGATGAGGGTTTGGGACCAGGAGAACGAAGACCAGCCCTCAAGTGCTGCAACCAGCCAGGCAGCACTAGCCACATCTGCCTTCTTTCATCGGGATGTCCATCTTCCACCTGCCGGCACCTTTCGACCCTGCCCGGGAAAAATGGGACTCCTACATGCGGCGTTTCGAGTGCTTCCTCGAAGCCAATGATCTGCTGGGGCTGGCTGACAACAGAAAAAGAGTTTTGTTTCTGAGTCACTGCGGGCCAGAGGTGTTTGACACCGCAGAATCATTGTCTGCCCCAACCCCAGTTCACACCATGACCTGGCAGGTACTCCAGGCAACGCTGAAGACACACTATGCGCCCACCCTATCCAAGGTTGTCCGGCGCTACGAGTTCCGCCAGCGGCTGCAGCAGGAGGGCGAGACCATCAACCAATACATCGCCGCCCTCCATAAAGCCTCCGGCCGCTGCGAGTTCCGCGACCTGGATGACATCTAGTTTAAGATTTTTATTACACTAATATAAAACTAACACAAACTAAACTCTGAGAGAGAAAGGCTACTAAAAAGAGAAAGAAAAAAGTGCAAAGAAAGAAAAGAAAAGAGAAAGGAAAGCATGAAATAAAGAAAAAAGAAATCAAACCTACAATCTTCATCACAACAGCATAAATATTTATTTATTTATTTATTTATTTAATTTATTTATTTGTCAAACATGTATAGGATAGTAGTAGCTTATAGAAACATAAGTAAAAAGTAACGATAAAAGAGGACAATAGGACAGTAGGACAGGGTCTGATATGGTCTGAATACCAGCCTGATGTATGATACCTCCCTAAGACCGATTAGAGCCCACAGAGTTGGTCTGCTGGTGGTCCCATCAGCCAAACAATGTCGGCTGGTGAGCCCACGAACGAGGGCCTTCTCTGTGGCGGCACCGGCTCTCTGGAACACACTACCCCCCCAAGATCCGTATTATTCCCACCCTGCCAGCCTTCAGAAAAGCAGTAAAAACATGGCTTTGTCGACAGGCATGGGGTCAATGATTTTAATACAACATGGACTACTCTTGGCCCCATGAATGATTTATTGTATGGGTTTTTAAATTGTGGTTTTAATGTTTTTAAATGTTTTAATATTGATTGTTTTTAATGTTTTTATATTTGTTGTTGCATGTGAATTTTTACTGTTGTGAGCCGCCCAGAGTCTCTGTGGAGTGGGCGGCATACAAATGCAACGAATAAATAAATAAATAAATAAATAAATAAATAAATAAATAAATAAATAAATAAATAAATAAATAAATAAATAAATAAATAAATAAACAAACAAACAAACAAACAAACAAACAAATAAATAAATGATTCTGACCCTGGCCATGAGCAGGTGCTCTTGTATTGCAGACAGGCCATTCCTCCAAAGCTTGATGTTGTTCTTGTTCCCACCAGCTCTCATACATTTATTCTTCTCCCCAAATACAGAAATAATTCTACAGCTGGTTTCCTAAGAATGAATCTGCATTGTATGTGGAACTGCTTGTCATACGTAGAAGCCAGAAGAGTTCTGATGGTGCCTGTTAGATTCGCGCAGGAATGAAGAGTCGAGACGTAGGAACGGTTCAGCACCTTCATTGTCTATTAGCTAGAACAAATACGGACTGCTGGCAGGCTGCAGGGAAGCCACTTTTAAGGGCTTCCCTGAAGCCTGCTAGCCAGTGACAGCAGTTTATTTCTCCCGCCGCGAGATCAGCCAATCAGCGGCAGCTATGCAACTTTCTACTCCGTACGTCAGTACGTAACAGTACCCCCCAAGAACAATTCAGAGTTAGGGTTACCAGTTCTGAGATGCAAAAAATGAATGCCATCTCATGATCATCCAGATTATGTAGCCCTGATCTGGTAGATGGCAGATTTATTTTATCTGCTTTCCTTATCAGGCTAATGACTGCAAGTGATGGATCTCATTAGTACATGGCAGAAGGTTGGGGACAAAGCTGTGCCTCTAGCATACATATCAAAAATGGGTTGATTTTCTTGATGGCTGCTTGAATTTCCTGTCATGGTGGTTTGAGAAGAGCGAGAATTCAGCCTGTGGGATACAGAATTCGGCAAAAGTTTGTAAAAAGTGGCATTAATCACAACTCCCTCATATACTAAGAAACAGTAGACATGGCAGACAAAAGCAGTACAACTTTATTTTTCTGCCTTTTCCCATATTATCTCCTTAATTTATAAATATTTTGAAATCTACCAGAAAATAGAAAAGGAGATGAGAAGACGTGCTCTGCTAATCCAAGCTTGCCCTCCCTACTCAGTTTCTGAATAAAGAAGGAAATCTAATAATTTTGGCATTAATAAACAATAATCCTGGAGCTGATTAGAGCAGAGAGAAAAAAGGAGAAAGATAGAAATATACTATTTTAAACAAATTAGGTTTAATCACATTGCTTCTGGTAGCCAGCCATGCTGTGAACTGTCAAAAAGCCTTAATTATAAGCGGCTCAGGAAAATCCAAAAAGAAGACAAATTTTTACAGTACAAAAGAAACAAATTTTATCTTGGATTCCATATACGTATTTAATCACCGGGGTTCAGATAAAGAAGAATGTGTGATGTCATCTGCTGATTACAAAGCCACAATTGTGCTAATTTTGTCCATTTAAACTGCCTGTCCAAATACTTGGTAGGATTTGAGGCTCTAGTTAAGAATGTAGCCAAGAATGAGAAATTGGTGACTATATCATAAGAGAAACAGATCCTGAGAAGCGACAAGGCCTTAGTGCACGCCGTCTCCATGGAGACAAAGACTGGATAATGGCATTAACAAGCTTCTCATGTGTCCCAGTTCCAAAAGGGAATTGTTTTAGATACCATTATCCTCTTTCAACAGCCATAGCATAATGTGGATGAGGTCTCATCTGAGGAAGAAGAGTTTTTGGGACTCTCAAGATCTAACCAGCACAACTAAGAAACTTTAAGACCCTATTGTTGCAGTGAAGGGGTTCAAGTTACCAAGCTCCATAGGTACCTCACTTGGTCCCTTAGCAAACCCCTCCCCCCCGCTGCACTTTAATTGAAAGTTTATCAATCGAAAGTTGTCTTTCCCTTTAACAGAATTATTTTACTCAGGTCCATTGTAAAAATCATTCCAAATGCATTAACAGTACTGACAATCTTTCAGTCTGATAAAATTATCAGTTTTAGATGATGATAATATATCTGAACCAAACTATGAACTCCGAAGATGCTTTAACAGAATAACAGAGTTGGAAGGGGCCTTGGAGGTCTTCTAGTCCAACCCCTGCTCAGGCAGGAAACCCTGTACCATTTCAGACAAATGGTTGTCCAATCTCTTCTTAAAAACTTCCAGTGTTGGAGCATTCACAACTTCTGGAGGCAAGTTGTTCCACTGATTAATTGTTCTAAACTGTCAGGAAATTTCTCCTTAGTTCTAGGTTGCTTCTCTCCTTGATTAGTTAGCTTGATTAGCTTTAATTGAATGTACTATAAATTTTGCAGTTGGGCCAATCTAAATTTCTCGTGCTTTCATGGTTTAGAGGAGTGTTTCTCAACCTTGAGAACTTTCAGATGGATGGACTTCAACTCTCAGAATTCCCCTAGCCAGCATGCGGCCAGAAACTGCAAAGTGATCCAAACTGTATTCAATGGAGTCTGTGAGAGGAGCTAAGAATTTGCAAGATGACAAGACTGGTGCCATGATCCAAACTCACCCTTTTGTATGCCTACTTGCCCACAACATACAAAAAAAATTATTTGCAATTTTCAGACTGGGATTATCTTAGAGCAGGTGTGTCAAACACGCGACTCATGGGCCACATCCAGCCCACGATAGGCCGTGGAGTTGGCCCGTGGGCTGTCCTGGAGACAGCAAGGAACTGGCCCCTGCTGTCCTGGGCCCAGCCACGCCCACCCAGTTGGCTGTGATGACCAGGACACGCCCACCCCAGCCCCCTAAGGGCAAACAAAATCCAGATGTGGACCGCGACAGGCTCAAGTTTGACACCCCTGTCCTAGAGGATAAATTTACCATATGAGAAGGGTCAGACTGACCCCTTCATCCCGATGCCTTCCAAATATGCCTTGCAGCATTTAATGTTGGGAATACAATATATTTGTGACTAAAAAATTAAAACCTAGTCCCTGCCAGGATATCACATCGGCACATACTAGTTTTACATTTTCCCCAGAATGTCTTTTGTTTTCAACTTGGTCTCCCACATTCCATGAAAAAATTAAATTTACAGTATATGCTCATTGATTAAGCTGAAAAATCAGGAAAATCAACACCCGCATCATCACAATTTAGATGAAGAAAATTTGCAAACCACTTATCCCAAATAAGTAATTGCATATTTGAGTTTTCAAATTCATACCGTTAGCCCCAGTGAGTTATTAATTTATAACTTTTAATATAACTCTACAACTTTTCTTTGAAAGGGATATCTCTTATTGATACCCTGAGATACGCTCTCCCATCCCTGGATGAAATGTTTCAGCTGTTAATGCCTTTCTAATCCTTCTGCAGCAATAGAAATAAACTGTTTAACAGCCCTGGAATCTCTCTGGCCTCTTTCAGCTCAGTTTTAATTATCATTCCTTGTCTTCTATCAACCTATCTCTCTGCATTTCAGCTTCTGGAATATTTAAAGAAATGACTGTTGGTTTCAACCTTTCTAATGCCGTGACCCCTTAATATAGTTCCTCATGTTGTGGTGACCCCCCAAACATAAAATTATTTTCATTGCTACTTCATAACTGTAATTTTGCTACTGTTATGAAAAGATGAACAAGAATTAAAATCAGAACAGACATTAAAAAATCAAGGAATAAAGATTGACTGGTGGCCTTACCTTCAATCAAAACAAGATATAAAAAAGATGTAGGACAATTTGGTATTTACGGAAAACAAATGGAATTAGATAAAATAGGAACAGGGGGAAAAATGATTACAAAAGCGTACAATCTGTTTTTAAGATTCAAAATGGAAGTAGAAATTGTGAAGGAAACAATGATAAGTTGGGCCAGAAATTTCGGGTATAGCATTGAATTAGACCTTTGGGAAAAATTATGGGAAAAGAATTATAAATTAACAAAATCGGCAGCATACAAGGAGAATGTTCTACCATTGGCATCTACCACCAGTGAGATTGGCCAAAATGTATCCAATTTGTTTGAGCCAAATTGGTGCTATGTTAGGGTCTAAGTTGAACAAAATTGGGGTCCCCTTATACGTACTCAGACTGCTGCTAAAAATGTCCTCAAACTCCCGCAGTAGGTCTTCTGTGGTGTCGTCGGTGACAGTGTTGATTCCAGTCATCCCCATTCCGAGGCCTTCGAACCACTCTAAGCTGAGCAGGCTTGGAAGGGAGCCACTGACCACTGTCAGCAGAAGTGGGCTGTTGAAGCTCTTAAATTGCACCCGGAAGGTGCCGCAGCGGATGACAGGGATGCAGTTGTCCTGGTAGTCGGACAACCTCAGTTCTTGGAGCGGCAGTTGATTTCTCTGGATCCCTGGAATTGCCTGTTGCAGCGTAGCCCAGGAGACGATGGTGAGAGACAACCTGGTGTCGATTTCCATGCTGCATGGTGAGCCCTTGAGTAGGATGGTGACCCGCAGCTTCTTTCGGCGTAGTGTGGTTGTTTGCTGAATGGAGGTTTGACAGGCCTCGGTTGTGTTGGTCCTATCATTTCTTCGCCACAGCTGCCAAGCCATGGGTTGAGGTTGCTTGGTGTAGCTGGGCATGCTCGGTGCTCGTCGCATTGCCTGTGGTGGAGGCATCTTGGCGCAGCAGACTCTGGCTAGTTGACTGCGGCAGTCGCATTGCTGACAGATGGCCTCATGGTATCAGCAGTCAGTGTGGTGGTGATGCCCTCTGCAGTTGGCACATAGTGGGAGTCTGTCTTTGGGTGCGTTTGCTGCTTCCCGCCTTTTAAATCGAAGATGGCAAACTTCATCCTTGCTGTCAGGAGACAGCTCTCGCTCCGAACTCTCGTGATGCATGCTGACAGCCTTGTGCATGCTTTTCAGGCTGCTGGGTTGTTGTAGCGCCTCACTTGATCTTGTGGATACCTCGGCTGCCCTGGCTTCATCCAGTGCGATCTGGAGCGTTAGGGTGGTCTTTGATAGAAGCCTCCATTGGAGGTTAATGTCCCAAATTCCACAGATCACCCGGTCGAGCAGAAGCTCATGTAGATCGCGGAATTCACAATGGGCAGCAGCCTTGCACAGGGTGCCAATGTATTCATTAATGGACTCCCCCTCCTTCTGGTTCCGCAGATTGAAGGCATGCTGCCGCATGAATTTGGAGAGTTTTGGAGCATAATGGGTCTTGAGCATTGTCTGTAGGGTGGACCAGGTGACTGTCTGGACCGGCGTTGCTTCGGCAAGTTCCTGGGCCATCTCAAACATGTCTGTGCCACAGTAGCTCAGGAAGAGCGCTCATTTGCAGTTGTCCGATAGCCCGAGGAGGTCGTTTGCCTCCATAAAACATTCAAAGCGAGTCATGTAGGTGTCCCAATGTTCCCATGCTGGGTTGAAATGACTCGGCGGGGCGTGCGTCGTCATGTCGGCTGAGTTGGCGCTTTAGAAAGGCCTTTTGTCGAAACTTACAGCCCCCGGCTGGATTGCGAGGTTGTCAGCTCTTTCTGGTTATCTGCCTTCTGATCCTACCTTCGTTGCCAGTGTTAAGTTGGGTGAATGGAAGAGGCAGACAGAAGTGGCTTCAAAACAACAGCTCTTTATTTGGCAACTATTTACAATCCAGCAAAAGCTCTGTCTGGCAGCTGGCCCTTTTATAGGGAGCTGTCAGACAGTTCAGCCAATCAGTAAGCAGTATTCTCCCGCCTAATTGGAGGCCCTGACTGAAGCCTATGTGCTTCAGTCCTAGTATCTAACATCTTCCTTCTCTTAGTTTCCCCACAACAACAACCCTTTGAGGTGGGTTGGGCTAAAGAAAATGACTGGCCCAAAGACACTCAGTTGACTTTCATGGTTAAGGCAGTACTAGAACTCACACCATCGTATGGTTTCCTTGATTTAAGCCTGAAATGCATTCACTAATAGTTTCTAAAACATGGCTTATAGCTTGTGTATTGCATGAATTCAGCCAATTAGGCTTTGCCAAGAGATTGTGGTTAAATAGGGCTTAGTACAATACTTGACCCTGGCCAAATCAAAGCTTTCTTTAGCTCCACAACTAACTCCTCTCGAAGAGAAACTTTGTTCCTTTGCCCTCGTTTCAATTTATATTTGCCCAATCTGTGAGAGAATAATTGAAATCACCCATCAAGTAATCTTTTTTTTTAACTGCCTGATTTTCCCCCCCTTATCTATCCAAATCACTACTAGTACTTTGGTTTTGAGGGGCCAATAATATAGTGAATTAGTTTTCCTGGCCTGGTATTGATTCAATGTCTGAAGTTATTTCTTGCTAGCTTTCTAATTTACTGCATTCCAAGTGTTCTTTGACATATATAGCAACATCGGTGCCAGCTATGCTCCGTCCTTTCTGCAGAGTTATTCCACAGTTCTACATCTGCTAAACTCAAAGTCCAATTAAACGCAGTGAGACCTGACTTCTGAGTTGTCGTTGATGGGATTACTCTGGTTGGGTTCATACCTTGCATTAAGCCAGAATTCTTATTTAAAACAACAACATCTATAATTATTTGAATATGCCAGTGGCTGATTATGGCTGCATTTATTCTGTGCCATGGTTTACAAATACAATCGTTAGGTTCCCACAAAATTAAGCCAATCCTATTATAATTTAATGTGATGAACCAACCTAGTCATTGAGCATTGGCTTTAATTTGGGTTTGGGTTTATTTCCATTTGGCCACATTTTGAACTATGTATTGTAATTTTATTGATCTCTATTGTCAAATCCAACTCATTCTATGTCTGTATTAGGCAATTGCCACTGGTGACAAATGCTGAGAAGCAGCAGGAAAACTTTCCGAGGTTGTCGTCTTCCTATATATATAGCAAAGAATGCAATCCTGTAGTGTTCCCACCAATAATGTACTGCTGACATGGATGGGTCTTCCAGATATGCAAATGGCCTCTAAATTGATGTTTGCAAGCATTAACAGTCAGCACCCAAATCTTTTTTTTTTTTTGGTTGTAAGGGCAAAGTAGTGCTCAACATACAACTACAACTGAGCCGAAAATTTCCATTGTTAAGCAAGACAGTTGTTACGTGGGCCATACCCCAATTTATAACCTTATAAGTTAAGTGAATCATGCGGTTGTTAAGCAAACCTGGCTTACCCCATTGACTTAGCTTGTCAGAAGCTCCCTAAGACAGGGGTCTCCAACCTTGGCAACTTTAAGACTTGTGGACTTCAACTCCCAGAATTCCTCAGCCAGCTTTGCAAATGACAATCCCAGGACCCTGGGACACTGCAACCACCTTACATACATGCCGGTTGTCAAGCACCCAAAGTTTGATCACATGACTGTAGGGATGCTGCAATGATCATACGTGTGAAAACCCGTCATAAGTCACTTTTGTCAGTGCCGCTGTAACTTTGAACGGTGATTAAACGAATGGTTGCAAGTCCTGGACTACCTGTACTCGTTTTGCTTTTCAACTCAACAAGCTTCTGGAGTTTTCTAGATCAGGGGTCCCCAACCCCCAGGCTGCAGCCCACTACCGGGCCGCAGCCTATTCAAAACCAGGCTGTGCGAGAAATGGGCAAATGCGTGCTTGTGAAGCTCCACTCGCATGACTGGAGGGCACTTGAGCTTGCGCGCGAAGCTCCATTCCCACAAATGGAGCTTCACATGAGAGTGCCCTCCACTCGCACGAGTGGTGCTTCGCGCCCAAACACAAGCTCCCTCCACTCAAGTGC
The DNA here is from genome assembly GCA_023053685.1 of Diadophis punctatus similis. Lineage (NCBI taxonomy): Eukaryota > Metazoa > Chordata > Lepidosauria > Squamata > Dipsadidae > Diadophis > Diadophis punctatus. Next base: position 148,025,836 of record JALIGW010000001.1, read on the forward strand.
CCGCCACTCGCATGAGTGGAACTTCGTGCGCGAGCACAAGCACCCTCTGCTGGCACGCAAAGCTCCATTCATGCAAGTGGAGGGCGTGTGCACACACAACTCACACAAATGGAACTGTTTGTGTGTCTGTGCACCTGTCACTCACCCCCCACACACACTGGGCTGGATCACCAAACTGGAAAGGTTGGGAACTGCTGTTCTAGATGATGGCGCAGCCTGTGTTTTGGATTCCATATTGTTCAGGACTTTGTTATTATATTTTATCCTGTTCTTGATTTTTTTAATAATCTTTATTAATTATGTTAAAAAAACTAACTAACAAACATACAAACAAACATAAAAACATGTGTAAACATATGTATATACAAATAAAGTATCAAATATCTTTGAAAATAGAAAACATTGAACATACATGTCAACCATCTCGTCGACACTATCCTTTTACAGCCTAGTGATACAAAAACATGCTTATTCTATATAGTTATTGTTTACATCATTATCTTCCTTATATCTTCCAATATTTTCCTTATTCTTTTCTATTGTTATATTATATTCAGTCTATTATCATTACAATAAAATAATGTTTCCTTTTTCAACAATGGTTCTTTTGTTCAGCTTGATTAATATTTTAAGACCTTGTAAAATTGTACAATATATATCCACATAGTTTGTTCCAGTCTATGCAGAAAAGTAGACATTTGTAATTGTTTATACTGTCTTGGTTTATGACATATAATTATAACAGTTTTTGATATTTGTTTTGATTAAGCCAATTATACCACCTGCCCCAGTTTTATAGAATTCAGAGTCATCTTTATCTTGCATTTCCAATGACATCCTACTGAGTTCTGCGCACTCAAATACTTTATTAACGAGATTTAACGTAGTTGGGATTTGTTCGGTTTTCCAGATTTTATCCTGTTCTTGACTTGCAGCCATTTGTTTAATCATAGAGCCATGGTGGCACAGTGGTTAGAATGCAGTATTGCAGGCTGACTCTGCCAACTGCCTGGAGTTCGATCCTGATTGGTTCAAGGTTGACTCAGCTTTCCATCCTTCCGAGGTGGATAAAATGAGGACCCAGATTATTGGTGGTGGGGGCAATATGCTGACTCTGTAAACCATTTGGGGAGGGCTGTAAAGCACTGTGAAGTGGTATGTAAGTCTAAGTGTTCTTCCTCTTGCTATCCTTCGGTTCAGCAGCCCCTCTCTTTTTTTTTTGAACAAGGAAATATGTTAGCTTGGCAAATGCTGCCTCGGAAACACAGTGTATGGTTGCCTAGCACTTGAAGGGGAAGACCACTCTCATAAGAGAGGATTCTGACTGGTTCCGCCTCCCAGCTCCTAGGATCCAGAATGGTAGGAAAAAGAACTCAAACGCATGGTCCTCAGTATACCAGCATTGTGAATTAAGAGACAAAACTGCCATAACAAGTGAGAAGGTTTTGAAGGTTTAAAGTAAATTTGTGTGTGTTTTTCACAATCCCTCTCTCCTCACAAGGGGCTAATTTCCTGGCTGGCAAACAAGTATTGACTGGTTGAACCTTCTGCTCAGCTTTGACCAGGAAGAGAAAACTTTCAAACAAACTGATTATTTTGAAAGTTCTCTGTGATCTCAGTAGGCATTGAAGCATATCAATATGATCTGCTCATGGCATCCTGTCTTCCAAAGAGATCTCCGAGTAGTCAAAATAGCCCAGATCGATCATATTTTAAACTGACTGAAATGAGCCACGAGGCAGAAAAATGGATCAGGGTCTCTGTGGTCCCTTCCACCAACTCTGTTATTCTGCATTCTGTATCATCTGGAAGTCCCCTCTGACAATCTTGCTAAAGGAAGCTTGAGTTGTGTGGCTAACAAGATGGAAAACTTGATCCAGTGATAAAGAAACATAGAGAAATGGATGAATCGTTCTTTTGCAAGGGCAGGGGTGGGTTCCTCCTGGTTCAGACTGGATCGCCCAAACCGATAGTGACCCGCTCGTGACGTCACTGTTGGTGCCGTTCCGTGCACGCCGCCATCTTTTTTTAAAAGTGGTTGATTTCATGATGAAGTTTAAGATTTTTGTATTTTATATTTAGTTATTATTGGTGTAATATTTATTTAAGTTTTATTTAATTTTGAGAAAGAGTTGGTGTTTTTATCTAAAATTATTAAGTTATAAAATATCATAATTTGTTTCAAAAGAAGGCTTATTCAAAGTTTGGAGTTAGTGCTGAATTTACAGGATAGATTGTATTCCCCTTTTTTTCTTTTTTTTAGCTTTTTTTTAATATATATATATTTATTATTATTATTATTATCATTATTAATAATATTTTTTAGAGATTTAGAATTTCTCCGAAGTTGTTAATCTGATATATAGTAATGTTATGCTATTTATATAGTGGTTGACTTTATGATGAAGTTTAAGGGTTTTGTATTTAACACTTGATTATTGCCTATGTAATATTCATTTAAGTTCTATTTAATAGTGAAGAAATGCTTTGCAGGATAGATGACGGAAAGGAGGAGGAAGGAATTTTTATGTGTACAATTCGGAGTTGAAATTTTTAAACAATAAGGTGGGAAAAAAATTTTTTAACTTAATTTACATTTATCTTATTGATATTATGCCCTGTATTCTCTCTGGTAAGTCCGGGGGGGTAGGGGGGGTGGGTTAGGGGTAGGGGGGTAGGGGGGTAGGGGGGTAGGGGGGAGAAAAATAAAAAATGTTTGTACTTTGTACTAATAAAACTTTTTGAATTAAAAAAATGCGAATTTTTCCCCTTCTGCGGCTTAAAAAAGAGCCCGCCTGCCCGCCCGCAGGTGAATGCTGTCCTTTATTTCTTCGCCCGAAGCACAGCTGATGAGCTCCTCAGCTGTGTTTTGGGCCCTTTCCTGCTTCTGAGCATGCGTGGAAGCCAAATCGCGTGAGGGGAAGCACGCTCACGAGCGGAGCAAGCGCGCATGTGCAAAACATCGCGATGCGAACCGGTGGAGAAGGTAAGTGGAACCCACCCCTGTGCAAGGGGTGTTTATAAAGTCAACTTCTTCCTGCAGGGACCTCCACTGTTGTTGTTGTTGTTTTTCTTCCTAAAACTGCTACAGATGAAACTCATACTCAAGGACAGTTATTCTGTCTTTGTGAGGGGGTTTCGTTGTTGTTTCTGTTTCATTACAGAGACTGTCTTGCTATCTATGCTATTTTCCAGCCCATAAAATTGCCTTGGAATTCAGCATTGCTTGTTGACTTCAGATTGCACAAGGATTGCTGGTCTCTGCCATTATGCTGAACAGAAACATTTCTCTCTCTGGCTTTGTCAATGGTGACAAAAACCACTCTTTCTTGCAATTATCCAGGTCTGAAAGAAAGTTTGACAAAGTGCCCAATAAATAGGTACAAACACATGATGATTAATCCATGTAAATGGAGGTGAATGGGGAGACAAAGGTTACAAACATGGATTTGATCTTTTTTTTCTATAGGAAAGTAATTTGTTAAAAATACTGAACACATAGAGAGTGGGTCGGGAATATATTCCTATTGTAATACCTGCCCCCAACCTTTTTCTGGGGTGCCAAGCAAAAGTCTCCCAATGCAATGCCCAATACAGCAATGCAAGCAGTCCTTGGGGCCCCAAGAATGACCCATGTAACACCACTTCCCTGTGAACTGCATTGGCTGTTCGTCTGCTTCCAGATGCAATTCAAGGTGTTGGTAATCACCTTTAAAGTCCTTCATTGTATGGGTCCAGGCTACTTGAGTATCATCCCTCTGAGACTGGCCCATCCCACCTGTGCCAGCAGAGGAGGCATGCTGTATCGGTCTGAGTATGCCAGTTGGCAGGATCCAGGAGAAGGGCCTTTTCTGATCAACAGTTGGAATGTAAATGAGCACAATGGCTTAATAAGGTTTGTGTCATGTTTGAAGCTGTCACAAGATTGTGAGAGCCAATTTGGTGTACTGATTAAGGTGCTGACCAAGAAACCAGGAGACCGTAAGTTCTAGTCCCGCCTTAGCCATCAAAGCCAGCTGGGTGAACTTGGGCCAGTCACTCTCAATCCCATCCACCTCACAGGGATGTTGTTGTGGGGGAAATAAGAGAAGGAAGCAGTATTAGGTATGTCTGCCACCTTGAGTTATTCAGAAATTAACATAAAAGGCAAGATAAAAGAAGAAAAGTTGACTTAGGGTGGAACTTGCCAAGATGAGACAAGGTTCTGAACATTTGTTAGGCAGATTTTCCACATCAAATTACTTCAAAGGCTTATGGGCCTGTAACCTGGGTAAGGCTTACAGGTAGAAATTTGTTTTATAAGAAAATTTTGCTCCTTTTCTGTGTTTCCAGAGACTCAGTAGTTTTCAGACAGATTCCAGCGGACTGAGCGGATGAAATCTACTAGAATAGGACAATGGTCATGAAGGTGGTCTCTGCAAATCTGTACCATGGGAACTTCTGAGCATGCGCAGAAGCTGAATTTCCGGCACTGCGCATGCATCACCATCTTGTTTTCGGCTTCTTTTTTTGCATTTTTTTTTTAAAATTCAGCACTGCGCATGTGTGCATGCGCAAAGCGCACACGTGCACGCAAGGCGCAGCCACGCAGCACAGGAGGAAGCGAACCGGCAGTGAGGTAAGTTAGAACTCACCCCTGAGTTTCCTAATAATTTTATTATTTTATGGTTGGGGGGTCACCACAACATGAGGAACTGTATTAAAGGGTCGCGGCATTAGGAAGGTTGAGAACCTCTGTTCTAAACCTTTCCCTGAGTGATTCTAATTCTAATAGATATTATATTTAACAGACAGATAACATATTCACATACATCTTTAAATTATCGGTGTCACCTTTAAAACTCATTATTTTTTTATCATATCTATACTTATAACTCTTTATCCTAGGTATATACTATTAATCTAATGCTGCCTCCTCCAAGTCCAATTTTGTCATCTGGGTTACCCCCATTTCTTCTTCATTTTCTTTTCTTTTGAGCATTATAATTTAACTACCGGTTCTGTGGGCGTGGCTTGGTGAGCGTGGTGTGGCGTGGCTTGGTGGGCTTGCCTTGGTGGGCGTGGCAGGGGAAGGATACTGTAAAATCTCCATTCCCTCCCCACTCCAAGGGAAGGTTACTGCAAAATCCCCATTTCCTCCCGATCAGCTGGGACTCGGGAGGCAGAGAATAGATGGGGGTGGGGCCAATCAGAGATGGTATTTACCGGTTCTCCGAACTACTCAAAATTTCCGCTACTGGTTCTCCGGAAGTGGTCAGAACCTGCTGAAACCCACCTCTGGTCTCTCCCCTCTGAACTTTGGGCAATCTTCCCTTTTGGGCAGACTTTGCTATCAAAGAGAAGAGATCCATCTCTTTAGATCCAGATTGGCCTGAAAGAGCAGCTGACCAATGTTGGCAGCAATGGCTGCAGCGGTGAAATGCTCCCGGTTCGCTCTTGCCTGTCGGTCGTCGGAGAGCCGATCGCGAAGGCAGTGCGGCGCTCCGCCCACCCGCCGGGACACCACCATTTGAGTTCTTTTACCCTCTGTGCATGCAAAAAGCATTCTGTGCATGTGCAGAGGGTAAAAGAACTCAAATGGCGGAGTCCCAGCGGGTGGGTGGAGCGTCGTGCTGCCTTCGCGATCGGCTCTCCGACGACTGACAGGCAAGAGTGAGCCGGGAGCATTTCACCCATGAATGGCTGCCAGCCTGCAGAGGCTGTCCAAATAAAGCAGGAATGAGAGAGCCAGCTGGTCAACGCACTTTCCCAAAAACTGAGCACATTTCCAGAGGTGGTTAACCCTACTGTAATAGCCATCAAAACTCACCTCATCCTCCATTAAGTAGGATGTTTAATGGGAAGGAAAAAGAAAATACAGGTAGTCCTTGACTTACAACAGTTCATTTAGTGACCATTTTCGAAGTTACAACAGCACTGAAAAAAGTGACTTATGACAGATTCACTTAGCAACTGAGTTACTAACTTAACAACTGCAGTGATTCACTTAAGAACTGTGGCAAGAAAGGTCGTAACATGGGGTAAAACCCACTTAACAAATGTCTCACTTAGCAACAGAAATTTTGGGCTCAGTTTCGGTTGTAAATTGAGAGCTACCTATATGCTAGATCAGTGGTTCTCAACCTTCCTAATGCCGCCCCCAGGCCCCATGGCCCTGTCACGACCCACCCTGCCGCCACGCCTGCTGCCGCAATCCCCGCCCCGGCGCCACCATTTGGGTTCTTTTACCCTCTGCACATGCGCAAAGCATTCTGCGCATGCACAGAGGGTAAAAGAACCTAAATGGCAGCGTCCGGGCGCAGTCTTCCGACCCCTGTGAAAGGGTCGTTCGACCCCAAAAGGGGTCGCGACCCCCAGGTTGAGAACCGCTGTGCTAGATGAATCCACCAATCCTTGTCCTTAGTGTATCCTACACACTATAAATAAGGAAGCATTGTTTTCCAGCATCATGTCCGTGGCAGGATAAGGACTGCCAATGTAGGCAGTAGCTTTTATATATCAGTATGCGTTTCTGCTGGCTCAAGAATTGAGGGAAATCATTTTGACTTAACCATATTGAAAAAACCCACCCTCACTCCAATGAAGAATCTAGTTAAATGCTTAAAAAACAGCATTATCAAAACATGAATGTGGTTCCTTCCTTTGCTACATTTCTATTCTCTTTCTTAAAGTGGAGAAATTCTGGAATTACACCATTTTATGTGCAGTATATGTTAGCTAATATCATATTTTGGATGACTTCCTTTAGTATAAATTCTTCTTTTTGGGCCCCTCTACAATATTAATGCTATCTTGGGATCAAAATATAATGGTTTCCAAATAATGTCAATTTAAAGACTGTGATACATTATTTGTATGAAATGGCACTTTGGTGCTTTTTTTCCTGCTAAATTGACACTATCGGTTAATCCAGATCTCAGAATTAATTTTTTTTTAAAACCCTGTTATATAGGAAATTTGGATGGAAGCTGGGATTTACACTTTGAATCAATGAACAGATGAAAATAACAAGTTTTTATCATTTGCCAATTTAAAGCATAAATATTATCTGCTAAGGATGAGTCAATTGTAGTGTTTACAAATACAATATCTATTGAGATAGCAATTTAGACCTGTGGCATTTTCAGCCCTAGAAGTATGGAATCTACTACAAGTGATTATTAAACCCTATAATAGAAAAAAAAGCCTACAATTACTCTTTATAAAATTCAGTTGGTGATTAATCAATTTGATATGCACATTTTAATGGTTGGGTAGGATTTAAAAAAATTAGAGAGATTCTCATTTTGCCTAGACAATGGGAAGAATGTTAATTTTTTCTAAGGACAGGATTGAGTTAATTGTTGATGGAAACGCAATGAAATTAATGCTTCATTTAAACATAAATGAAACATAAACAATTTGTCCTCAAATTGTTCCTTTTGGGGAAGAAGTTATTAACTTGAGACAAGGTCTAATATTATCAGATGTTCATATTTTTGAACTGTGTTCCTATCACTGGAAAATTGACATCTGAACAATAAAATGGATTCTCTTTCTCCTGTTTAGAGCTAAAAATCATCAGGACTGGAAAAATAAAGCTACTGCTCCAATTACTAAATCATCTGCATGATACAAACAAATTATTTGTTAATGTATAGTAGCTATGGATAATTATAATAAAATATGATTGCCATTTATTTAAATTCTTATGTAGAATAATGATGATGATGATGATGATGATGATGATGATGATGATGATGATGATGATGTGTGTGTGTGTGTGTGTGTGTGTGTATCTTCTTCACTTTCTGTTTACTTCTGTTTGCTCCTCCATTGTCCATTTTCCCAGTTTATTTATAAATTTCCAGGTGTATCTTGATATAGATCAGGGGTGTCAAACTCAAGGTCCGCGGGCTGGATACAGCCCGTGATGTGGTTGGATCCGACCCATGGGGCCATCCTGGAAAATGTAAGGGGCCGGCCAGCATGGCTTCAGCCCGGTCTACCCAATGCGAAGAGGAAACATACCAGCAGTTTGGGGAGTGGCGTCAAGCTGGCCACGCCCACCCATCTGGCCACGTCCAGTGAGTGGTGTCAAGCTGGCCACGCCCACCTAGTCAGCCACACGCCCCGGCTTCCCTGAGGCCAACCACAGCCCTGATGCGGCCCTCAATGAAATTGAGTTTGACACCCCTGATATAGATCCATTTTGGTAACTGGCGAGCCACTGGGATTGTCTGTACCCACTTCACACCCCTTGACCCAGATAGACTGAAGTTTGGAAATTACAAGTTAAAAAGAAAAAAGACTTGATGAGAAAGCAGGTTGTACACGAATGAATACCGAGTGTCCGATGACTGGAATGATTTTCACCAGGCTCTGCCCCAGTGAGACTCTGGTGATATGGAAATGGGTTCTTCCACCGTCTTCTACATAGACATTGCCATTATCAGGAGTGGCAAATGTGTGATACATCAGGCATTGCTGAACTACAGCTCCAAGCTGTCCAGACGCAGGAGTGAAAGTCCTATGGTCCATGTGCTCCCCAGCTTCATTTTTCAGCTCTCTGATTTCTCCAAATTTATGCCACCAAACTTGAGAAAAGAGTGACCATTTTCAGCTACATGATTCATTCTCTTTTTCTTTTAACACTCCTTTCAGTGAACAAAACGTCGCGATGCGAACCCGTGGCGAAGGTAAGTGGAACCCACCCCTGAACCCTAGATAAATATTTGTACCTTTGCCTATGGAGATTCTCAGTCATCCAGGTCGTGGTTGTCCCAAAGGTGTTTTTTCAAATGGCAGCTGGAGTCTCTTTGTTTTTCCTTGAAGACATTTCACTTCTCATCCAGTTGAGAAGTAAAATGTCTTCAAGGGAAAATAAAATAAAAAGTCCAGCTGCCTTTGGAAAAACCACCTTTGGGACATTTGTGCCTGAGTCCTAGACTAGTGTCTGTAGGACTAGTCCCTGCAGTTTCCTTGGCAAAATTTCAGACGTGATCTTATTGCCTGCCTCTTAGGGCTGAGAGCAGGGTGAAATCCAGCAGGTTCTGACAGGTTCTGGAAAACTGGTAGCGGAAATTTTGAGTAGTTCGGAGAACCGGCCAATACCACCTCTGGCTGGCCCCAGAGTGGGGTGGGAATGGGGATTTTGGAGTATCCTTCCCCTGGAGTGGGGAAGGGATGGGAGTTTTGCAGTATCCTTCCCCTGGAATGGGGAAGGAATGGGGATTTTGCAGTATCCTTCCCCTGGAGTGGGGAGGGGAGGGGAGTTTTGCAGTATCCTTCCCCTGGAATTGGGAGGGAATGGGGATTTTGCAGTATCCTTCCCCTGGAGTGGGGTGGAAATGGAGATTTTGCAGTATCCTTCCCCCAGGAGTGGGGAGGGATTGGGGATTTTGCAGTATTCTTCCCCTGCCATGCCCACCAAGCCAGTAGTAAAAGAATTTGGATTTCACCACTGGCTGAGAGTGAGGGGACTTTTCCAAGGTCACCCAGCTGGCTTTGTGCCTATGGCCAGACTCAGGGGTGGGTTCCTAATTTTTTTACTACCATTCTGTGGGCGTGGCTTATTTTGTGGGTGTGGCTTGCCAGCCATGTGACCAGGTGGGCGTGGCTTGCCGGCCATGTGACCGGGTGGGCGTGGCTTGCTGGTCATATATTAGTTATTTCAGAGAGATGTTACTACTATTTTTGCTATTTTATACCTTACAAAGTGTGTGTTACACCATGGCAACACAGCAACCTTTATATGCAGAAAATGCTATAGTTAAAAGACAAGCAAGTCTCATACAGCATTTTTGGTTTCAGTCATGGATTCCTTAGATGAAAATATTGAGGACTGTTAAAAGAACAGTATCTTTTAATAGTCCTCAATGTTTTCGTCTAAAGAATAACAGTATAAAACTGTATAAAATTAATAGTATAAAAGGTTAAGCTTTCGGAAAACGGCCACTTTGGGAAGCTTTAGGCAAAAGCGAAGGAAAAGTGTCAAATGCGACCGCACCGGTACTGTGATGTCACCAGCGGGCCGCTACCGGTGCTATAGAGTGGACCGCATGGGTAGGAACCCACCACTGGCCAGACTAGAACTCACTGTCTCCCAATTTCTAGCCTGATTCCTTCACCACTGTACCAAACTGGCTGTCTCAGGGAGACTGCAGGTTACTAAAGATTATTCTATGATGTATAATTAAAGAATGTATAATGAAGGAACACCCACTCACACACCTTAACTACTTGGCAACTAAAATAAGTGCATGAACTCCTCTTATCACAATTAACCTGATTTCTTTTCTGTCAAAATACCAGATTTTATTTTTGCACAGCGCTCTTAAATGCATGCAAACAGCACCTGTGTTGCCATTAAATATTTATTCTTCCTTTTAATCATGTCTGATTTCTCAGAGACTGCCTAGACAAGCCCCTGCAGTTTTTTTGTCAAGGTTTTTCAGAAATGGTTTGTCCTAGGGCTGAGAGAAAGTGACTGGCCCAAGGTCACCCACCTGGCTTTGTGCCTAAGGCAGGATTAGAACTCGCAGTCTCCTGATTTCTAGCTTATATATAACCAGATCTCTATTACCACATTTACATTAAAGGACATTCTAAGTGCTTGTGTTTTACCTGATTCTCATTTTATGCTTCCCACATGCTTTTAAAATTTACATTAATCACAATATATATATATGATTTTTTGCTGATAAATGAAAATAAAGGGAGACTATTATAGATCTATTTCAAGCTTATTTTGCTCTCGTCAGATAGCCATACCCCTTACTGGGATTTGAACCCGGGCCGGCTGCCTTGCAGGGCAGCAACTTAACCACTAGGCCATAGGCTCTGTTCCCAATCAGCTCTTTCACCAGGAAAGGGTTATATATGTTTTTCTGTCGTGTTATCCTGGTGTACCCAAATATGGGAGAGAAAGCATCACAGCTTCCTTTTTGCCTTTCAGCCCCTCACTGGGACCATCCAGGCTGTTTTTGTATAGCCGACACACTAATCTATATGTGTAGGATTTTTTGCTGATAAATGCTGATAAATGCTGATATATATATGTGTGTTGTGTGTGTGTGTGTGTGTGTGTGTGTGTGTGTACCGATACATATATATACCGATATATATATATACCGATATATATATATATATATATATATATATATATATATATATATATATATATATATATATATATATACCGATATATGGGTGTGTGTGTGTGTGTGTGTGTGTGTGTGTGTGTGTGTGTGTAACATTTTTTGCTGATAAATGAAAATGAAAGGAGACTATTATAGATCTATTTCAAACTATTTAGCTCTCATCAGATAGCCATACCCTTTACTGGGATTTGAACCTGGGCAGTCTGCCTGTAAGGCAGCAGCTTAACCTCTAGGCCACAGGCTCTCTTCCCTTATCAGCTCTTCGCCAGGAAAGGGTTATATGTTTTTTCTGTCAAGTCATCCTGGTGTGCCCAAATATAGGAGGAAACATCACAGCTTCCTTTTTTGCCTTTTGGCCCCTCCAGGGACCATCCAGGCAGTTTCTATAGCCAACAAACTATTTGTCTGTATGTGTAACATTTTTTTGCTGATAAATGAAAATATATAATCTTTATATTGTAATATATATATGTGTATGTATTGTATATGTGTGTGCATAATCAATATATATTTATTAGGCACAATATATATTACAGTATTCAGACATGATTTTAAAAAGTGTATTAATCATTTTTCAAAGAAAAAAAGAACAGACTGAAGCAAGTGAAAGGTAAAAGAAAAATAAAGGTTGATATAGAAAGATAATACCAGTGATTGGACAAAGTAATTACCAAGATTTGTTGGGCTAGTGCCCAGTATATCATTGATGAGAAATTAACCATAAAAAATAATGTATATTAAATTGTTTTAACAATGTGAGAAAGGATGTGAATCCCTGAACTCAAGCTTCCCTCTTAATGGAAGCAAAATTATACGCAGCTGCCTTTGCACTGATGTCTACAAAAATCAATTAACCAAAGAACTTCCTTTGTTTGAAACAGTATAACAAGAGCTGTTTATCCTAGTGCCTGAACAATTTAATATCAATATAACAATAACCAACTGATTTAATTTGGAGCAAAGCAACCAACTGAAAAAATTAGATAGGGAAAGCATGCAGAACATAGTCATAGTTATATTTTTATCCCCCCATTTTATTTATATGTAGTCCTTGACTTATGACCACAGTTGAGCACAAAATTTCAATTGCTAAGTGAGACAGTTATTAAGTACGTTTTGCCCCATTTTATGACCTTTCTTGCCACAGTCATTAAGTGAATCGCTGCAGTTGTTAAGGTAGTATCACGGTTGTTAAGTGAATTTAGCTTCCCCATTGAATTTGATTGTCACAAAAGGTCACAAAAGGTGATCACATGACCTGGGACAAGGCAACCGTCATAAATAAACCTCAAGGCAGTGTTCTAGGACCAACACTCTTCACACTCTACATAAACGATCTTTGTGATCATATTATAAGCAACTGCGTTCTCTTTGCTGATGATGTTAAACTATTTAACACCACCGACAATGTTGCTACCCTTCAAAAAGACCTTGATCATGTAGCAGAATGGTCAAACAACTGGCAACTTCAAATCTCAACCAACAAATGCTCTGTCTTACACATTGACAAAAAAAATCAGAATACAAAATACAAACTTGGAGGAAACGAACTTGTAGATGACCCTCACTCTGTCAAAGACCTTGGAGTACTCATATCCAACGACCTAAGTGCTAGAGCCCACTGTAACAACATTGCCAAAAAGGCACTAAGAGTTGTTAATCTAATCTTGCGTAGCTTCTTCTCTGGCAACATTACATTACTAACCAGAGCATACAAAACATTTGTTAGACCAATTCTGGAATACAGCTCACCTGTCTGGAACCCGCACTGCATATCAGACATAAATACAATCGAGAGCGTCCAGAAATATTTCACAAGAAGAGTCCTTCACTCCTCCGCTCAAAACAAAATACCTTATTCCACCAGACTTGAAATACTGGGATTAGACAATTTACAACTACGTCGCCTCCGATCTGATCTAAATGTAGTTCATAAAATCATATACCAAAGTGTCCTTCCTGTTAATGACTACTTCAGCTTCAACCGCAACAATACACGAGCACGTAATAGATTCAAACTAAATGTAAAGCGCTCCAAACTCGATTGCAGAAAATACGACTTCAGCAACAGAGTGATCAATGCCTGGAATGCACTACTTGACTCTGTGGTTTCTTCCCCAAACCCCAAAAACTTTAACCTTAGACTGTCTACAGTCGACCTCTCCTCGTTTCTAAGAGGTCTGTAAGGGGCGTGCATAAGCGCACCACTGTGCCTACCGTCCCTGTCCTACTGTCCTATTGTCCTCTTTTATCGTTACTTTTTACTTATGTTTATACAAATTACTACTATACATGTTTGACAAATAAATAAATAAATAAATAAATAAATAAATAAATAAATAAATAAATAAATAAATAAATAAATAAATGAATGAATGAATGAATGAATGAATGAATGAATGAATGAATGAATAAATAAATAAATAAATAAATAAATAAATAAATAAATAAATAAATAAATACAGGTAGTCCTCGAGTTATGACCACAACTGAGCCCAAAATTTATGCTGCTAAGTGAAACATTTGTTAAGTGAGTTTGTCCCATTTTACAACTTTTTTGCCACAATTGTTAAATGAATCACTGCCCTGAAGTTTGATCATGTGACCATGGGGATGCTTTTACGAGGGTGAGTCAAAATGTAATGCCATTTTCTTTAGGACAGGTATAATTACCAACACAGGAACATGTAGCATACATCAAAATGAAGCTGGTCCTCTGTGGATCACATCCCTACTTCTCAACATAGTCACCGTTTCTCTCAATAGCAATGTTCCACCTTCGAATGAGAGCATGTATCCCTGCCTCGTAAACTTTTGTTGACTGTTCTTGAGCCACTTCTTCATTGCAGTTTTCACTTCCTCGTCACTGGAATAATGTTTGCCTCTCAAACCCTCTTTCATGGGGCTATAATCTAAAGTATTGTCCTCAAACACATTTTGTAATCATCTGTGAATGTTCACGGGGGTTTCCCCCTCAGCAACAAGGAATTCAATCACTGCTCTTCGTTTTTGACGCAACTCTAAGGGGGCAGCCATTTTGAATTTTCCTTGCGAGTCTACAAACATGAAAAGTAAGAAACAAAATATTTCAGAACGTAAACGATATAATCATTTATAACTGGGAAAAATTTCAGGTATTTTTATCAAAAATTTCACCTGAAATATAGAAAATGGCATTACGTTTTGACTCACCCTCATATTTCCCAATCCTTAGCATATTCGTGCATGCGTTTGATTGGTTGTACATTTTTAAAAAAAGTCCCAATGGTTCCTATGAGGGGGAGGTTAAAAGGATTAAGCTCCCATTAACCTTGCAAGAGTTCCTTGTTTGTGGTGTTAAAATACAGTTAGTCCTCGACTTGCACATGCGCAGAAGCAAAATCGCACCGAAATATCTCTCGCGCACATGTCCCCTCGTGAGATTTCGGCGCGATTTTGCTTCTGTGCATGCGCAGAAGCAAAATTGCACGAGGGGGCGTGCGCGCGTAGTGAGCGCACCCGCGTTCGAAGTGTAGAGATGCACATGCAGCGCACCGGCACCGGTAAGGCAGCAACCCGCCACTGATGCAGTTACTCTGTAGTTCTCACTGTATCTGAAGAAAAGCTTATCGCAATTCTGGGTTTACCAGTTCTGTCACCCCAGACTAGGGAGCAAGAACCTGAAAAAAAGCAGTTTAATGAGATGTTCAACTGTGAAACGCAACTTCAGATAAGGCAACTTCATATATATTCTCACCAGTCATGGTTTTCTAGTGAATATATGAGACTGGTGCCACGTAAAAAAAAAAAAGTAGGCGAGACCTTGTTTTGCAACCTTTTGAGTAGAACTTTTTGTCTTTCTAAAATGCTGCTGACCCAACTTTTAAGACTGTGGAAATAGAATCCTCCCTCATTAATTTAAAGAGAAAGACTCAAATGGAAGATGCTTATCAGCCAGGCAGCAGACTGCGAAAGGACATGAATCACCCGCTCACATGCTACACGATAAAGAATGGATTATATTTACGTTTACATTCAAGCAAGATTTCTAAATTTGCGCTACATAGCGAGAACAATATGTATGTCCCCTCATTTGTCGCCTTTTCCAATGAAGTGACCATTCTAATAAATGTCCTTATCGGGCAGATTTGAGCTGAGAGGAGAAAATTCAATTGTGGAATAAACCGTGAAATTCAAGAAGCAAAGAAAGTTATTGTTTTCTAGTATGACTAGATCTGGGCTGCAAAAATATAAGCCGCCATTAGATGGCAGCAAAGATAGACGTAAAACTATCTGTTGCCATCTAGTGCTCTTCTAGATTCTTGCACTCTGGATCTTCAAGTCCCAGTATTTCCACATGTTGCTGAACTATAACTCCCAGCTCCTCAGGAGAGCCCATGGTTTAGGATGCTACTGGAAGTTGGAGCTCAGCCTGATCTGAAAGGCTCAAAATCCACCAAATCTGATCTATTGTGCACAATAGAAGATCTGGAAGAGTTTTCAGGAAAAACATTCGTGATGATATTATTTTTCTAGTTTAGCTACACTAGCTAAGCAAGTATTCATGGGAGAAATTCCCAACAGATCAACCTGGCTATCTCTAGAAAGTTTCCCTGAAAGCACATGCCAACCGTACATTAAAAGCTTGGCAATACAAGGTCCCCCGGACCTTGTCGAGCAGGGGTGTCAAACTCAAGGCCCGGTGGAGTGCTTAGATCTGGCCCACGGGGCCACCCTGGAAACAGTGAAGAATCAGCCTGCGGTGCCTCTGCCAGCGAAAACGGAGTTCGGGAGCCCATTTTTCCTGGCAGAGAGCTCGGGCCACCATAGGCGCCACCCAACACGAGTGACATCGAGCTGGCCAGGCCCACCCTGGCAAGGCCCACCCCGGGCCCCCTAGGTCAAACGCAACCCTGAAGTGGCCCTCGATGAA
Source organism: Diadophis punctatus similis (assembly GCA_023053685.1). Taxonomy (NCBI): domain Eukaryota; kingdom Metazoa; phylum Chordata; class Lepidosauria; order Squamata; family Dipsadidae; genus Diadophis; species Diadophis punctatus. Next base: position 148,041,889 of record JALIGW010000001.1, read on the forward strand.
ATCAAGTTTGACACCCCTGTTGTAGAGGGGCAATTCCCAGCAGCACTCGCCAGTATGAATATAGTGAAGGATCTTGGGAATTGTAGTTTAAACAGATGGGGATCACAGGTTTTCCATTGCTTTTCAAAACTTGCCAGACTTTTTAACAGAAATTTTACAAACCCAAAAAAAATCAATAGAATTCCATGGAGTTTATTCCTAGATAAATGTATTTAGAAATCCAGCTTAAAGCGCTATGAGACTCTCTGTGATTTTTGTTTCAGTGAAATAAAGTGACTACCGTGTGTGTGTGTTTGTGTATCAGTTTTCAAATGCTCTTAATCCTAGAAGATGAGACTGTTGTGAATATAGAAAAGAAGTAGGTATAATTTGAAAAAAGCAGTCCTGGTTACATTTATAAAACAATGTTGGGAGAAAGAACAAGTTTTAAGACTTATGTATGAAAATGTCTTCAGTATTTTAATCAGAATTAAGTTGAACGATGGGGCAAACTGCAGGTTTGATTCCATGTCCACAAATTTTGCAATAAAACCCAAATACATATACCGTAATTAAAACAAAACATTTGGGAAGGATATTCTACCCTGAAAATTAACCATTCCAGGCTTCCAGTTGCTTCTTTAAGCAGCTTTCATTCCACTTGATTCAAAATGAGGGTTAATGTGTTTTAAAACTCGCAAGCAAAAACTGGAGGTGTGACAGTTTGCACTGTCTGCCATTCTGTCAAGTGAACTCTTAGACAGGCAAGCTGTTCTCCTTCTTCTAGAATGCCAGCTGGAACAAACTTTTCTCGCAGGCATAAGATTTCTTGCAGAAAAACAAAGGGGGAAGAGAGATTGATGAACTAGAAAGGAAAAGGAGAGAGTCTTGAGGACAGCATTGCAAGTAGTCCTCATATAGTGATCACATGTGAGTATTAGCAGCTCTGTCATTAAGCAAAGTACTTGCTAAGTGTTGGAAGGAAAATCCATCTGGTTCAGTTCCAAGCTGGGAGAAAGACACTGGAATTATAAAATGGAGGCTGGAGGCTGATTGGAAAGAAGATCCATTTATTGGTGAACAGAACCACCAGGGTTTGTGGTTCTGGGGCAGCTGACAAAATGGAGATTAGGCAGGGGTGAAATCCTCCCAGTTCGCTCTTACCTGTCGGTCGCCACAGAGTCTTTGGAGCTGGTGGCGTTCGCGGCGCAGGGCTGCCCCCGCCCACTTCCCCAGCCCGCCTGGACGCCACCATTTGCGTTCTTTTGCCCTCTGCGCATGCACAGAGGGCAAAAGAACTCAAATGGTGTCCAGGCGGGCGGGGGAAGCGGGAGGGGGCAGCCCCGCGCCGCAAACGCCACCAGCTCCAAAGGCTCTGCAGCGACCGACAGGTAAGAGCGAACCGGAAGGATTTCACCCCTGGTTTAGAGTGGGTGGGTTTTTATACCTTCTGGATTCCTATGGGGTCATGTAGGGGTCATGGCTGGCTCTATAGTCAAAAGGGAAAGGTGTTTGTCTGAGCTAATTGTGTCAACCTTTTGTTTGTTGCTTATCTGGGTTTCTGTCTTGACCCAGTCTTTCTGAATGGATTACCAAATCTGCATTTCTAAAAGCTGGCCTCCTCAGTTTCTGCTTGGGGCAGGGAAACTGGAGCTGGTTTCTGCCTCCCTTAAGATTTTCCCCATTTCTCATTTAGGGGAAATATTCTATCCTGCCTTTTTAATATTTCCCAAAACATTTCATTCTTCTAGGGGTGGGTGGGCTTCCTACATAAGTGAAGCCGCAACTCTGCTTAGGATCTTACTTCAGCTTTCCTTATAGACCTGGAAAGGTCATAAATGCTAGGACTGGTTGCAAAGTTACTTTTTCATAACTGCCGTAACTGCAAATGGTTGCTAAATGAGGCAATTGTTAAATGAGTACTACCTATCTGGAGGAAAAAGACTTGTTCATCTTCAAGTTCAGAAAAATTACACATCCAAAGAGTCTTTGGGTTTATCAGGCTTCACAATACACTTCATGATACATGGAGACATTGTAGACTTTGTGTTGATGGCACAAATAGCAATGAAGCACTGCTACATTCCTTTTCCTCGATAATTGAACAGCGACATGCATAAAGGGGCCAAAACCAGCATGATGGCAGATAGAATATCACAACACAAACCCCACTTTATTTGTCAAATTTATATATCTCCTTGAGTAGGTTTGCCCCGTGCCTAATTTGTATGTACTGGAGGAAAGCTTGAACTCAGGGTAGGAGGGGCCAAATAATAATAGGAAGGAAAAGCTTGAGCAACATGTGCTACATAATAAAAAAAAGATAGCAACAGCAATCACACCAACAAGGAAAGTATCTAGAATTAACAAATCTACTTCAAATTAATCAACACACACACACACACACACACACACACACACACACACACACACACACACACACACACACACACACACACACACCTTTTCCCAGCTTTAGCAAGGACACATTGCAAATATTGCATCATAATTCAAAAGCCTTACAAATACATTCTCCAGAATCAAAAATGATGATATGACTCATCAGATTTTGGATTTCGGTTCCCATTGCCTATGAACATGTTGGCTAGATCTGGGGAGAACTGAGGTTCAACAGTCTCTTCAGAGGCATATGTTTGCTTGACATGTTTGTTTGAGGAACAACAGTGCCTTAGTTGTCCCAATATAGTACATAAAATAGCCGGGCATGTTTTAGTGTAGTGAGTTGTGAAAACCTACTTAATTTAGTTAGCCTATTGTTCATTGCACCGTGAGCACAACATTGAGTTGTTAAATAAACCAATGTTAGTTAATCTGATGCCATGCAAACAGAACCAGTTTAATTCTTCTGGCACACTGGATGGCATCAGAAGCAGTGGTGGGTTGCTCCCGGTTCAGCCTGGTTCAGTGAACCGGTAGTGGCGGTGGCAGGAGGCTCCGCCCACCCACCCGGGATGCTTCTGCACATGTGCAGAAGTGTCTTGCGCGTGTGCGAACCAGTAGCGATGGGATTTAGAACCCACTACTGATCAGAAGGACTCAGGTTCCTGAACATGTGGTACAGTAGTTATACATCACATTTGGCTACTTTATATGTTGCTCTGCAGTTCTTACAATCTCCTTAGCTTTATAATCAACATGTCTTTCTTCTATTTGTTGACAACAGTCCCAAGCTTCTTTAGTAAATTTACAGTGGATTTAAAGCATTATTTGCTAGATTAGACAACATCTGGTAAGGGTGCATTTCATTACACAGAATCATAGCATCTTTCTTGTAGCATTATTTTTTAAAGCTTCATCAGCTTCAGTCCTCCAGGATACTGTATGTCCCAGAACAAGTGCAAGTATATTACAAGACAGAAGGATCTGTGGGCCTCTAGGTGTCACTGAACTGAGACTCCCAATATTCCCCTCCAGCACAGCCAATGGTAAAGGGTGTTGGGAATGAAGTTCAGCAACATCTGGAAGACTTTAGGGCTCCTATTCTCCTGATGTAAAACATCAACTAGCCTGTTTTAATTCTCCCCTAAAATTCTGGCATTAAGGCATCTGGTAGGAAATCATCTAGCGATTGCCTAAATAAAATAGTTTTAATAATCCATTCATACAAAATAAGGTGAGGAAGCATCTGCTTCCTCAACCTGAGGGAATAAGATTTTACAGGCGAGAATGTGGGCTCATTTTGTCTTGAGTCCTGAATACATTTTTCAGGTCCAGACGAGAAGATCCTTTCTTAGCCATACTTGTCAGTTGCTCTGCTCTGTGCAGTAGGCCTTAAATGCCACAGTACCTAAAGGCGCTCACATATTTCATGCCTTACTGAATCTGTTTATTTTTAAAACTGAGTTCATTTAACCTCCTGTAGCTTCATGATGGAATCAGCCTTCCTCAGGGGGTGCCCACCAGACATGTTCATCAAGCTCTCATAATGCATTGCCAAGGAAGGATGACATACATGCATGGATTTTCCTCCCTTCCCTAAAAACCATCAGGCTGTTTGTACAATGGGCTTAGCCTGCTCGGATGAAGACCTAATGGCTAAATCCAAGCCACACATTCATCTTGTTTGTTTTGCTGCTGATTATGTTGTATAAAGCCAAGCCATTTAGTTAGCTTATGATTTGATGTGTTGGGTCAACTCAGTTTATGGATTATTTCAATATCCATTTTAAATGTTTTGTGTGAACACAGTTTTTGAGTGATTGGCCCAAGGTTATCCAATACTTATATGGGTTGCTGGAAATTGAAAGCATAAAAAGGATGAATGCCTCAGCAAAGCCTGCAGCGTCTCTTGGCTTATTCAAGAACTGAATCATTCTGTGTGTAGTATGTCAAGGACTGCTTTGTGATTGGACTAGAGCAGGGGTAGGCAAACTACAGCTCTTTGAGGACCTGTGGACTTCAACTCCCAGAATTCCTGAGCCAGCCATGCATGCATGGCTGGCTCAGGAATTCTTGGAGTTGAAGTCCACAGGTCCTCAAAGAGCTGTAAATTGCCCACCCCTGGATTAGAGCATCCATTTTGGAGATTAAAAGAGCCATGGTTAGAATGTAGTATTGTGAGCTAACTTTGCCCACAGCCTGAAATTCAATCCTGATGGGCTCAAGGTTGATTCAGCTTTCCATCGTTCCGAGGTACGTAAAATGAGGCCCAATATTGTTGGGGTCAATAGGCTGATTCTGTAAACTGCTTAGAGAGGGCTGTAAAGCACTGTGAAGCGGTATATAAGTCTATTGCTATTTCCCCCCTTAAACCACCTATTCCAAAAAGAGTGTTCTGAGGTCTATACAACGGATGCTGGTGAATCTCATTTTTTTGTTCTGCAGTCTTATTAGTCAAATTGCTAATTAATTGTGAACTTGTTAATTCTAAGATTCGGGTTTTTTGTTGGTGCATTTGGAAGATAGAAAGATTTAATCTTTGGGCTATCATAATTCTTAAATTATACCGCCACATTGAACAGGTACATTTTAAAATGCTATGTACTCTTACTTCTGAAAAAGTAAATGTTGTATAAGGCAGTGAACCGGAGGGGGCATGGTTTCGTGTGCTGCCTGCATCCCATGGATGGGGGTTCACTTGTTTGCGCGGCCTGGTTTCTGGCATGCCACAGATCGGTGGCAGTCCATGGATAGGAGGTTGAGGACCCCTGGTATAAGGGGATCCTCCACACCTCATATTTCCTAGATTTCTAGCACTGGCTGTGGAAAAGCTGCTCAACAAAGGGTATAAAATATCCCAGCTTCTCTATTGCTTCCAGGCTTGCATTTTCCTGGCCCTTCCCATTTGTAAGCTCCCTTTCTTTGAAGCTGAATCACATCCTATGACTTGCCTGGGTATTTGAGGTTGAAATGTTGGGTAGCCAGTGGCAATGCAAAGCCACATCTACCGTATTTTTTGGAGTATAAGACACACCAGAGTATAAGACGCACCTTAGTTTTGGGGGAGGAAAATAGGGGGGGGGGAAATCTACCTACCAGATATTCATCTGGCTAGCGTCCTTAGTCTGTCCAGCTTCAGCACATTATTTTATTCCCTGGTTAGGGCTGAAAAAAATATTCTTTGAAGGGAGTAGGAATGAAAAAATGCTGCAAGCTGGTAAGATCGTTAGCACCTCGTTAGGGCTTATAAAACCTTTTTCAGAGGGAGTAGGAATGAAAACAAGCCTGCAAAGTCTTAGGGCTGGAAAAAAACTACTTTGGAGGGAGTAGGAAGCCGGGAAAATTGTTAGCACCTCGTTAGGACTGGGGGGAAAAGCTTCAAAAAAGCTACATTTGGAGTATAAGACGCACCCAAATTTTCAGCCTCTTTTAGGGAGGAAAAAGGTGCGTCTTATACTCTGAAAAATACGGTATATAACATCCCTAAAATCGCAGTGCTTAGGAGACCAGGGCTATAATAAAGAGATCTCTTTAATTCTCTGAGTTCAGTTTTTCTCAGCTTGCACACAGTGAAACAAGAGGTGAGATTTAGACCCACAATCACCCTTCAGTACTTCCCTTATTATAACATCACAAGGGAATAGACTTATTCCAAACCTGCTCTTCAGAACCTTTTGAGTTATTTAAATAACTTGAGTTATTTTTATTGTAGGGACATAATAATAGTAGCACAGGTAGAATTACTGGGACATAATAATAACTTGCTGTTTTGCTTCTGTAATGTCTTTACAGGCCAAAATTGTTGGCCTTACCTTTCAGTTCCAGCCCACGGGGCTCGCGAAGGTAAGTCCTGCGCTCGGCCAAAGGGTGGGTGGGGCGATGTGAGCGTGGCAGCCTTGTGGTCCTGTGTGGGCCGGATTAATGGCTTCGGCGGACCGCATGCAGCCCACCGGCCGTAATTTGAGGACCTATGTTTTATACCTTCAGAGACACCCAATTCTGGCCCCTTGACTTCCTTGTAGCACTGCATTGGCTGTGCGGCAAGGAATGGGGGGGGGGGCTGAGTGCTTAGCAACACAGGTATTTGCCCGATGCCATAATCCGCACCAGGCGCTGACTTGTACACAAAAACAACATAGCAGAAGTGAGATCACTGGTAGGAGCAAATGGCACAGGCAATTCCAATTCTTAGCAAAGCAATTCTTACAGAAGCAAAACAGCATGTTATTATTATGTAACAATAATTCTACCTATGCTACTATTATTATGTCCCTACCAGGGGCGGGTTCCTAAATTTTTTACTACCACTCTGTGGGTGTGGCTTAATTTTGTGGGCATGGCTTAATTTTGTGGGCGTTGCTTAGTTTTGTGAGCATGGCTTGACGGTCATGTGACTGGGTGGGAGTGGTTTGGCGGTCATGTGACTGGGCGGGCATGGCTTCATAGTCATGTGACTGGGCGGGTGTGGCTAAGTGGTCACGATCCTAGTTCCCCCTACGAGGATTCCTGCATCCGGATCTTTTACAATCCCCCAAAGGATTAAAAGAAACCAGATTCCATACAGCTCTGAACCCTTAAGGCAAACCAAATACAAGTGGTCCTCGCTTAATGGCCGGTTGCTTAGCAAGTGTTCAAATTTATGACTGACCTCCTCAGAGCTACTTGACCTGTTTTTTGAGTTTTGACAGCCTTATGCATGAACACATGTACGCACGCACGCATGCACATATACACATTTATGACCAGTTACAACATCCGTGATGTCACCAGCTGGTCGCTACCGGTGCTATAGAGTGGACCTACAATATAAAGAGCCACAAGAAGAAGAGCATTGCCTCCGTTGTGAGGTTGGACCGAGAGTTGCCTGGCCTCCCTGACAAAACAGGAGAGCTGGAGATTCAAGTCCAGTTTTTGGAACATCACAGTTTGCTCCATGTAAATGCGCAGCGTCTGTTTTAACCATCTGAATGAAGGACCTCATGAATTATTCCAAATTTGGAAAAGGTGGAACAGCTCTTATCGGTCTGGGAAGTGATAAAGAGGAGAACAGAGGGAAGACAGATGAATTCCACTGCTGGTGACTGCGTGGATTTGCCATGAAGTTTGCCTGGCAGTTACACAGAAGTGTTTTTGCTATTTCCTGGTCTATAAACTGTCCATGTGCTCCAACCTTTTTGCCAAAAGCTTTTAACTGTTCTGGGAAGGATGCCCAGAATTATATGTTAGGATTGTTTTCAAAAAGATCATCCTGCCTATTGGTTGATGCCCAAGGAAGTATCATACAGTACTAGTTAACAACAAATTGAACATCTCTAGAGCAAAGTACAGGATAAAATAGAAGGGGGTACTGGGACTGTTTGAGAAAGTCAAAGGCTTACTGGAAGGTTAAGAAAAGTGTCTTGAAAAGTAGCTTTTCTAAGAGAAAGAAGTTAAGGGAATGGAGATGGAGAAAATATAAATATAAAAAGGTAATAATTGAGAAGTTATGAGAAAATGGATAACTGGTGTTGGAAGGTTATTGACATGTTATTCCCTTCTTCATAGAATTATTATACTAGGTTTAATTGAGGTAAGAATGTTGATTGTTTAGACTGGATAGTTATTATTTTTGTATATGAGATTTGTTTTAAATATAAGACATGGCTGAAGAGATAATGGTGCTTGGAGCAATTTTTGATATAATACAAGTAAATACTTGTATTGATGCAGAAGATAAAGAATTAGAGAGAATAGAAATGGATCCGATATTAAAAACAAAAAAGGTATATTATGATTGTTTTTTACTTTTATATATGAGATCTGTCTGGATGTAAAATTGGAAAAATTTACTATGTTGAGATTTGAATAATTAATTGATTTGAAATAAGATAGAAAGACTTTTGATGAATAATCTGAAAAGTTGGAAAATGTAATTAATATGATTATGAGATTTTAAGACAAACTATATAATTGAAATGTGGATTTTTATGGGGCATTTAGTTAAGATGAAATAGAAGATAAGAAAAACAAATGAGGAATACTGAGCTTAAGGAAGGGGAGGAAGCATTACGGCTCAAAATTAGGAGGTAGGAGAAATAATAACTATCTTGGGAAGTTAAGCTAATAGCGATTAAATTTGGAGTGAAAATTTGAAATTAAATGGTGGAGATCCCAGTTGTCAAAATTAGGTTTTCTTTTTCTTTGAGGTAGCACTACATTAGCAAATATATCGAGAATGATTAATTTGAACAAAAATATTGATATAGAAAAGATTTAAGATTAATAGTTGTACCGTAGGTTAAGGGAAGTTGGAGAAATGGGTTGCTTGTCTGTCAACCTCAAAATAGATTAAAAATGAATATACTCAGGGAAGGAATAAGAGGGAGGAAGAGGAAGTAGAAGAGAGGAGGAGAGAAGGAAGAATTCAGGTAGGAGAAGAGAAGGAGGTTAGAAGGAGGGAGGAGGAGAGAAGGAGAGAGGTTGAGGTGGAGAAGGAGAAAGATGAAGAAAGGGGAAGTAGGAGAAGGGAGAGAAGGAGAAAGAAGGTAGAGAAAGGCAGGAAGATAGAGAGAGGGGAGTGACATGATGTGATGATGTGGGAAAACAGATGGGCAACTTGGTAATGATAGATGTAAGATTATTATATTTGTTTATTCTTCATTGGATAATAACATAAAGAAATGTAAATATTTACAATATGGGTATACAGAATTTTGTACTGATCTTTAGCTATAAGCAAGATAGGAAGTGGGATTCCTAAGACTATATGTTTGTATGTTATGTCATGTCAAGTTTTTGTGTACATAAAAATAAAAATTTTAAAAAGTAGTTTTTCTGTGATATGTAAGAAGATACAGACACCAAGTATATTTCTTGTTTTGCAAATAAATAGATTGGTTTTTCTATCATTCGGGGGGAAAGATCCCACAAAAACCATTTTTATGATGACATTGTTATTTTTTAAAAAAAATTTTTTTTACCAGTTGAAATTAATCTAATTTTTTTTCCTGGATAAATAATATTCTAACATGTTATACAAAAGATTTTTTAATACATAATACAGTATTGAAATGTATGTTGATCATTTCTTTCCGACTCTTGATTCTATGGATGAAGCTCTTTGAATGCAGTTTTGTGACATGCCAAGTATGTTCATCATTAACTATGAGTAAATTACCTATCCAGCATGCATCAGCATAACAACTTATCAAACCACGGTTGTTTACGCAGGTGCTTAAAGGAGGGGCCGAAAAAAGCCAGATTTGACCAGCCAAATACAGCCATACAGATGTACTTTGACTTTTTTGTACTTCCCCCATGGCATGCCCCATAGTTGGCAACAGTTTGCCAATCTCCCAGCCATATTTGTGGGGATTAGCCAGCCAATGTTTCTTGGTTTGCTTTTTCTTTAATTAAAAAAGGGGGGGATATCTTGTTCATTCAGTCATTGTCACTTCTTTTATGAAGGGAAGCACTGAATCTCCTCACTTCATATCTCAGCCCTTTTGGGTTCATCCAGCATGAGATATGGATACAGCTTGTGCTTTGCAGACACAAACTTCCCTTCCTCCAAGCAGGCTTGCCTGGAAAGTCATGCGTGCATTCCTTCATTTACCATTCATATGTACTCTTTCTCCCTCTAAGATGGCTTCACTCACTCGTGGTCTTTCCCATTACAATCTATCCCCATGAAAATTTGACTTCTGTATCTTGTGGATAATATGCAAATGGCTTCACACAACACAAGACTGCACTGGAAAACAATGAGCAGATTCATTATCTTGTGAGGATAACATGTACACTCCTGATGAGAAGTTAATTCACATCCACTCTTTACTATCAATTTTCAAGGGGCCTCTTACTTACTTACAGAATTCATGACAGATGGGATGGGAAGTCTGGAGACAAGCAGAAAGGGGAATCAGAAGGAAACAACTCCAACTGCCAGAATTATCAATCTCAGTTCATCAAACGCTGAACCCTCACTCAGGAATTGCCATACCTGGCAGAAGACTCTAACCCAGGACATAGCATGTTTATTGTAGACAAGAACAAAGTCAATTATTTGGGAGAAAATTGTCCCTTGCGGTTTATGAAAATCAATGTCTTTAATGTATTTAAACCTCCTGAGTTTAAATTCTGAAGTTTTTCCTCTTCCTTTTCTGGATCAGTAGATATTTGGCTGTTATTCTGATTGTCTTGGAAGCACCTGATCTATCTTGACACAGGGGATCCTTCTAATCTGGGAACGGCTGGTTCCCAGACTAGGTCAAGCCTTCCCATCAGCCAACTCCAGTGAAAAATATCTCTTAGAGTAGTGTAAAACAATTATGTTATTCTTGAATAAGGACTTCCATGAGTATGACCTGTCCGCAAATGTCTATCCAACCCACCAGAGCAGGGAGGCAGGGAATTTCACAAAACCCCTCTCCTAAGGAGGTCCATCAAGCACAGTGGTTCTCAAGCTTCCTAATGCCACGACCCTTTAATACAGTTCCAAATGTTGTGGTGACCCCCAACCATAAAATAATAAAATTATTAGGAAACTCAGGGGTGGGTTCTAACTTACCTCGCTGCCGGTTCGCTTCCTCCTGTGCTGCATGGGCATGCCTCGTGGGCGGGTGCTTTGCACGCGCACGCATGTGCAGTGCTGAATTTTTTTAAAAAAATTGCCAAAAAAAAGCCGAAAACAAGATGGAGATGCATGCGCAGTGCCGGAAATTCAGCTTCTGCGCATGCTCAGAAGTTCCCATGGTACAGATATTTTTTTGCAGTAGTCTATTTGCATGTGGGTGGACTCGCCTGGAGACGGATAGAGAAGCAGTGTCTCGGTTCCTAAGACCATCGGAAATATGTGTTTTCCGATGGTCTTGGGCGACCCCTGTGAAAGGGTCGTTCGAGCCCCAAAGGGGTCGCGACCCACAGGTTGAGAACCACTGATCTAGCAGGACCAACAAAGACCTCCTTCATGGCGATTCCCTTCTTATAGAACAGTGATGGCGAACCTATGGCACGGGTGCCACAGGTGGCACATGGAGCCATATCTGCTGGCACGCGAATCGTTGCCCTAGCTCAGCTCCAGCGCGCATATGCATGCCCGCCAGCTGATTTTTGGCTCATGCTGAGGCTCTGGGAGGGTGATTTCGGCCTCTGGAGGGCCTCTAGGGTGGCGGGGGGAGCGTTTTCGCCCTCCCCAAGCTCCAAGAAAGCCTCTGGAGCCTGAGGAGGGCGAAAAATGGGCCTACCGGGCCCACTGGAAGTCGGGAAACAGGGGAGTGGGGAGTCATGCATGCATGCACAGGGGTGGGGCAAGTGGGGGGCTTTGAATTATGGGTGTGGGCACGCACATGCGTGCGATAGCGCGCGCACACACTATTTTGGCACCCGAGGAAAAAAAGGTTCGCCATCACTGCTATAGAACATTATCCCCACGGAGATTAGATTGGTCTCCATTTTTACACTCTTTCATAAGACCCCGAATATCTGGTTTTTCCAATGAGCCTGGGATCCCCAGGGTGGCATGGAGCCCATCAAATGGCTCATTTGATCATTGTCATCAGGGGGATGAGGGGTTATTGCTTTTTTACTGCTTTTTATTGTTTTTATATTGGGTTTTTATCCTTGTAAGCCACCCAGAATCATTGAGAGTGAGTTGAGTAGCCATATAAATGTAAATAAATAAATAAATAAATAAATAAATAAATAAATAAATAAATAAATAAATAAATAAATAAATAAATAAATACACACACACACACACACACACACATACAGTACATACATACATACATACATACATACATACATACATACATACATACATACATATCCTCCTTGAGAATCAGCTAAAAGGTTCAGAAAAGAGGCGTGCCCTAATAGAAAGAAGAGTTCTACAAAAGTAGCAATTCTAGGTCTGACTTCACACATTCCATTAAGCCCAGCTTTTGAGTTATTTGATTTCTGATTAGCATGCTCTTGTGTGAAACCAGTCACCATGATTTGGAAATGATGGCTCTATCCCCATCAATGACTTATTGCATATCACAGCATCACTCAAGCAATGTTGAAGTAAAATAAAGACTGCCTTCATTTTCAAGTATTTTTGAGACAACAGTGATTAGACAGTTTTAGAAGATGTTATAAACTCCTAGTGGGGAAATGATCTATGGCTTTAGGTTTAAGATTGAAACCTTCATTCTGGTTGCATAGTCAACCATAGCTATATCAATAATGTCTTAACAAAGTGTGATGCACATCTATTATAAAACCCTGAATTTCAGGAGGCATAGATAACAACTATGCTCTATGCTGATGATGTCATGCGTGCTTCCACCACCAGAGGCAAACTACAGCAGCAAGTTCAAACATGGAATGATCGCCTCAACCATTTCGGACTCAACCTCAACATCAAGGAAACTGAGTACTTAGAGACCACCCCTAGAACGCTTCAAATAAATGGAGAAAACCTAAAGAAGGTGGACATTTTTCGGTATCTGGGATCCAACCTCCAAGTCAATTGTGACATCAATGGCGAGGTGCGAGCAAGAGTGAATGCAGCCTGGATGCATTGGCAAAAACTCACTGTTGTGTTATGTGACAGACGAATGCCAATTCGTCTTAAATCTAAAATTTACAAGACAACCATCCACCCTGTTGCACTGTATGGCACTGAATGCTGGACAGAAACAACAGGGACCGAAAGCTATCTCCATGCCATGGAAATGTGAATGCTCCGTTGGATATTGGGCATCTCCCTTCTTGACCACATCTCAAATGACACCATTTGGCAATATTTTGGTGTGGCACCAAATATAGAGAAGATGAGAGAAGGCCGACTCCTCTGGTATGGACATGTCCTGAGAGCAGCACCTTCCACCATAGCCAAGACTGCCTACCAACTAGAAATCAATAGCCGGCAACCTCATGGGCATCCAAAACAGAGATGGCAAGACACTATCAACAAAGATATGCAAGCCGTGGGCCTGCGCCCTGGACACGCAGCTGACTGTGCAAAGTGGCCTTCAATGATCCGAAAAGCGGACCTGCACTTGCGGGAATACACTAGGAAGAAAAAGAAGATAGATAACAACAATCCTCTGGCCTCTAAATAAAATCCAAAAAGGTTTCAAGGCTGTCCAAGCCTTTCAGTCACATGGAAGAACATCTCTATCCACAGTAAGAATTATATTTTATATTGTTCAACTCCCAAGTGGTTTCTCTCTGAAATATTTGGCATCTACGACTCTCTCTTAAATTTGCTGAAGCATTGCCCAAGTTGCTGTTGTACTCAGCTTCCTGTGCTGATATCCTGCCCATTATAAGCAGGCAAAAAAAAAAACCCCTCTTGAATTCGGCTTCTCTTGAATATGCCTGTACTTGGGCCCATCTGTTCAGGTGGCACTATGCCCACTAGAGTAGAATGCCAGCTTTAGCATAGTCCCAGTGCCAACAAATGCAAGCAACTAGCCTATATGAGGGGAACAGCCTACACAGCTATGTAAATGAGAGAGCTCAGGCCAGAAATTCCTCCTGTTTGCAAACAGAGCTAGTTTGGGGCGGGATTCTTTATTACATGGGAATTCATCTGTAGGCAGAGGTGGGTTCTAACTTACCTTGCTGCTGATTCGCTTCCTCCTGCCCCATGTGGGCACGCGCGCATGCGCATTGCCAAAAAACAGCTTCTGCGCGTGCGCCTACACCGCCATCATTAGAGCCAGTTCGGGGGCGTGGCCAACCAGCGATCGCTCCCGGTTCGGTGAGCGGGAGGAAATTCCTGCTACCAGTTCTATAGAACCGTTCCGAACCGGGAACAACCCACCTCTGTTTGTAGGTACTTATATACATGCAATCTATGTCTTTCTTTGTCCCAACTGCTTCTCTTCTTCTGAATTTGGCAGACTGAATCAAGGCTGTTTTAGAATGAAATTTAAGTCCATCTGTAGCAAAGATCTTCATTTTCCCAAGAAAACCGCCTGGGTGGATGGCAGTACCTTCTTGTCTTCGTTTTCATCTCCATATTTTCCCAGATTGCTATTTCTAGAACTTCTCGAAACCTTTCGCAGTTCTCATGCATCAGCAAGAGCTTTGCTTACTCCACGCTCTTGATTAAAAGGATTCTACTTAGACTGCTGCCAGCTGGAAGTACACATTTGGAAGGTGTTGGTTCAGGAAAAATGGAGTAAATCTTTATTAGATCTTCAGAATGAGGAGGTAGGTGGAAAGAAAGTGATGGATCCAAGAACAGCCGCTGAAATTTTAGTTCAAGGAGGAATTGAACGGAACCCTTCAAGGTTGTAGTCCAGGCCAAATTTTTCAGGCAATACTTCCAACTGTGTCAACACACCATCCACTATATTTCGGATATAGTCAAAAATATATGCCAAATTGCAGATTTCGTGGCTTTTGCTACCCCCGTCATTGTGCATCTGGTTTCACTTTATCTTTGTAAGCCAGCATTTAGCTGAAGGTTGAGGAAGGGCTGTTCTGCACTGCCTCCTTAAGCCACTTGACTACTCCCATGTGTAAACCAGCTGGAAATGAAGTCGGCATAAAAATTCCTTTCTGTATTTCAGTCCCCTCTTCCAGTTTGGCCATGACAACAGTCTGATGTTAAGCATTTGTCATGATCCCTACCGTATTTTTCGGAGTATAAGACACACCTTTTTCCTCCCTAAAAGAGGCTGAAAATTTGGGTGCATCTTATACTTCAAATGTAGCTTTTTTGAAGCTTTTTTTTCCAGCCCTAACGAGGTGCTAACAATCTTCCCAGCTTCCTATTCCCTCCGAATAAGGTTTTTTCCAGCCCTAAGTCTTTGCAGGCTTGTTTTCATTCCTACTCCCTCTGAAAAAGTGGTGCTTTTCAGCCCTAACATGGTGCTAACGATCTTCCTGGCTTGCTGCATTTATTTTTATTCCTACTCCCTCCGAAGCAGTTTTTCCTGCCCTAAATCTTTGGAGGCTTGCTTTCATTCCTACTCCCTCTGAAAAAGGCCTTTTCAGCCCTAACCAGAGGATAAAATAATGTGCTGAAGCTGAACAGACTAAGGACGCTAGCCAGATGAATACCTGGTAGATAGATTTTTCCCCCCTATTTTCCTCCCCCAAAACTAAGGTGCGCCTTATACTCCGAAAAATACGGTAATTTGTAGGTTCTTGGGCTTCTTTGCTCTTCTCACCTTTGCCAAGATAGCAAATAGTGAGGGTTTTTTTTCCAGGGGAAGAAGTCTTTATTTGAGTCCCTCTCCATTCACTCCCCTTTGCACTTAATACCCTCCATCTGGTATATCCACAGGTAGTCTGTTTTTTTTAAAGACATTTACTGTACAATTTTACCATTTTTCCTGATTATTTTCCATTAGTGCATTTTTTAAAGGACATATGTTCATTATTCCACTGGTGAACTTGTAATGAAATGAAACTCAGAAGTGAACCAGATAGGACTGCATTCCCAGTAGGTTGTCGGTGGGTAAATGTGACATCATATTATCCTGCCCTTGAGAAGTGGTCAGAAACCTTATTTGCACTGGGGCAAACTGGTCATAAATACGAGGGTGAGTCAAAAGGTAATGCCATTTTCTTTAGGACAGGTATAATTACCAACACAGGAACATGTAGCATATATCAAAATGAAGCTGGTCCTCTGTGGATCACATCCCTATTTCTCAACATAGTCACCGTTTCTCTCAATAGCAATGTTCCACCTTCGAATGAGAGCATGTATCCCTGCCTCGTAAAATTTTGTTGACTGTTCTTTGAGCCACTTCTTCACTGCAGTTTTCACTTCCTCGTCACTGGAATAATGTTTGCCTCTCAAACCGTCTTTCATGGAGGCCATAATCTAAAGTATTGTCCTCAAACACATTTTGTAATCGTCTGTGAATGTTCACAGGGGTTTCCCCCTCAGCAACAAGGAATTCAATCACTGCTCTTTGTTTTTGATGCAACTCTAAGGGGGCAGCCATTTTGAATTTTCCTTGCGAGTCTAAAAACCTGAAAAGTAAGAAACAAAATATTTCAGAACGTAAATGATATAATCATTTATAACTGGGAAAAATTTCAGGTATTTTTATCAAAAACTTCACCTGAAATAAAGAAAATGGCATTACATTTTGACTCACCCTCGTATCAGCCAATAAGTCACTAATTTGGACCTATAACATCCAAAACCATAAGCTATGATTAAGAACCACGATTGTTGTTTTTAACCCAAACTGTCTAAGCCAAAGACAAATAACATTATAGCTTGATGTAAGGTATGAATTTACAGTTAAATTCATGTATCATATTACTTGTACTTCAGCAAATACACCCCATCCACAATACCTCAGCATCCTGAGGGGTCTATTATTATGACATAATCAGAAAGTCCTTCTCCATGGTATTGTTTAGTGTGATGACTCTTACGCGGTGGGAATTGTGGTTCAAAACATTTGGAGAACATTTTGCTGGGGAGGTTAAAAGAGAATAAATAATTAGTACTGGGCAAAATTCGTCCTGCATTTAAAAAAAACTCAGTTCTTTCTTAGACTGGAAAGTTTGGAGAGTCAAAAAGGCATTATGGTCACTGAGATGTGTAACAGTAAATATCACCAATAGCCCCTCTTCCACTTTCAGGAAGAAAGTAAGCTCAAAATTATCAAAAGAAAGAAATTCTCAAGTTCTCAGAATTATAGAAAAGCAGGACATTATACATTAAAAAAAAAACCTTTGAATTTTTTTTTAAAAAAAACTCTATACTTGGAGCAACATTGTCACTGAAACCTATTGAATGAAAAAAAAACACAGACTGAGAAATGCCCAGATTTTAAGAAAGCTACAAAACAGAATCTGCTGCTTTAAATGGGAACTTTAGCTATTATTAAAGCCGGTCATGATCAACTAAAGCAACATTCTAGAATATCAGCAAAGTTGATTTATAATTGTTATGATTGACTGATTGACGGACATCCTGCTGCAGATAGAAACTACAACAAAACTGATTCGGGTTCAATCCTGAGAAGACTGAGTAGTTGGGTATATTTGGGACCCCCAACTCTGGGAACTCTTCAACTCTAGTCTTGAATGGGATTGCCCTTTCCCATTCCAGACCATTGCATATTTTGGGGGGTGTTTTTTTATGGGACTCATGGCTCTTGCCTGAAGAGTAGGTGGCACTGTGGTCAGGAGTGGGTCAACTTTGCATTGATCCATATAGTGCGCCAGTTGTCACTAATGCCCTGGTCACCTCACTAGTGGAATTTTCCAATGCATTCCACATGGAGCTACCCTCAAAGAATATTCAGAAACTACAGCCAGTCAAGAATGCAACAGCACAGGCAATAACGGGCACACTTTGATATGCCCCTGTGATATCACAGTTCCATGAGTTGCACTGGTTACCAGATGGCTTCTGAGTGTAATTCAAGGTGTTGCATATCACCTACAACAGTGCCTTTTGGGCACTAGGGACCGGTTCCGTGGAGAGAGGTTTTTTGGGGGACCGGAGGGGGTGTGGTTTCGTGTGCTGCCTGCATCTTGCAGATGGGGCTTTGCTTGTTTGCACAGACCAGTTTTTGGCATGCCGCGGCTTGGTGCTGGTCCACGGATCAGGGTTGAGGTCCCCTGACCTACAAAGCCTTCCATGACGCATGGTCTGGTTGTCTGAGGGACCATCTATTTCCAACTAGTCTGTAAGACTGAACAGTGCACTCTAATTTCCTTTGATTAAACAACGTCCATCTTTTGGGATGTACGAAGTTTGCCTTCTCTGTTGCAACATCTGCCTCTGCAAAAGCATCTCCCAAGAGATCCATACATTCAAAAAAAATATTGAAAGCTGGCTGTTCCCCAAAGGCCTTGGATAGGGTAGTTTTGAGTCCCCGGAGAATTACACACTATTAAGTATTTTTTTTTCTTCCAGATGCATATCATCTTTGTTCTTATTGTTTTACTATTTTCTTGCTTCTAGGTTGTGAGCTGCCCAGAGTCTTGTAGAGTTTGGGGGCCTCAAAACTGAATTCATGAGTGTTGAGTGCTTCATTTCAGCATCTCAGCCAGCCAGGCCTCTTTTACAATACTCCATTGAATTGTCCCAGCTTCTGACAAGCAAAGTCAATGGGGGGAGCCAGATTCGCTTAACAACTGTATTATTAACTTAATGACCGTTGAACAACCATGGGAAAAAAAGGTTGTAAAATCGGGTGACACTCACTTAACAACTGCCAACAGAAATTCTGGTCTCAGTTGTGGTTGCAGGTTGAGTTGGGCAGTCTCACGAAATGTCAGCTCAATTTACAGAATACAGAATAACAGAGTTGGACAGATCTTGGAGGTTTTCTAGTCCAACCCCCTTCTTGAGCAGGAGATCCTATACCAGTGATGGTGAACCTTTTTCCCTCGGGTGCCGAAAGCGCGTGCGCTTGTGCTAACGCGCGTGCGACATGCGTGTGTGCATGCCCACACCCATAATTTAATGCCCCCGCCCCCTCTGCTTGCACACGCAAACCCCCCTATGCTGCCTTGCCCCCACGCATGTGTGCACGACCCCCCCCCCCATTTTTTGACTTCCGGTGGGCCCGGTAGGCCTGATTTTCACTCTCCCCAGATTCCAGAGACTTTCTTGGAGCCTGGGGAGGGTGAAAACAGCCTCCCCGCCCCTCCGGAGGTCGAAAACACCCTCCCAGAACTTCCATGCAAGCCCAAAATCAGCTGGCCAGCACTGGAGCTGAGCTAGGGTAACAGCTTGCGTGACAGCAGATATGGCTCCGCGTGCCACCTGTGGCACGTGTGCTATAGGTTCGCCATCACGGTCCTATACCATTCCAGACAGTTGGCTGTCAAATCTCTTCTTAAAAACCTCCAGTGATGGAGCACCCACAGCTTCTGGAGGCAAGCTGTTGCATTGATTAGTTATTCTCCCTGACAGGAAAGTCTTCCTTAATTCTAGATTGGATCTTTCATCTGTTAATTCTTGTCCTGCCCTCAGTTGTTTTGGAGACCCCATCTTCTCTGTGACAGCACCTCAAATATTGAAAGACTGCTGTGTCACCCCTAGCCCTACTCTTCATTAAACTAGACATCACCAGTTCCCACAACTGTTCGTACTGTGCTTTAGCTTCTACTGGGTTTTAGCTTTCAACTAGGTTTTTATTAAAATAATCATTTAAGATTCTGCAGGTGCCATCTAGGGTGTTCTCTAGGTTTGGGGTATGT
Organism: Diadophis punctatus similis; assembly: GCA_023053685.1. NCBI lineage: Eukaryota > Metazoa > Chordata > Lepidosauria > Squamata > Dipsadidae > Diadophis > Diadophis punctatus. The sequence goes on from JALIGW010000001.1 coordinate 148,061,437, forward strand.
ATGCAGGGGTGGGCTTCAAAATTTTTAACTAGGGGTTCTCCACCCGGTTGCTGGGTGGGCATGGCCATTGTGGCCATGGCCTAGTTGGCCTCCTGCACCATGGGGGGGTGTTTTTGCCCTCCCCAGGCTCCCGAGGCTTTCCTTGAGCCTCTGGGAGGGTGAAAATGGCCTCCCCAGGCTCCGGAGGTCCTCTGGAACTTCCGGTAGACCCGTTTTTCACCCTCCCCAAGCCTTTGTGCACGCCCTGCACTTACCTGCATCCAAAATGGGCCGTGTGGGGACTCCTGGGAGGGGAGGAGCAGTATAGGCGGGGCCAGCCAGGAGTGGGATTTGGGGGTTCTCCGAACTGCACAGAATCTTAGCTAGAGGTTCTCCCGAACCCCTGCGAACCCCCAGCAGCCCACCCCTGTATGTATGTTTTCATGTGGCCAAATTTGGGTGTAGGTTAAAGTAGCATTAAGGTAGAAGTTGTTACTTGTATATCTAAGTTGTCTTCCAGCCTTACCTTACATGAAGAAAAGTGCAATTTCTTTTTTGCCATTGATTTGATAGTAGCAACACTATAAATTAGTGCAGGAAAATTTTCTAACCCCAAACAGCTCATGGTGGTTCTTGATCTCGGATATGTATCTCAAAGAACAGTAGTGTCATAAACCAGTCCAGCTAACTACCTGTCAGGTATTTCTCTAGCTTCTAAATCTCTGGTGGCCATCCATAAACTCTAAATCAGGATTGCCCCCCAACCCAATTGTGTGAACATCCCACAATCATAATGACTAAACAAGGAGAGATGGAGAATGCACTAATCTTTTGAGATGGAGAATGCACTAATGCAGCAAAACGTATCAAGAGTTTCCTATGAACCCATTTCCAAACTGTCCAGAAACCCAGAAAAACACCCAAATCCTGACCTTGCCCACATGCATGATCCAACCATGCCTTGCCATAATATGTTCAGGAAGGGTCCCAGACACAAAAGCTTGTGCACCCACTTCTAAAGCTATCTTGGAGAAGTTCAGGTACGTTTCTATATATAAGATTTCCTCAAGGCCAAGAACTAGTGGCATCAAGTATAGATGTATTTACATGTGTATTAGATTTTTATCCCACCTTTATTGCTTTATAGCAGGGGGGAGTTCTGGTTTTCTTCACTGCCAGTTCGCTCTTTGCCGTGCTGCGCGGGCGTGCATGCGTTACGCGCCCCACGCGCATGCACAGTGCTAAAAAACCAGCTTCTGCACATGCGCAGAAGCAAAAAACAAGATGGCGGTGCCTACAGCAGAGCCGAGAAAGCTGGTTCGGGGGCATGGCAGGCCTGGGTCGCTGCCGGTTCCAGCGACCCAGGCCGCCAAGTTACTACCGGTTCCAAACTGGGAGGAACCCACTTCTGCTTTATACGTAACTCAAGGCAGCAAACGTGCATAATACCCCTTCCTCCTCAACAACCCTGTAGAGTGGTCTGGGCAAAGAGAGAGTGACTCAGTTGACTCAGTCACTCAGCTGACTTTCATGCCTAAGATGAAACTAGAATTCACAGTTTCCTGGTTTCTAGGCCAGCACTTTCACCACTACAAACAGGCGCTCTGTATTACATGCTGAATTCAAGAAGCACTGACCCTTAAGAGCCTGACAGTGCAAACCATTTAGAAATCACTGCTTTGTTTCCTATTAAAACAAAAATCCATACCGCCAATGACAGCTAATAGCTATTCTCAATTTGAGGTTGTCCTCTCTCTGCAGTTCACTGAGTCAGAAGCAAGTAAAGCCCATCGCTCCGCAGCTGCAGTGTCATCTCATTTCTCTGCCAAGCAACCGCTCTGTGCCCATATTGATGCTCGGAGATCAATTAATTGCTCTGGGTGTAGAAAATGTTTCTTTCATTGTCACACTTGCGAGGCCCTCCAAAATGCCCTCATTCTTTATAGTCAATCCGGAAGAATGGGTGGCTGTAATGGGGAAATCAATCCAACCGAGGATGAGACAAAAACGGTGTTCTTTTAAAAAGAATTCTCTTAACCGGCAAGCATAGGCAGAATTTTAATACGGAGATTTAATACACTGGCCAGCTTAGTAGGAAATTCAGGATAAGCTCTCTTGCATTGGCTCAGTAATGTTGAAAGCTCTTGGACAAGTCATTTCATGTTTTCTGCAAATAATAATAATGAAAAAAATTCCCCAGTGTGTTTCTCTGGTGCAAAATGCTGCTGCTGAAGGATGCTTTCTGTTTTTATTCATTATTTGTTCTTGTACCTTGCTGTAAAAGAAAAATGTACCAGTATGGTCTGCAACCAAGTCTTGTAATATGGACTGCTTGCATTTAGAGTTCCAGGATACTCCATTCCATTCTTCTTCCTTCTCTTCCTCTAACAATGAGCCAGAATGTTATTGTACAGCCTCAACAAGCTAAATTCTCTTTGGGTGCAATTGCAAAAATAAGAGTGGACATGAGCAAAACATACTCATTTTTATTTTTAATCTTCCCCTATACATTCAAAAGCAGCATGAGCTTATATTTATATTATAGTATAAAGGTTGGGTAAAATCCAGTAAATAAATAAACAAATACATATAAGAATAAAATATTTTAAATTAATTTTTAAAAATTAAATATAAAAAAAATAAAAAAATAATAAAAATAAAAAATATAAAAAATATAAAAAAATATAAAAAAAATAAAAATAAAAATAAAAATAAATGAAAATAAAAATGAAAATGAAAATAATAAAAAATAAAAAATAATAAAAATAAAAATAATAAAAATAAAAATGAGCTATTCCGCTCTGCCTTCTGGTTTTGTTGTCATCTCACTCAACACCTCTCATGGCCCTCATGCTGAATAAAAAGTGTGGGCTACAAGCTAAAAGAGGTTGTCCACACACACCTCTGGGCAAGCAAATATATGCCATCGTTCCCAACTTTTCCAGAATCTCACTTTCTCCATAAATTCAGAATGCAGTTTTTGTAACAGGGTGTTTGCCTCACATTTTACAGTGTCTATGATCCAAATATATGAGATTCTGCCTTCCTACATATTCTGTCTCTCTGTCTCTGACTTGTGTGTGTGTGTGTGTGTGTGTGCGTGCGTGCGTGCGTGCGTGTGTGTGTGTGTGTGTGTGTGTGTGTTATCTTTTAAGGAATAGCAGGTAAAATGAAGCAGTCTTACAAGGGAGCACAAAAGAGCCACTCATGCTAAGGCCAGGTGCAACCCTAAATCTGTTTTCCCCACCAGCTGTTCTGGCTAGCCAGCTTTCCACCAAAATTCTTGGAACAGACATTAAACTAAGTGGTATATAATTTCCTGGAGGTCTCCAAGATCTCTTTAAATTACTGCTATTATGTAGCCTACTCTCAGACCTCTGAGTGGTACAAAACTTGACGGAAAAGATAACTTAGATCCTTTTTTTTGGTTAGATCACCAATTTCACTTATGAAGTTTTAGAGGCATGGTGATGAAAATGTATTAATGAAAGTTAGAAAGGTTTCTGTGATTCCCCTCAATTTGATTCAAATTTTCCTATTTTTTTAAATTAGAGAAGACAAACCCAAAGAATTCATTTATTTTTCTCCTGCAGTCTCCTTCTCTTTCTTTAGAATGCCTTTTATTCCCTTACAATACAGTGACCTAATTTTCTCTCCAAGCCTTTTTCAGAAGCAAATTACAGTTGGAATCAAATAACCTTGATTTGTTGAATAAGCCACAATTAGTTGGCTTCATATATGCCATAAACCATGTTTTATAAACAATAATGGCTGGGTTTACACAGTATGCTAAGCCAAAACTAAGCAGGTCTCATTAAGGCTTTGCACAGTTTGTGAATCTATCATAAAAAATGCTAATCAAACTGGCTGCATTATATAGACAAGACTAATGTATTTCTCTGCAAATTGGGAGTTCACTGATTAAAAATCATGGCATTAATAAAAGGAATTTTGCTAGAGAAACTGAGCGTAATGTACTGAAAATTTTTTAAAGCTTCCCTTCCTGTCTGTGGCTTCCTTTGGTTTAATTTAGCATGGCAGCATCTGACAGGAATACAGTATGTGCACTATTGTCTTTGGCAGATCACTTTTGAATATTTCCATATGACTTAGGACTCACTAACATGCCCTCCTAGCAGCTCTGTTCTCATGAAATTGCCTTTAAACAGAGGCACATTAAAATCATCCATAGTTTTAAAGCGGTGTTTTCCCTCTTCTCCTGTCACAATTTTGGCCATGGTTATGATCTGGAACAGTTTATCAAGAAAGTGGCTGCAAAAAAAGAAGAAGTTCGAGATTTGCCCAGCTCCTATTGGCTACTATAGGTGGTTGCAAGCAGACTCTGGTTAATAGTGTTTCCCTCTGTGGCATTTGGGCTCTAGTTTGCAGGAAAGGCGGGGCACCAGGTTTCCACAGAGGCAATTCCAGGGGTGGGTTCCAACTTACCTCGCTGCCGGTTCGCTTCCACCCGCGCCACATGGTCATTCCTTGTGGCCGCGCATGCACATGCGCAGTGCAAAAAAACCTAAAAAAATTAATTAAAAAATAAAAACACCAAAAACAAGATGGCGACCGCATGCACAGTGCTGGAAACTTGGCTTCTGCGCATGCGCAGAAGAAAAAAAATTCAAAAAAAAAGATGGCGGCGCCCATGGACCGGCACCGACCGATCCAGTTCGGTGAAGTCATCGTGACGTCACCAGCGGGTTGCTACCGGTTCGGCTGAACCGGTCCGAACCGGGAGGAACCCACCCCTGGGCGACTCATAATGGCTGGACTCTGTTTCCCAAACATTGTCAGGCCTTACAGGCTCTCCTTGTGGATCTAGTACACTTTTGAAAGAGTGCAAGGCCCGTTTTGAAGCACAGATTTAGTGCTCTCTTGAAAGAGTGCTTGTCCTGTGCTGAACAGTCGGTTGATTTCAGGTCATCTGCTGATTGGGTATCACCATGGTCCCCGTTGGGGAGAAGAAGGGAAGGGGTAGATATCTGTGACAGTTTTTCAGGATCTTCCTCCCCCTTCTTAACTTCTCCTGAAATCTGGGCAAGCCACCTGGGAGGATGAGGGGAAAAAATTGTGGTGCATTCTTGCAGATTGTTGCTGCTCTAACTTAATTGCTGAGAAAGCAACTAGATCCTTGGGGCTCCACCCTCAACGTCCATTTTGTGGTTCTGAGCAGCACTGGTTTTTCAGTTCTCCAGGAGTTGCAGTTTTCTGCCCCATGTTTGGGTTGGAAGCTCTGGAGGAGGAACTCGGGTATCTGGAAGTGTGGAGCAGTTTGTGTTCTCAGGAAAGATGATGAGGGGGAGAAGCACCTGACAGGTGAGTGGCATCCGGGACCATACTGGATCCCTTTTCTTTCCCTAGGACTGGGACTGGGTATAAGGGAGGCAGAGAAATGCTTGATCTGTAGGTGCAAGATCTGTTGGATTAACGGGACAGTGTCAAATCAAGAGACGAGACCAGGAGCAGATCAGGAGTGAAATTCAGCAGGTTCCCACAGGTTCTGGAGAACCGGTAGCGAAAATTTTGAGTAGTTTAGAGAACCGGCAAATACCACCTCTGGCTGGCCCCAGAGTGGGGTGGGAATGGAGATTTTGCAGTATCCTTCCCCTGAAGTGGAGTGGGAATGGAGATTTTGCAGTATCCTTTCCAGGAGTGGGGTGGGAATGGAGATTTTGCAGTATCCTTCCCCTGCCATGCCCACCAAACCACACCCACCAAGGCACGCCATGCCCACCAAACCACACCCACAGAACCGGTAGGGGAAAATTTTGAATTTCACCCCTGGAGCAGATGACTTGGTACCAGATTTTGAGAGATGACTAAGCCCATCTGTCCAAATATCTGCCAACATTTGTCATCTCCCCCAATTTCAATCCCAGTCCCAGTTCCTGTGAAGGACAGTGTTAAGTTGGGAGTTTGAATGAAGAGGCAGGACTCCGAATAGTGACTTCAGCTCTTTATTCTGAGGCTTGGTAAAACATCTCTACCGGCTGGCAGACAGCACCTTCTTTTAAAGGGATCTGTCAGGCAGGCCGGCCACTGAGAAGCACTTTATTTTCCCGCCTCTCGAATAGACCAATGAGCAGCAGTTATGTTAATGTCTCTATTTACACCGGACCGGAGTGAAACCTTTTACTCTCTTTTTACATATTTAACAGACAGTGACTTTCTACTTGCTGCTGAAGCCTGGTGAAAAGGAAGGAAGAGCATTTATCAATTATTTTTCTTGACTTGCCCTGCTCACAACAAATAAGGATAGCACCATTTGGCAGCATCACTCGAGTGACATGATAGAGGCAGCAGTGTTATGCCAGTATAGTTGTCTGCCAGTTCGAATACTTTAACTCCACTGTGGGAAATTGCTCATAGAATGACAGCACAGAATCTGAGCCAATGTAAATATCTAAGCCAGTGTAATGTCAGGGAGTATTTGAGCAGAGACATATAGGCCATCAACAGTTCTAGTCAGAAACTTCTAAAATAAGACATATCAGGAATTTCTGGTGAAAAATAGATGTAATCAGAAAAAGAGATAGGCTGGGTTCATGTATCATATGAAGGAATGCTTTGTTTTATCCATAGCCTGTTGAATAAACCATACATCCTGCTAAATCATAATGTGGATTGTTTGGTTTTTAATTTAGAATGTGTGAATCATGCTACTGCAATTTGTGACTTAAAATTATAAGTAGTTTTTGTCTTACAACCTGAACTGGGACCAGATTTCCAGTTGTATGTTGTTATAGTCATAAGTCAAGGTAGCCATGTAACTGAACCCAATTTTACAACATTTTTGCACTGGTTGTTAAGTGAATCACATAGTTGTTAAGTGAATCATACCTATTCTCTCATGCCCATTCTCTAGAAGCTGGCAAAAGATGTTGCAAATCACAGCAGTCAGTCATAAAAGTAAACCAGTTGCTAAGTGCCTGAAATATGGTCACATGACTGGGGGTGATTGGCAGGACATTTTACAATAGCCAGAAGTGTTTTAGAGGCCATAAAGCACCTGTTCCAGGCCCATCATAATTTTGAATGGTTTTTAAGTGGCAAGTCATAAGTCAAGGCATCTATCCAATTCTGTTTACCAAAAGGCCATGAAATCGTGGTTTACAGTGGCTGAATTCAAACATTGTATAAAACCACAATGTGGTTTGCTTCTTTTGGTCACAGCCCAATGTAGGAACCCAGTATTGAAATTATGTTGTATGCTGGGTTTGTTTTAATCATGGTTTGTGGATACAACCACAGTGACACAATTCCTACATAAAACTATTGCATAAAGATGATTACAAGCCAGTTTTGTTTAGTGTATAGGCAACATTCAACACTAATATGCTTTGCCAAATACAAACAAAGCATATTAGTACAATGTATGATCCAAGTATTAATAGGTTAATTAAATTTGTTAAGGATAAAGTTCGTCTATCAGAGGTGATATTAAGCTAGTTTGCACAGATTCGGGCGAACTGGTAGAGAAAATTTGGCCTGGGTCACCTAACCGGTAGCGACTTCTGGCTGGCCATGCCCCCTGCCCGATCGCCACTCACTCTCCCTGCCCACCCAGTTGCTGGTCACTTGCTTCACCCACCCACTCAATGCTCTCTTGCCCCACCTGCCCGCTCAACGCTAGCTCGCCCCACCCACCCGATGCTCGCCCTACCCATCCCAGCCCTATATATGGTGCCTTCGCTTTGCCACGCGGCCGAGCTACTTGCCTTGCCTGTCGCCTTGCCAACACCCACTCATCTCATCAAAGGGAAGCAATGCATGCCACACGCTTGCCTTTTGCCTTGGGTCGGGGGCCAGACCCCCAGGGATGTGCCATTCCCTGAGGACCCGGAGCTGCCGGCCGCCTCAGCCAGGTTGGGGGATGCACCATTCCCTGGCTCCAGCCTTGCCTCAGAGCCGCTCGCCACCCGCCTCAGCAGGTTGGCTGATGCGCCATTCCCCGGCTCTGGCCCCGGAGCCGCTGCCTGCTCGCCACCCACTTGCCGCCCACTCTCCCTTCACCAGTCACAAGTGTCGCCCCATTTCCCCTCCTTCAGAGGCCCCAGCCCTAGCCCCACTTCCTCCCCCACAACTGCCTATTTCTTTGGGCTTACCTTCCTCCCGCGGTGGCTGGTCCGGACTTCAGAAGGCAAGCTCTCTTTTTCAGTGCTTGAAGCCTCCCAGTAGCACCTCTTTGCCAGCTGCTTCCCGGCAGTGGCGGCTGGCTGGAGGCTTCTTGCGCCAAAAACTACCAGAGGTCTCAAATGCGCCAAAAAAGCCGCTGCTGTTGCTGCCCTGTTCTTTGCCGTGCACCCCATTGCCTGCTGCGTTGGAGCGGAGGAACTTGCCCAAGCAAGTCCATCCAGCGCAGCAAGCAATGGTGTGCATATGTGCGGCCAGCACGAAGAACAGGGCGGCGGCGGGTGGCGGCTTTTTTGGCGCATTTGGTGCAAGAAGCCTCCAGCCAGCTGCCGCTGCCGGGAAGCGGCTGGCAAAGAGGTGTTACTGGGAGGCTTTGAGCACCAAAAAAGAGAGTTTGCCTTCCAGAGTCTGAACCAGTCACTGCGGGAGGAAGGTAAGCCCAAAGAAAGAGATGATCGTGGGGGAGAAAGCAGGGCTAGGGCCGGGGCCTCTGAAGGAAGGGAAATGGGACTGGCGAAGGGAGAGCAGGCGGCATGCAGGAGGAGGCATTTGACAGATTAGGCTAGGCCTGGCCAGAAAATAGGTAGATAGTTAGAAATTCAATTTTTTTTTCATACCAGGTTCTGTGGACGTAGCTTGGGGGGTTCATGTGACTGAGTGGGCATGGCCGTGAGTGATGTTGAGTTGGCCACGCCCACTCAGTCACATGACCACCACCACCAAGCCACGCCCACAGAACCAGTAGGAAAAATATTTGAATACCACCACTAACGTCTATATGAGAACTTTATTATATAGGCAACATTCATAAAATCTCACTGTACAGAGGACTCAGGTGGTGACATCTATTGATAAGTTTTTATGTTTTTCCTCTTCTCCCTTTCTTTCTTACAAAGAAAATCTATTAAGAGGAAAGATTGAGGAGATAAACAATTGGTAAGTAGCAGCAAGAATGCTCTTTCTTCAAATCTATGCCAACTCCATAACAATAACACTTAAACTTATATACTGCTCCATAGTGCTTTATTCTCTCTAGGCAGTTTACAGAGTCATCATATTACCCCAACAATTTGAGTCCTCATTTTACTCATCTCGGAAGATAGAAGGCTTAGTCAATCTTGAGCTGGTCAAGATCAAACTGCTGACAGTAGCCAGCACTAGTGCATTCTAACCACTGCACCACCATGACTCAATTCCATCATCATCAGATAGGTTTTTCTGAATTATTTAAAATGATCTGATATATAGCAATAACATTTAGACTTACTGTATAAAAGTAAGTTCATAGTGCTTTATTGCTCTCTCTAAGCAGTTTACAGAGTCAGCATATTGCCCCCAACAATCTAAGTCCTCGTTTTACAGATCTTGGAAGAATGGAAGGCTGAATCAACCTTGAGCTGGTCAAGATCGAATTCCTGGCAGTCAGCAGAGTTAGCCTACAAAACTGCATTCTAACCACTGTGCCACCAGGGATCATATCAGAATGGAATGTACAATTCTCCTTTCCTTAAATTCTCAAACCAGAGAGATACAGATATTAAATTAGCTCACATCCTCATGTATGAGGTTTTACACGACTCTTACCACAAGAACCACAACCATCCTGGTTTAGAGCTATGCATTTCGGATGTCTATTGTATATGCAGAGCATTAGATTTAGGATCTATCCAAAGATCTGGAAAAACAGGGTATAATTATTGATTGGTGGCACTATCTCCAAATTCAATCATGATATAAAAAAGACAATGAAGAATATGGAATTGAAATAGAAACTAAACAATTAGACAAACTTTTGACGGGCCCAGAGGATAAAATTATTTCTAAATTCTATAACTACCTGTTACAATTTGAAAGAGCTGAAGATATAGTCAAAGGATCTATGATTGCATGGGCAAAAAACATAGGGCATAACATACACTTGGCCCGACTGGGAACAAATTTGGAATAGAAATTACAAACTAACAAAATCGGCCTCCTACAAAGAAAACCATTACAAAATGTTCTATCGTTGGTATTTGGCCCCAGCAAGATTAGCGAAAATATATCCAAATTTAAATCCAAGTTGTTAGAAATGTAAAAAAGAACAGGGCACCTTCTTTCACATGTGGTGGTTGTGTCCCGAAGCGAGGAATTATTGGTTAAAAATACATAATTGGTTGCAACAAATAACAGGTACAATAGTGGAATTCACTCGGGAACTTTTTCTTCTTCGAATATTTAAAAATTAATACAGAAAAAACACCAAATACCTGACCTTACACATTACAACAGCTATAACACTTGCGTTTGCACAATGTTGAAAAAATCCTCATCCACCTATTGAAAGCTTAATAATTAAGAAGATCTACAACTGCGCAGAAATGGACAAATTAACTATAGAATTAAGAGGACAAAAAGACTCAGAATACTATGAAATATGGGAAAATTGGTATCAATGGATTGATGATAGAAAACAAAGGGAAAATGAAATAAAGATACAGAATATTGTAAATATTGTAATTATTGTTTTGTACAAATAGGAAATCAATGTAAATAAGTAGATGTAGAATTGTTTAAGGATTTATTGTAATGTTTGGAAAAACTTTGAAAATTAATTAAGAATTTTTAAAAAAAGGTTTAGGGTCTATCCAAGTCCGGTTGGATAGAAGATATCTAGAAGGGATATGTAAAGACTATCAGAATGGTATACAGCCCATCTTCTTGTAAGTGGTCAAAATAGAAACAGAGATGTTATGTCATGCCCCCGTGTATGTTTTGAATGTTTACTCTGAAGTTAAGCTCTTATATGTGTCCTGCTTCTAGTTAGGCGGGCCTCACTTAATCCTTTAATCAAATGAGAAACATCACACAGTCAGTGACTAAAGAGTGGTATGTCACCGAAACGTTATAAATGCACAAATTCTAGCAAGATAAAAGACAGTGGGGGGGTGGGGGGGTGAGCAGAAATGTCAGTAAGAAATTCCGGCATAATTTCATTAAAAATAATGCGAATAAAATCCTTGAAGATCATTTGCCAAGGAAAATAAAGTCTTAGAGAACACCAGTGCAACATACGGAAAGAAAAAAAAAAGGGGGGAAAAGCAATGCGAACAAAAAGATGGCTCAGGAGGAAGGAAGCCGTAACTGTTGTTGGAGGCAAAATAGACAGGAGAGCCATCAGCAAAGCCCATCCTCCAGGAGAGCAATTTGCAGATTGGGAGGGCGGGGGTGGGGCTTTAAATGATGAGCCTACCATCACATTGAACTGGAAATGCCACCAAGGGACGACAAACAGGACTGTTGTGAGAATAGCCGATGCAAAGCACTGAGAAGGCTTTGTTATGGGTAAGAGGCATGGCATAGGCTGAGGCTGCGCAAACATCTGGCCGGACTGTGATGGCGTTGGGGCATCATCACATTGTGGAGCTGAGCCACCTGTCAGGTTTCAGCCAGATGGAGAGTTGGATTGGAAGGCCTGCAGGCGGAGACTCAAGATGCTGCTCTTGATCGGCTCCTCTTTTTACAGTTGTTAGACAAGCTGTCATGAGAAACAGAGCCTTGGGGAGGGGGGGGGAAATGGATGATCCCCACTACTGCAAAAATGCTGCAATTGCTGGGGATTAACAGGATATTATATTTCTCCCAATATATCTGCCAACAAGAGGATAGCGTTTTGCACCCAAGCTCGGGCAGACTCGGCTGATGTGTGGGAGGGGGCTTCTCTGTGATAGACTCCTCTCTGGGATGCGGTTCTACAGCCCCAGACCCTGCTGCCTTTCAGAAGTTAAGAAATATATGCATGATGTTTCATCAGACCTTTGGCCCTGTAGTAATCATAGACACAGAGACATGATTTCTTGAGCAAAGCTTGTCCAAGTTAGGAAGGAAAATCTCTCTGGGTTGAGCAGCTCCGGTGTTCAGAAGCTCTGCCTCTCTCGGACTTGTGTTTATTTTTTTATAACAAATTTCTTGTGTATACAATTACAATGATTGACTTACCCCAAAGGTAACTAACTAGTAACAGGTTAATATACAGAATACAGATAGATCATATCAAGCAAGCAGGTGAGCGCATGATTGCTAGTTTAACCTTTTGCTCTAAGCTAGAACAATAGAAAAGCTGAATAAGTAAGTAACCTTTACCCTAGAGCAGTGGTTCTCAACCTTCCTAATGCTGCGACCCTCGCCCCACCCCCGCGCCCCCACCGTGACCCACCCCGCCGCCGCCATTTGGGTTCTTTTACCCTCTGCGCATGCACAAAGCGTGCTGCGCATGCACAGAGGGTAAAAGAACCCAAATGGCGGCATCCGGGCAAAGTCTCCAGATCTGGGCGAGGTCTCCGCTCGCTTCGCGTGTTGCCTCTGGGAGCTTTTCAAGCCCCGTCGTGAAAGGCGTGCGCGACTTTGGCGGGACCGGGACAGGCGGCTGCCCGGAGAGAGCCACCCCCTTCGCAGAGTCTCTCCCATCTACCTGTAGCGTTCGGGGCGAAGGGTATGGCTCTCTCTGGGTAGCTGCCTGTTCCGGCCCCGCCAAAGTCGCGCACGGCTTTCGCAGGGGTGAAATGCTTCCGGTTTGTTCTTGCCTGTCAGTTGTTGCAGAACTGATGGAGCCGGTGGCGGACGCAGCGTGGGGCTTCCCCCGCCCACTTCCCCCACCCACTTCCCTCGCCCACCTGGAGGCCGCCATTTGAGTTCTTTTGCCCTCTGCACATGCAGAACGCTTTGCGCATGCGCAGAGGGTAAAAGAACCCAAATGGCGGCGGCGGGGTGGCGCGGGTTCTGGGGTGCGATATGGCCAGGCTTGTGGCAGTGGGGGGGAGCTGAGGATGCCGGGGTGACCCCTGGGAAATGGTCATTCGACCCCCAAAGGGGTCCCGACCCCCAGGTTGGGAACCGCTGCCCTAAAGAGTAGAGCAAGTAACCTTTAAACTTAAATAGAACAGAGGAATAGGATGTTTGGTCAATATAATGACAAGATAGGCTTTCCTTATCGTTGGCAATAATTGACAATAACCTACATGGCCCGAGTTGGCTGCAGGGGTCATCAGAGGAAAGAGGTGGTCCAGGGAGTCCTCAATTTACGACCACAATTTAACAGGTATGTTAAATTGGGTAAACAAATATTGTAGTTATTATTATTACGGTAATATTATTATAATTGATATTAATGCAATGAATATTGTTGTAAACACTTTGATTATTATTTCCTAAAATGATTTGTACCCAGACAACACACTGTTCAATTGAAATTGGAATTTTTGTATGTTATAAAATAAAATAAAAACTTATTACCAAAAAAAAATTACGACCACAATTGAGCTCAACATTGCTGTTGCTGAATGAGACGTTTGTTAAGTGAGTTTTGTCCCATTTTGCAACCTTTCTTGTCACCATTGTTAGGTGAATCACTGCAGTTGTTAAAGTTAGCAACACGGTTGTGAAGTGAATCTGGCTTCCTCATTGTCACAAAAGCTGATCACATGACCCCAGGACTCTGCAACTGTCATAAATATGAGTCAGTTGCCGAGTCTGAATTTTGATCACGTGACCATGGGGATGAAACAACAGTTGTAAGTGTGGAAAACGGTCCTAACTCCCTCTTTTCAGTGCCATTGTAACTTTGACTGGTCAAAACGGTAAATGAACTGTGGTAAGTCGAGGACTACTTGTGTTCATTTTACTTTTGTGGAACTGGCTGAAAGACTTTGTGGCTCTTCTTTGCTGCCCAGAGTCCATCAGGAGGGGGAGGAGTTCTAAGTTGTGTTGAATACATAGAGCAGGGGTCCTCAAACTTGGCAACTTTAAGACTTGTGGACTTCAACTCCCAGAATTCTCCACCCAGCTATGCTGGGTGGAGAATTCTGGGAGTTGAAGTCCACAAGTCTTAAAGTTGCCAGGTTTGAAGTCCTCTGACATAGAGAAAGGCCAGTAGATGATGGATGAGCTCCTTCCCCTATGCTCCTCATGTCTGTCCTGTAATTCTATTCCTTGGCAGCCAATGCCATTTCATCAGCCTAGCAGGCATGGTGGAAATACATCTGCCATTCCAGTCCTCCAGCCAAAGGATCAAAGGCATCTTAAAGCTGTGACATCTATTTCTGCATCCCCCAATCTCGGAATCTGTTTTTGCAATCCAATCTTTGGGGGCAGGGCAACTTTCCATTTGAAGCCCAGGAAAATCTGTTTCCATTCCCTCGCCCTCATTTGCAAAGCAACTGCCTGGTTCCCCCAAGTGAACTGCCAAGGTGAAGTCACAGGATTCTATAGGGATGGGCGTGAATTGGAGAATGACTGGCTGTGGTGGCGCAGTGGTTAGAATGCAGTATTGCAGGATAACCCCACTGCTCACTGCCAGCAGTTCGATCCTGACCGGCTCGAGGTTCACTCAGCCTTCCAAGATTGATAAAATGAGGATTAGTGGGGGGAAATATGCTGGCTCTGTAAACTGCTTAGAGAGGGCTGTAAAGCACTATGAAGCAGTATATAAGTCTAAGTGCTATTGTTATTCAAGACTGGCTGCTGTTTAACCTAGAACCAGAGATGGGTTCCTACCGGTGCGGTCCAGTGCGGGTGCTCTGGTAGTAGCCTGCTGATGATGTAATTTAGGCGTGACGGCTCCGGTGCTGTCTGTGCCGGTCCGTGCATGCCACCATATTTTTTTCCTAATTTTTGGTGATTTTTCGGCACTCTGAGTATGCGCGGAAGTAAAATCATCCCTCTACGCATGCGCGGAACTAAAATTGCGCACCAGGACGCACGCATGCATGCAAGCATAGCAAGTGTGCGTGCGCAAAACGTCGCGATGTGCACCGGTAGGAAAAGGTAAAAGGAACCCACCCCTGCCTAGAACCTGTTTTTCCATGGGGAAGAGTTGGTGATCTTTCAGGCAGTCTGTCAGCATTGCAGCAAGAGGCAATGAGAACAAAGGACACCCATTTTCGACTTCTCCAAGAAGGCTAAAGGGACAGACAGAGCCACATCTGCCTGATTCTTTCTCTCGGCTGCTCCAGTTCCTCCTCCTCCTCTTCAACCCACCCACCCTCCACCCCACCAGTCTTTCTCATTATTTCTGATTACCATAAATCCAGCGCCACTGAAACACAGGAGAATCGCTTGTTAATTTCATGCCACATGCCACAGAAATAAATGGAATTGCCGAAGCCATGGCAAGGCTGCTGCGTTCTGCACATAAATAATGATCAGCTGTCTGTATCAGGAAAAGCAAAGTTGGGGGATTCACTGCTGAACACTTTCCATCCCCTCCTTTCCCTTTCATTGTTTTCCTGCGTTTGGGTCATGCTAAAGAAGAATGAATGTACTGGCTGGGAGAAGAATGAACATGATTTAATTTGGGCTTAATATGTCATGGGAAGGAGGCCATCGGGATTAGTACATCTTCTAGCATACTGTTCCCTGTGGCTAGTCCAGGAAATTATGGTTATACTATGGAGGAACCTTAGTGAGATGTGTGGCCTTCAAGGACCACCAGTGAAGGAATGCTGTCACAGAGAACTCTGGGGGTTGGCGGGAGGATGGAAAACAAGGAGGGCAAATGAATACAGAATAACAGAGTTGGAAGGGACCTTGGTGGTCTTCTAATCCAACTCTCTGCTCAGGCAGGAAACCCTATACCAGCGGTTCTCAATCTGTGGGTCATGACCCCTTTGGGGGTCGAACGACCCTTTCACAGGGGTCGCCTAAGACCATCGGAAAAAACATATTTCCGATGGTCTTAGGAACCGAGACACCGCTCCTCTATCCATCTCCAGGCGGGTCCACCCACATGCAAATAGACTACTGCAAAAAAAAACCTGTACCATGGGAACTTCTGAGCATGCACAGAAGCCAAATTTCCAGCACTGTGCATGGTCGGCATCTTGTTTTCAGCTTTTTTTTGCAATTTTCTTTTTAAAAATTCAGCATTGCACATGCGTGCGTGCAAAAAGCGCACGTGCGCCCACGAGGCGCGGCGATGCAGCGCAGGAGGAAGCGAACCAGCAGTGAGGTAAGTTAGAACCCACCCCTGAGTTTCCAAATAATTTTATTATTTTATGGTTGGGGGGTCACCACAACATGAGGAACTGTATTAAAGGGTCCTGGCATTAGGAAGGTTGAGAACCACTGCCCTATACCATTATAGACAAATGGTTATCCAATCTGTTCTTAAAAACTTCCAGTGTTGGAGCACCCACAACTTCTGGATGCAAGTTGTTCCACTGATGAATTATTCTGTCAGGAAATTTCTCCTTATTTCTAGGTTGCTTCTCTCCTTGATTAGTTTCCATCCATTACTTCTTGTCCTGCCTTCAGCTGCTTGGGAGAATAGTTTGACGCCCTCTTCTTTATGATGACAAAAGCAATCCTTTTTTGGTCAAGAGATCAGCTCTTCCAGTACAATGGCACAATGATGTTATCATTGTGATGGAAGGTTAAAATTTGGGGTTGCCTCTGTTGCCAGCAGTGAATGTATATTGTTGCAAGCTTGGCTGTGTGTGTGTGTGTGTGTGTGTGTGTGTGTGTGTGTGTGTGTGTGTGTGTGTGTGTGTGTGTGTGTGTGTGTGTGTGAATTGGATGTCTCCCTTAACCACTATCCACTTGAATGATTCCTGATGTTTGCAGTTCAGTTTTATGAGGGCTGGCCTGTGAGGTTTTGCTGCCTGAAATTAAAACAAGAGGGCAGCTCTTTTCATGCCATGAGCAAAAGCGAAGGGCTGACTCTATCACCAAACTAGCAATGGGAAGGTGTATTGAACTGCCTCCACAGGCTAGCTCAGGGGTCAGCAACCCGCGGCTCTGGAGCCGCATGTGGCTCTTTCATCTCTCTGCTGTGGCTCCCTGTTGTTCAAAATATGCGTCACAAGTGCCAATGTGCAACACCCAACGACGTGCAATTTATTTAGCTTTTCGACCCCCGGTAGGCTAACCATGGATAAATCCAAGAAAAGAAAAGTTTCAGAAGAAAACAGAACCTTTAATACAACTATATATGCTAGTTTTGTGGCAGCTCAGGAAATAGTCAGCCATGGGAAGAGTTTTGTGGTTCCCGGTATTTTCTTTTCTGTGGAAATGGCTGAGTGTTTAAGGTTGCTGACCCCTGGGCTAGCTTATGGTGCACATTAAGGCATGGTGGAAAGCAAATGCAGAGTTTGTCTTTTGGCAATCAGATGCCTTCTGCTTAGCCGCAGTAATGAGGGCTAGTGCTTTGTTAACAAACAAACCCCTTTGCTCAGCAATCATTTTGTGAGTGTGCCCATCACATGCCCTGAAAAATCCCCAACATGAAAATCCCCATAAAATCAGAGAATAGAGTTTTGATTGAACGTGGGTGAAACTGGCCCAGAATACATGTACCAAAATGTGCTTGGCCCAGGGGTGGGTTCTAACTTACCTCGCTGCCGGTTTGCTTCCTCCCGCGCAGGAACACATGCGCAATATCGAAAAATCTGAAAAAAAATAAATTTTAAAAAAGCCAAAAACAAGATGGCGACGCATGCGCAGTGCTGGAAACTCGGCTTCTGTGCATGCTCAGAAGAAAAAATAAAATAAAAAATGCAAAAAAAATGCAAAAAAGATTTTTTTAAAAAAAAAGATGACGGCGCCCACTGACCGAACCGGTTCTGTGATGTCATCGTGACATCACCAGCAGGGCACTACTGGTTCAGGCGAACCAGTCCGAACCGGGAGGAACCCACCTCTGCTTGGGCCCTTTAAAACTAGTAAACATCTCAAAGTTGCAATGATACAAGGCTAAATGAAGAACTTATCCTGCTCGCCAATGAGAGCGAAGGTGGCATTGAGGGTTCCAGGGAAGTACGATAAGACAAACATAACCACTGATTTGAAGGTTGCCATTGATTAACACCTAAGGTAAGTGAAGCACAAACCAGATAAAGCAACCTTGCCATTAACTTTTACTGCATTCAAGGTTAGAGACTGGATGTAGGAGATTCTGCTCTGAGCACTGACTTTAAAGTAAGCTTCTCGGAACAAAATGGGGCTTATTTCAGAGAACACATGCATAGCTCTGATCACCAGAGCCGCAGTGACACAGTGGTTAGAATGCAGTACTGCAGGCTAATTCTGCCGACTGCCAGCAGTTCGATTCTCACCAGGCTCAAGGTTGACTCAGCCTTCCATCCTTCCAAGGTTGGTAAAATGAGGACCCAGATTGTTGGGGGCAATAGGCTGACTCTGTAAACTGCTTAGAGAGGGCTGTAAAGCACTGTGAAGCGGTATATAAGTCTAAGTGCTATTGCTATTGCTCCTATTGATGCCTGTTCCTGTTTTGGGGTCCTTCTCCACACCAACTTTGTAGCAACAGCATGACAGCAGCAACCTCTGTGATCTCATGATGTCAGTTGGGTTCAAAAACCAAGTCATTTTCTTTGGAGCTGATCTGCTGTGTACAGGCAGTCGTCGACTTGCAACAGTTCATTTAGTGACCGTTCAAAGTTACAGTGGCACTAAAAAAAGGGACTTGTGACCATTTTTCACACTTACGACCATTGCACCATCCCCATCGTCAGCGATCAAAATTCTAATTATTTGCAATTGACTCATATTTATGATGGTTGCAGTCTCCCGAAGTCACGTGATCTCCTTTTGCGACCTTGACAAGCAAAGTCAATGGGGAAGCCAGATTCACTTAATGACCATGTTACTAACTTAACAATTGGAGTGATTCACTTAACAAATATGGCAGGAAAGGTTGTAAAATGGGGCAAAACTCACTTAAGTCTCACTTAGCAACAGAAATGCTGAGTTCACTTGTAGTCATAAGTCAAGAACTACCTATATTTAACACCACAAACGAATTCTTGCAAGGTTAATAGGAGCTTGATATCTTTAACCTCCCCACAGTGGTGGGTTGCCTGCGGGTTCGGACCGGTTCTTTAGAACCGATATCGGAAATTTACCTCAGCTCGCCGAACCGGCAGTGATGACTGGCGGTCCACGCTCCCAAACCGGTCCTCTGGTCACCGCGGCCTGAAAAAAAATCCTCTGCGCATGAGCAAAGGCTTCTGCGCATGCACAGAGGGTCATTTCCGGGTGTTTTGCACAAGTTGCAAAACGCGCACTTCCGTCACAATGTGAACCAGTAGGGAAGGTAATTGGAACCCATCCCTGCCTCCCCCTCATAGCAACCATTGGGACTTTTTTTTTATGTACAACCAATCAAACACATTTACAAATATGCTAAGGATACAGATGGGGAAATAAAAGGTGCAAGCAATTTATTTCCTTTCCCTTTTTCACTGTGTAGGGATGAGGAAATGTGTGTTACTGCGGAACATGGCAGCCCAGGAATAGGGCTGTTGTGTTTTTTATTCCTCGTTTTCAGGGTTTCAAGGTTGGCAGGTCAAAGATGATTTCCTTTGAGGAAAGCGGAAGAATGGAAGTGGTGCAGAAATTCCCTTATTCCTTTTCAAAGAGGCAAGATTTATTACAGTTATGCCTCTCTCTGCCTGTTAAAGGATTCCAGTTGTGCAATTGTCTTGTGGTTGAGGCTGCTTTCCAAAGGTGAAGGTTTGAGTTTGACAGCCAGTTAGAGCAAAATGCCAAAAGAAATGGGTCCAATTCATGGAGGGTGGGTTGCTAAGGCTGGAGCACTTCTCCAGTTTTAGGCTGACAAAAAAATCAACCTGCTAGCGGCGAGTGCATTCCAAAATGCTCGTCTCTTCTATCCTAGTTACTATACCTGGAGAAACAAAGCTGGTCTTTATAACCCTCTGTAAACCCTGGTTGCGACCAAATAAGCTGTGTGCTGTTAGATAAACCCACCGTTTCCCTCTGGAATGGAAAGCTGAGATTTGTCATTCTTCTTATCGCTCTGCTTTCATTTAAGGCACGGGAGAAAGTTCATTTATTTCTCAGCAGGCGTATATCTGGGAAAGGCTAGTGGGATGTCCTTTGCTAAATGCAAAAGCTTTCCCTTCCCTTCCAAACCGTGTGTATAATGAAGCGCGTTTGGCAAATTAAAGAAAGGAGGAAAGGAATTAATAATAATCGAACCCCACAAGTGCCATTAAGATCTTCACAGCGGTCGGCTTTCATGAGGGTTTTCTTTTTCTTTTTGAGAAAAGCATGCTTCACTGCAACGCCAGGGGAAACGCGTACGAAGGAGAATGCATTCTTTTGTTTCGCCTTCCAATGACCATGTCACTAAGCAACCTCTCAGTGGCTTGGTAGCTGTTTTCGTCCCCAGCCCATCAAAAGCTCCTATTAGCGCCCTATGATTCATAGTTCAACTGAATGGCTCATGAAATGTGTAAGAGGGGTGGTTTTTTAAAAAATTGGGGAGGGGGAAAATATTGTAATAAATGTAAATGACAGGCAAGGGTGTTTGCCCTAACTATGACTTGAAGTGAGCCAATGTCACGAGAACAAAGCCTGGGGAATAAACAGGGTGAACTTGAAATATTAATGCACAAAGGTAGACACGTCATAGTTGGAATAACAGAAACTTGGTGGGATCAAACACACGATTGGAACATACAGATAAAAGGATACAAACTCTTCAAAAAAAACCAGACTACACAAAAGAGGAGGTGGAGTTGCATTGTATGTAAAGGACCACTATGTTGCTACAGAGCTACATGTAACCAAAGAAGAAAACCCCTTAGAATACATATGGGTCAACATAAAAGAAAAAAAGAATGACATGACAATAGGAGTATACTATACTCAAACAGAAAAAAATGGACATCCTTTTTGCCAACCAGCTAACGAACATACGTAGGAAACACACTACAGTAATAACTACCCGGATATCAACTGGAAAACTAGTTCTGCACCAAGTGAGAAATCAAACAGATTCCTAACCAGCCTTGCTGACAACTTTGTTGTCCAAAAAGTGGAAGAGGGAACTAGAGGGACAACCATACTCGATTTAATACTTACAAACAGAGAAGAAGCGATAGAAGGAGTTGAAACTGCAGGTATGTTGGGTGAGAGTGACCACGTCATACTAAAATTCAACATAACGCAAACACAAACAATTTAACACAATGACACCAAAGTCTTAGATTTTAAAAAAGTCGATTACAATAAACTCAGAGAAAACTTGGGAAAGATCCCTTGGATGAAAGTCCTAAAGGGTAAAACAAATCAAGAAGCTTGGGAGACTCTTAAAAACACGATCAAAAAAGCCCAGAACAGCACAATACCGCTGAGAAAGAAAAACAAGAAATCCAAAAGGAAACCAGCATGGCTACACAAAGACCTCACTGACAAATTGAATGGAAAAAGGACAAATACAAAAAATGGAAAGAGGGACACATAACTAAGGCAGAGTACCAACAGATAGCTAGAACCTGTAAAGAAAAAATCAGGACAGCAAAGGCCCAGAATGAAGAAAGATTTGCAACAAATGTCAAAGATAATAAAAAAAGTTTCTTCCAACACATAAACAACAAGAAAAAAATCAAGGAAACAGTTGGTCCACTAAAGAGAGAAGACGGCAAAGAAGTAACAGACAACACAGACAAAGCAGAGCTACTTAACTCATTCTTTGCATCAGTCTTCACACAAAAGAAACTGCATCTCAACTAACCAGTAACACAACTGAAAAAAACAGATTCGAAACAAAATTTAACATAAGCAAAATTACAGTAAGCGATCACCTGTCTGAACTTGACGAATACAAATCACCAGGACCAGATGGATTACACCCCAGAGTCCTAAAGGAACTAGCAAATGTCATTTCAGAACCACTGCACCACATCTTCCAAAAATCCTGGAACACCTGAGGACTGGAAAAGAGCTGATGTGGTTCCCATCTTCAAAAAAGGAAAAAAATAGACCCAGGTAACTACAGACCAATCAGCCTAACATCAATACCCGGGAAAATACTGAAAAAAATAATTAAAAAAACAGATCTGCCACCACCTAGAAACAAGCAAAGTAATAACCAGCAGCCAACATGGGTTTGTTAAGAAGAAATCATGCCAAACCAATCTCATTTCATTCTTCAACACTGTGACCAAATTAGTAGACCAGCAAAATATAGTGGACATAATATACTTGGACTTCAGCAAAGCATTTGACAAAGTCAGCCACAACCTACTTCTTCGTAAGCTAGAAAAAAGTAATATAGACAACTACACAACCAGATGGATTAACAACTGGCTGACTAACTGTACCCAATGAGTAGTCCTCAATGGGTCTAAGTCCACATGGAGAGAAGTAAGCAGTGGGGTACCACAAGGTTCCGTCCTAGGCCCAGTACTCTTTAATATCTTCATAAATGACCTAGATGAAGGAATAGAAGAGGAACTAACCAAATTTGCAGATGATTCCAAGCTGACGGGAGTAGCTAATACCCCAGAGGACAGGCTTGGGATCCAGATGGATCTTGACAGACTTGAACACTGGGCCCAATCTAATAAAATGAAATTCAATGCAAAGAAAAGTAAAATCCTACACCTAGGTAAGAAAAACCAAAGATATACTTATAAACTGGGTGAAACCACACTCAATAGCAGTGACTGAGAGAGGGATCTTGGAGTCTTAGTGGACAACCAACTAAATATGAGCCAGCAATGTGCAGCAGCAGCCAAAAAAGCCAATGCAATCCTAAATTGCATTAATAGAGGGATACAATCTAGGACTAGGGAGGTACTAATACCACTCTATAAAGCCTTAGTTAGACCACACTTAGAGTACTGCATCCAATTTTGGTCACCACACTACAAGAAAGACATTGAAACTCTAGAGAAAATGCAGAGGAGAGCAACCAGGATGATTAGGGGACTGGAAACTATAACATATGAAGAGCGATTGATGGCTCGGGGCCAGGTTACCTTCGGGACCGCATCCTGCCGCATACCTCCCTACGACCGGTTAGGTCCCACAGAGCGGGTCTCCTCCAGGTCCCATCGACCAAACAATGCCGGCTGGCGGGGCCGAGGGGGAGAGCCTTCTCTGTGGGAGCCCCCTCCCTTTGGAACCAGCTCCCTCCAGAGATCAGGACTATCCCCACCCTGCTGGCCTTCCGTAAAGCAATAAAAACTTGGCTCTTCCGGCAGGCGGGGTATGAATGAAAGTTATTTTTAAATTATGGATAGCATTTTAATATGGCTTTTTTAAAAATTGTTTTTACCTGTTATATGTTTCTATACATGCTGTGAGCCGCCCATAGTCCCTCGGGAGTTGGGCGACATAGAAATTTTAATAAATAAATAAATAAATAAATTGTAGGAACTGGGCATGGCCAATCTGGCGAAGAGAAGGACCAGGGGTGACATGATAACAGTGTTCTAATACTTATGGGGCTACCACAGAGAGGAGGGGGTCAGGCTGTTTTCCAAGGCACCAGAAGGCCAGACAAGGAACAATGGATGGAAGCTGACCAAGGAGAGATTCAACCTGGAAATGAGGAGAAACTTTCTGACGGTGAGAGCGATCAACCAGTGGAACAGCTTGCCTGCGGAGGTTGTGAGAGCTCCAACACTTGGGACTTTCAAGGAGAGATTGGACTACCATTTGTCCGAAATGGTGTAGGGACTCCTGCTTGAGTGGGGGATTGGACTAGATGACCTACAAGGTCCCTTCCAACTCTAATAATCTGTAAATCTGTAAATCTATAAACAACAATGTCAAAGCAATGTCAGAACAATGTAGAATCATTATAGGAGTAAAGTCCCAAATCCTGCTGGAGTTCTGGTTCAAGAAGCACAGAACAATGTGCTTCTTAGATGTGCCATGTAAAGTAGGGTTTTTGCGTTTCTGAATCCGGACTCAAAAGCTATGATAGCTTGGGTTTTTGTTTTTCACTTACTGAATACTTTAGTGTTCTGCCAGGACAGTGTGCGGCGGCAGCCAAAAGAAGCCAATGCCATCCTAAGCTGCCTTAATAGAGGGATAGAATCAAGATCATGTGAAGTTCCAGTACTGCTTTACAAAGCCTTAGTAAGACCACATTTGGAATACTGCATCCAGTGGTGGGATTCAGCTGGTTTGCACCGGTTTGCCCGAACTGGTAGCTAACCATGCCCAGTCACACCCCTTGCCGCTCCCAGCCACTCACCTCGGATGAGGCTGATATGTCCGACAATGGCTTTGACTGGGCTCCCGGTGCTGTTCAAGACCGAAGGGATGGTGGCCCATTGGCCCTGGATAGCGGGGCTCACTTGGGAATCGGATGAAGCTGCGGAAGTTTTGGGACTCCCAAGCAGCTCAAGCAGGGCTTCGCGCATCCTCAGGAGCCTCTCCGGCTGCCCAAGACAGCGCCTCCGGGCACCAACACTGCCTCAGGTTCTGCGCTCTATTGCTTCATTGCCATCGCCCTCCCCCTAAAACCACTTTGCTCCCAGCATCCTGGCTGGGAGGCTGCATGCCTGCATGGCTGGAAGGCACATGGCCACGCTGGCCGAGAAGCCGCATGGCTGCACTGGCTGGGAGGACGCTCGCCCGCCTGGCTGGGAAGCCGCATGGCTACACTGGCTGGGAGGACGCTCGCCCCCTTGGCCAGGAAGCCACATGGCCACACTGGCCGGGAAGACGCTCGCCTGCCTGGCTGAAAAGTCGCATGGCCGCACTGGCCGGGAGGACACTCGCCTGCCTGGCTGGGAAGCTGCATGGCTGCACTGGCTGTGAGGACACTCACCCCCCTGTCCGGGAAATCGCTGCATTGGCTTGGAGAACACTGTCCTCCCTGGCTGGGAAGCCGCATGGCCATGCTGGCTGGGAGGACACTTGCCCCCTGGTTGGGAGGCTGCTCACCTGCCTGGCCAGTGTCAGAAGAGAGGATTCCCTGTGGGACAGAAGTTTTGTCTAGAAGGAAAAGCATACAGAAACCCAGTTTGATCATAAGGTACAGTATCCAAATGTTATGTCCCATATTTCCCACAACTAGAAATTTTTAAATTGCATACTTGTAGCATAAGTACATAAGTAGACTTCTTTTATTGTTTAGTAGAAACAAATTCTATTAACAAAGGAATAAGTAGAGGGTGGAAAATTTGGAGGAGCTGAAATTGCTGTTCACTTCTTGCATTATCCCTAGCAGTACCTTAGAATTTAGAATGAAAATAAAAATATTGGACCCTGTTTCCACACAATTGCTTTGTACTGTATTTTCCAATTATTTAAATAAGCTCATGTGATAACTTTTTCTACAAACTGTTCACGTTGACTATTTTGATAGGCTCTCTGAATTTGCAGAAAGGGTCCTCTGAGAAGGGTGAATTTGCAGTATTAAAAAAGAAGACAGAGAATGGTGATTTAATGATTGATCTATATGCTCTACCAATTATCTGAGGCCTGGGTCCCCATTTGTACCACCCAGAGGGCCAATGTATGCCTGTACATATCTCGCTAGTTGCTTGGCAATTCATCTACTCCACCTGCATTTATATATCCTTCAAAATATGTTTAAACTTTTTTAAAAAATGGGAAGCTGACTTGCCACAAAGCAAAACACTATCCTCCAGAAAAATCATTTATTTATTTCTTTACATTCCATCATTATTTGTATAAGTAATTCAAAGCAGCAAACATTCCAAATATCCCTCCTCCTCCTCTTTTCCCCACCACAGTCCTGTGAGGTAGGCTGCGCTGAGAGAAGGAATGACTGGCCCAAAATCAGCCAGTCAGTTGTTAACTCACTGAGCCATTTCTGAACTTTTCTGCAATGTGAAAAAGAGAGCTATCTGCAGCCAGTGTTTTGTTTAGAAGTGCATCCACCTGTCTTGAAAAAGAAGAAAAATTATAAGGGTAGGACTGTGCATTGCTATGGTGGACAGGGATGCATTTGTCTGCAATTCTTTAAACAAAATATGGCCTTTTCTGGAGAAGAAAGGCAACTGCATAATCCCAGGGAAAAATATATATATATATACACATACATACATACATACATACACATTTGAATCCAAAATGCAGTGGTACAGTACAAGAGGGCAAGTAAGAATACACAATTAAGAAATGTTATTTGAAATAGCTGCTTTGTAAGCTTATCTGTGGCAAGTCTTTCCAGCCAAAACTTCCCAGTTTTGTAAAAAGCATTCACAACAATAAATATGCATCAGAATCCAAATATAGGGTTCCAACTTTAGGTGACATTTATGGCTGCTTATTTTGTTTCTATTACTAGTAAAGGAATGATGAGAAATTGTCATTTTTATAATTATTCCTGAAGTGGTGTGAGTGTAAAAGGCAGCACTGATCACTGACCATAACAGCACAAGAACAGGCACTAAGCACCAGATCCATAGAAGCAGGGGTTTACCACACTAGATAGAACCAGGGGTAGGTTGTAACTTACCTCGCCACCGGTTTGCTTTCTCCCACGCCACCTGGCTGCGCACGCATTGCACGCCATGTGGCTGCGCCGTGCCGGCACGCACATGCGCAGTGCCAAAAAACAAGCAAAAAAGAGCAAAAAAAGAGCAGAAAACAAGATGGCACGCATATGCACAGTGCCAAAAACTCGGCTTCTGTGCATATGCAGAAGCAAACACCAGCAAAAAATCCCCCCCAAAAAAAATTTCCCCCAAAAAAAATTCAAAAAAAAGATGGCCGCATCCATGGACCGACAGAACCGGGTCCGTGATGTCACCAGTGGTTTACTACCGGTTCTATAGAACTGGTGCAAACCAGGAGGAACCCACCTCTGAATAGAACCCAAGGGGTAGATCAGTGTCTCTCAGCTGAAAGATGTATGGACTTTAACTCCCAGAATTCTCCAGCCAGCCATCAAGGAGTTTCCACAGAAGATTGTGGAGAATAAAAGAGCTAAGAATCTGTGGGAGTTCCAGATCCAGAAGGAAAGGCAGGCATTAGATAATCAACCAGACACTGTAGTAGTAGACAAATTAATAGACAAAGACCAGAAGAGCTCTCGAGGCTCTTGAGTGATGTCGATTGGCCACGCCCACCCACGCCCACCCAGTCACACCAACCCAGTCACATGACCACCCAGCCATGCCTACCCAGTCACATAACCACCGAGCCATGCTTACCAAGCCACGCCCACAGAACTGGTTGTTAAAAATTTGAATCCCACCACTCATCCAGTCCTAGTCACCACAGTATAAAAAAGATGTTGAGATTCTAAAAAGAATGCAGAGAAGAGCAACAAAAATGGAGGCTAAAATGTATGAAGAAAGGTTACAGGAATTGGGTATGTCTAGTCCAGGGGTCTGCAACCTTAAACCTTAAAGAGCCATTTGGACCCGTTTCCCACAGAAAAGAAAACACCGGGAGCCACAAAATCTGGGTGGGCGTGGCCAACACAATGTCATTCACTCACTCCCACCCAGTCACATGTCCTCCCTAGCCATGCCTACCCAGCTGGTCATTAGGGCAGACAACTGGTTGTTAAAAAACACCACAAAACCCTTTGACACCCCTCTCCCTCTCTCCCCCTCTTTCCTCCTCCCTCTCTCTGTGTATCTATCTGTGTATCTCTCTCTCCCACCCTCTCTCTCCCCACTCTCTGTATGTGTGTATATAATCCCAGGGATCCCCCCTCTCTCTGTATCTGTGTGTGTGTGTGTGTGTGTGTCTATGTCTCTCCCCCCTCTCTCTGTCTCTCTCTCCCTCTCTCTGTATGTCTCTCTCCCCTCTCTCTCCCCATCTCTGTGTTTCTGATATGAAGCGTCGAGCAGGCCATGAGGCACTCTCGCAGTGCCTTGTGCACCATAGTGAACTTTAGCGTGCTTCACATTGGGGGAGATGGTGTCCCCTTCTCCTCCTGGAGCCAATTACGACATGGAGCCACAATGCGACCCTGTCCCACTCGCTCCTAGCAACAGGATGCGGCTTACAGCTCCGAGCCCAAAGTGGCGGGAGGCGAGGGCTGCCTTGAGCCAAATGTGGCCCAAAGGAAAATATAGGGCCACTTCAGTCCTGCACTAAGGTTCTGGCCATCACCTTGCCATGTCCCCTTCCTCCCCCCCCAGCAGCTCTTTGGCCAAGCGTGGCAGGCGCGAGCTCCAGCCCCAAGCGGCAGGAGGCAAAAGCTGTCTTGAACACAAATGTTGCATGAAGGCATTTACAGGGCTTCGCTCCTGCACTAAGACTCCAGTGACCCTCCTCCTCCTCCTCCCACTCCTTCTCCTCTTGCAACCCTTTGTTGGCTGTGGTGAGACTGGGAGGGTGCGTACGAGCGGGAAAGCCCTCCTCAAGCAAGCGGCCGGGCTCAGCGAAAGTGCAGAAAATGTGCACACAGGGTGAATGGGTATTCACTTGAGGGGGGGTTCCCTATTTGTGCGCACCCTCCCGGCCCCACCATAGCCGGCCAGAGGATCGCGAGAGGAGACGGAGGGGGAGGAGGAGGAGGGTCGCTCTCACCGGGTTTCTGAGAGAGAAGAGACACAGAGGCAGACAGAGATACAGAGATACATACACACACACTGCTTTAATTGAAAAGCATCCTCCAGGTGGCAAAAATTCCCCGTGCACATTTTAAAGCTGCAGCTGGGCACTGTCCCCCTTTCTGTTGTCCCCTCCTCCCAGATCCCATTCCCACCCCGCCAGCCCTCGTGATAGTGAGGCCGGCGTCAGTTGCAGCTGGGTTGGGCTAGTGTCTCGGGGCGGAGAGCAGGTTGTGCATCTCCCCAAGCGACCAAGGCATGCCCAGCACGAACAAGGGCTGGAAGAAGCTCCAGCAAGAATGAGGCACCAGAGAATCAGCCCCAGTCGCTTTTCTATCCACCGCCATTGCCCTTACTTTCTCAGGCTAGGCAAGGAGTGACTGGGAGGGGAAGGCGAGGGGCAGGGCCAGTCAGTGATGGGATCACCTGACAGGGAGCTACAGCAGAGGGCCCAAAGAGCCACACGCAGCTCCAAAGCCGCAGGTTGCAGACGCCTAGTCTAGTCTAATGAACAGAAGGACTAAGACAGGCCTGTCAAACTAGTGGCCCGCGAGCCAGATGCATCATGCACAGGCCACGCACGCCCAGCTCCATAAAGGCAAAAAACATCACGATACATCATGTGACGCAATCAAGTTTGACAACCATGGACTAAGGTGACATGATAGCAGGGTTCCAATATTTGAGGGGCTCCTACAAAGATGAGGGGGTCAAAACTATTTTCCAATGCACCAAAATGCAAGACATGAAACAATGCTTGGAAACTAATCAAGGACAAAAGCAACCCTAGAACTAAGGAAAAATTTCCTAATGGTGAGAGCAATCAACCAATGGAATAACTAGCCTTCCGAAGTTTTTGGTACTCCATCACTGGAGGCTTTGAAAAAGAGGCTGGACAACCATTTGTGTGAAATGGTACAGGGGCTCCTGCTCAAACAGGGAGTTGGACTGGAAGACTTCTGAAGTCTCTTGCCACTCTGTTATTCTATGTTCTACAGCAGGGGTGTCAAATTCACGTTGGCGGTGTCACGTAACATATTGGGACTTTTTTCCCCTTTGCTAAACTGAGCATGGGCATGGCCAGCGCATGATGCATCCGGCCCAGGAGCCGAGAGTTTGACAGCCTTGTTCTACAGCATTCCTGCTTCTTTCTTTCACCACCTTTGTATCAATGCTATGATGAGGACAGCTGAGCTGAGATATAGTGACTACCCCAGGTTGCCCAATGAGGACAGCTGAGCTGAGATATAGTGACTACCCCAGGTTGCCCAATGAGGACAGCTGAGCTGAGATATAGTGACTACCCCAAGTTGCCCAATGAGGACAGCTGAGCTGAGATATAGTGACTACCCCAGGTTGTCCAATGAGGACAGCTGAGCTGAGATATAGTGACTACTCCAGGTTGCCCAATGAGGACAGCTGAGCTGAGATATAGTGACTACCCCAGGTTGCCCAATAACATTGTGGCTGGTGCCTGGATCTCTACAATCCTAGCTCAAGACACTTGAACTATTGCTGCTGGGTTGACCTCACAAAAACCAGAACCGAGAGGCAAAAAGACTTTGGTTTCTTCACCATATACAGAGTGATTCATCAAATAAAGCGAAGAAGGCTTCAGCCTACGATTAAAGGATAAACATTACCAAATATTTTGACTGGTTAAGGTTATCATGTGGTCTGATGACATTATCTCATGGAACGAATTGCCATAAATCTAAAGGAGGCAAGAAAGCAAACAAATCCAAGAGCTGAAACTCCTGGAAATAAATCATTATTCCCTTTAAACTAAGTTTTTATTTGCCTGTACAGTATCTTAGAGGGAAAATATGTACATATTCTATAAGGAAAACCATATATTGGGTATGCCCAGCTTCTTTAAAACAAATATAAAAATTCTCTTTTGGACTGAATTCTATTAATATATTCCTACTTATTGGGTTGATAACTAACATCTGGTTGTTTTAGGATGATTTTGTACCATCTCAGCAACTGGAAATTTAGGGGTTAAGCCTGGCTCCTTAAATGTGATTGTCATGCTAAAATAGTTCTCCTTCCACTTAGGCTAAACATTGTCTAATAATTGGGCCAGTTCTGATCTTTTGAAGAAAGGAACTAATAAACTAATAGGCTGCTAGAGCTGAATTTGTGGGAACAGGTCTAATCCCCACTGCTCAGAGTTTCACCAAAAAGAAATAAAGACCATAAGGACAGATGATGGGGAAAGCAGGGGGTGGGCCATTGGCTAAATATTGGGGCTGACATATATGTTTCTTTTCTTTGTAGGTTCATGCAAGAAGCAGTATAGTGAAATGCCTACTGTTGCTGTACTTGCCATCTTCCCATCTCCCCTCCAAGAGGGGAGAACCTCTTCTTTGATGAATTTTACCAAAGAATTTTTCAATAGGAGTAAGTGCTTCAATTGCCTGTACCATTTCAGGAAGCGTGGGAGGGAGGTACTGTTTATGTTTGAATGTGAGTAAGGGAAGTACTGGTAACATGAAGCCAACCTTGATTTATCTCAAGAAAGCTAAGCAAGGTCTTTACCTTTATCTTAAAGTGAATATAAAGATAAAACCAGAAGCTTTTCTTTTGGGCTTAATGGAAAAAGACTTGAGAAAAAATTTGGAACTTTGATGTTATATATGTTGATGCAGGGGAGGGTTCCACTTACCTT
This sequence comes from Diadophis punctatus similis, assembly GCA_023053685.1. Lineage (NCBI taxonomy): Eukaryota > Metazoa > Chordata > Lepidosauria > Squamata > Dipsadidae > Diadophis > Diadophis punctatus. The sequence continues at coordinate 148,092,526 of JALIGW010000001.1, forward strand.
CGCCACCGGTTCACATTGCGATGTTTCACACGTGTGCACGCTACACTTTGACTGGGCTCCCAGTGCTGTTCAAGGCCGAGGGGGGGTGCCCCATTGGCCCCGGATAATGGTTGACGAAAATGTTTCTACAACATGTATACCGCTTACACGGGGTACCACGATGCATAATTTTGGATAGAGGAGTACAGTTCACTGCCAGGTTTTGGCGGAACTTTGTACAACTGATAGGATCCTCACAGGGGTTGAGCTCTGCATTCCATTCTAGCACCAATGGAACAGCGGAGAGAGCTAATGCTATGATAGAATGCTACTTAAGATGTCATGTATCATACCAGCAAACTGACTGGTCAAGCTTGATATCTTTCGCTGAAGTAGTGTATAATAATGCTGTACATCGTAGTACTGGTCTCACGCCTTTCCAGGTGGTATATGGAATGGAATTCTCCACAATTCTGGAGTTGGATTTGAAACCCCAATGCTCAGAAACCCCGAAGGAATGGGCTGACAAGATTCGAGAAGGGTGGGCCCGGGTGAAGTTAGCTTTAAGGCGAGGGGCTGAGGAATACAAAAAGTATGCTGATAAAAGTTGAGCGAATCATAAACCTTTCCAGGTCGGGGATCGGGTGTATTTATCAACTAAATATCTAAAACTTTGAATACCTAGTAAGAAATTAGATCCTAAATATCTTGGCCCATTTCCAATAACTCGGGTGATTAACCCTGTAACGGTAGCATTGAAATTACCACCCTTATTAGGAAAGGTTCATCCCGTTTTTCACATTAGTCTACTTAAGCCTGTAGAAGTAACTCAAGTCCTTCCAACAACCACTGGTCCCATATACAGGGACCATTACGAGGTAGATGAAATCCTTGACTCCAGACTATTTCGGGGCAACCTCCAATATCTGGTGTGCTGGAAAGGGTATCCATTTACGGAGGCTACTTGAGTGGCAGCGCATGACATGAATGCTGAACGACTGTTAAGACGGTTGCATTGACGATATCCACACAAACCAAGACCCATTCGGGACCATTAGAATGTTGCTAACCCTTCTGCGTTGTCTCCCGCAGGTGGACCCCTGGTAGAGGGGAGCCGCCTGTCATGCCAGGGCTCGACACATGCACCTTGGGGGGAGGGAGAGACACTGAAAGTAGGGCCAGATGTTTGCCAACACAATGGACTATTCACAGCAGTACAGACGCCTGATACCGATGAATGATGTCACATTAGCTGAGACGCAGGGTAACCCGGGCGGAGTGAAGCTGAAGCCGGAAAAAAGACCGTTTGAAACCATGTGAAGCTGCTGAACAGCTGAGAGGGGGAGGGCTTACAGCACCGGATGGTGGTTTGGTGGGGATGATGGTGGGGAATTGCATAAATAGCGCTGAGAGGCGGATTCTCGCAGCGTTGACTTTGACCTGAATTGGTTCGGCATGGACTGAGCTCTTACCTGTAGCATGATTAAAGCTGAAGTCTATACTTTTGAAAGTGTCTTGGAGTCATTTACCGCACAGGTTTGGCTTAGCTAGTCCGAGAGGATGTGAGAGAGATTCAGCATGGACTTTGCTCCCTCTGCTGGCCTGCCTGCAAATATTCTGTTATGTGCAGAAGCTGTTTAGATACAACGGGATCTGCTTTGCTGCTTGTTCCAAAATTGATACAGGTAGTCCTCGACTTACAACAGTTCATTTAGTGACCATTTGAAGTTATAGTGGCACTTGAAAAAAGTGATGTATGACTATTTTTCATACTTAAAGACCACTGTACCGTCCCCATGGTCACATGATCAAAATTCAGATGCTTGGCAACTGATTCATATTTATGACAGTGGCAGTGACCCAGGCTCATGTGATCCCCTTTTGCGACCTTCTAACAAGCAAAGTCAATGGGGGAGCCAGATTCACTTAACAACCATGTTACTAACTTAACAACTGCAGTGATTCACTTAACAAGTGTGGTAAGGAAGTTTGTAAAACAGAGGTGAAATCCAGCAGGTTCTGACAGGTTCTGGAGAACCTGTAGCGGAAATTTTGAGTAGTTTGGAGAACCGGCAAATACCACTTCTGCCTGGCCCCAGAGTGGGGAGGGAATGGGGATTTTGCAGTATCCTTCCCCTGCCATGCCTACCAAGCCATGCCCAAGAACCGGTAGGGAAAAAATTTTGCATTTCACCCCTGGGCCAAAATTAACAAATGCCTCACTTACTCTTGCCTCACAATCAGGAGGTTGTGAGTTTGATCCTAGGTAGAGGCAGATGTAGGGTCTCCTGCTTGGGCAGGGAGTTGGACTAGATGACCTGCAAGGTCCCTTCCAACTCTGTAATCTGTAATAATAATTGGGGTCATAAGTTGAGGACTACCTGTACCACAGAGTGAAATGGACTGAGAGACACAAGAAATAAGAGCCGATTTTTTTCCCCACATCAGTACAAAAGGACATGAGAGTTTATTGATCTCACCAGTATTATCCCAGAACTCAAATGATGAAGCAAAAAAAAAAAACCTGAAGAGTTGGGTGTTTTCCCACCATATATGAAATATTGGTGTTGGAAACATTCCATTTGAAGCTGTGGATATTGCAGTGGAACAAAAAATGTTCAGTCTGGTGGAAAGGAGAAAGAGGTTGGTGGACTGGGGGTAAATCAAAGGAACGAGTTGCTGAAAAAGCTAGCTTTGAAAATTCCCTGTGTTGGCTGTTAAATATTCATTTTGATGTTACTGCTCAGCACAGCAATGCTGGAGCTCATAAAGAGGTAGACTGTTTATGATGAAACAGGTTATTTGGCAGTACTTTATTTCAACCAGTTTTATCAGTGTCCAAACTTAATGTAACTCTGTTTGGATCTTTATGTGGGACTAGGATGGCCATGTGTCAGAATATATGAGGGCAGTTGTTTGTTGGAATGCAGCCTCCCTGGTTCATCTTGAGAAGCTGGTTAATACTAGCCTAGGAGACACCAGGGAATTTCACAGCTGCAGATAAGTAAGTCTGACTGTTTTTGATCTCAGATCAAGCTGGCTTGCCTGTCACCTGGCTACAATTCTTCCCCAGGTAGTGAGACTCGATGAGTTTGTAGATGCAGGTGAAATGCAAAGTTTCTGTCTTTGGGACAATGTGTGCGTGGTTGCCATACCTGGGCAACTCCAAACACAGATAAAGACAGAAACTTCAGAATGCAAATCTGAATTTATTTCAATGTACTTCAACCCTGAAGCACACCCACACTGATATTTTTCCCCCTTTTACAAGCACACATCACCACAATGCACTAATAGGTGGCATACCTTTCTAATAGGTGTGCTGGCCAAGAGGTGATTTTGTCTTGTCTTTGTTTTGCTTGGGAAATACTTCTCTACCAGTCTCTTGACCCCCCCAAGCCTCCCCTTTTCAAGTCTGGTTTCAATTATTATGCAGATTTGAGAAGCACTTATCTTTTTCATCGGGTCTGTTTTAGATTCTTTGGCCTCCTAATTTTTCAGAGTGGTTAGTAATTTTGGCAGGATCATAAGTATAATCTCTCACCAACGGAGGAGGATTAGACACAATGCCTTGCAATATATCAAGCTGCCCTATTGAAGGTTTTAGCCACTTTTTGGAGTGAAGGAGCAGAAGCAAATAAGTTGAAATGGCAACCGTAAGTAGGTTGCACCCAGGTTCAACATGGACTTTTGCTGAAGGAAACTGGCCGGCATTGGGCTTGCCTTCCTGGAGCAAATGTTAAAAGAAACTTTCCATGCTTCTCCACAGCTTGCTGGTGATGCAGTGGTTAGAATGCAGTTATTGCAGAGGTGGGTTCCTGCCGGTGCGGTTAATAGCTGTTGTTCGGCGCAGAGCCGAAGATGCTGCTGCCGTTCGCGGCGCAGAGGCTTTCCCCGGGCGCTGCCGCCCCCTGCATGGACACCGCCAATTGCGTTCTTTTGCCCTCTGCACATGCGCAAAGCGTTCTGCATGCGCAGAGAGCAAAAGAACGCAATTGGCGGCGTCCATGCGGGTGGGGAAAGCGCCCAGGGAAAGCTCCCGCGCCGCGAACGGCAGCAGCGTCTTCGGCTCTGCGCCGAACAACAGCTATTAACCGCACCGGCAAAAACAGGCAGGAACCCACCTCTGAGTTATTGATGTTATTTAGTGTATGGCATATCATACATGGACTAGCAGTATATATTAACGTTTCGCCTAGAATGCAGTATTGCAGATAAACTCTGCTCACAGCCTGGAGTTTGATCCTGACAGGGCTTAAGGTTCACTCATCCTTCCAAGGTTGATAAAATGAGGAGCCAGGTTGTTGGGGGGCAATAAGCAAATAATGCTTCTACATTGTACACCACCTACAGAGTGCTGTAAAGTGCTATGGGATGATATATAATCCTAAATGATATTGCTATTTATGATTTTTAAAATTCCTCAATATCTCTGCTAGGACATTGTGGGGAATCAAAACTGATGATACCTTATAGCTGCACATCATCTGACCACTGATGGTTCAGCTCTGGAGGGGCCCTCTAATGTGAGAGAAGTATTTTAAGATCTAGACCTTCATCCGATAGTAAAAATAAGGGGGTGGAGGACACGTACCTGCATGTTTTATTTATACACATATGCTGGATCCTTCACACAGCTGCTAAGCAAGCAGGACACATAGCTGGAAAGTGTGTCCAGGGGATATGATCAATGGATCCAATCCTGTTTCTGATCACTTGAATATGTAAGGAAGTGGAACACCATGAGTTCCCCATGGCATCAGAATTAAGAGTGGATATCACGGGTGAAATAGCAATAGCAATAGCACTTAGACTTACATACCGCTTCATAGTGCTTTACAGCCCTCTCTAAGCGGTTTACAGAGTTCAGCATCTTGCCCCCAACAATCTGGGTCCTCATTTTACCGACCTCAGAAGGATGGAAGGCTAAGTCAACCTTGAGCCGGTGAGATTTGAACAGCTGAACTGCTGAACTAGCAGTCAGCTGATGTAGGTTGCAGTGCTGCTTTTAACCACTGCGCCACCTCGGCTCTATCCATCAGGTTCTGACAGGTTCTGGAGAACCGGTAGCAGAAATTTTGAGTAGTTCAGAGAACCGGCAAATACCACCTCTGGCTGGCCCCAGAGTGGGGTGGGAATGGAGATTTTGCAATATTCTTCCCTCAGGAGTGGGGAGGGAATGGGGATTTTGCAGTATCCTTCCCCTGCCATGGCCACCAAGCCATGCCCACCAAGCCATACCACGTCCGCCACACCCACAGAACCCGTAGTAAAAAAAAATTGGATTTCACCACTGGTGGATGTATTCATAAGATTTTAAAATATTGGTTTCAGTGCCCGAGACATGTGTAAACCTAGCATTCCTTGGAACTGCAGTTGTGATCTATCCTACAAACTAAAACACAGGAAAATATGGCAGTTAAAAATCTCCCTTGTTTCCAAGGGAATTTAATCATTCCACAATCCATTCAGCTACTTTGTTGGTAGCAACCATGCTTGCTCTGCAAAAATAGCTCGGCTAGCCCAGATAGGTTTTAAATTAATTATTTTGTCACTGCGGTTGATAGATTTGTTGTAAAGAGATAGGGTCGCTCATGTTCCTCATGCCAATAACTCCAGCAGTTTAATTTTGTTTTCAAGGGCAGTTGATTTATCCTCAAAAGCTTTTCCAGGTTTTGTACAGCTATTGCTTTGAGTTTCCAGAGAGAAGTTCCTTTAGGGGGCTGACAGGCACACCTGTTTTAAAACAGAAATTATGTAAGCAAATTCTCCCTGCTTCACGGTGCTCCTCTGGTGGCCCGTCTACCTTTTTCTTTATTTATTGGTGTGAGCCAAAGTCTTGTCCAGCCTTCCTGATGGGATTCTTCAATGCCTCTATTTCAGTTTCTAAAAATTGCTCTGCCGTGTTGAATGTCTATGCTAGATGCCGAGACTCTGGAATGAGTGCAGAGAAGAGCAACAAAAATGATTAGGGGGCCGGAGGATAAAGAGTAAGAAGAACGGTTACAAGAATTGAGTATGTCTAGTCTAGTGAAAAGGAGGACACCGGGGGGGAAGGGGGGAGCCGAGGTGGTGCAGCGGTTAGAGGCAGTACTGCAGGCCACTTTAGCTGAATGTGATCCGCAGGTCAGCGGTTCAAATCTCACCGGCTCAAGGTTGACTCAGCCTTCCATCCTTCCGAGGTAGGTAAAATGACGACCCAGATTGTTGGGGGCAATATAAATATACACTGCTTACTGGTGTAAACCGCTTAGAGAGTGCTTGCACTGTGAGGCGGTATATAAATCTCACAAAATAAATAAATAAATAAATACATGATAGCAGTATTCCAGTATTTGAGGGGCTGCCACAAAGAAGAGAAGGTCAACTTATTTTCCAAAGCACCAATAGGAAAAAACAAGAAACAATGGATGGAAACTAACCAAGGAGAGAAGCAATCTAGAACGAAGGAGAAATTTCCTAACAGTGAGAGCAAGTAACTAACCAAAAGTATAGCTTGCCTTCAGAAGTTGTGGGTGCTCCATCACTGAAGGCTTTCACAAAGAGACAGAAATGATTTTTGTCTGAAAAATCATTTGTCTGAAATGATATAGGATCTTCTGCTCTAGCAGGGGGTTGGACTGGAAGGCCTCGGAGGACCTTTCTTTTGTTAAGTCCTGGTACTGAACAGGCTGGAGACAGTAGTGTAACTAACAGCACTTTATTGTATAACAGTGAGATCCAGCAAAGGAACCAGCCTGACAGCTCTTCCTTTTATACAGGGCTGTTGGCTAGTTCAACCAATCAGCGATCTCCATTTTCCCGCTCAGAAAAGCGGAGCTTGGAGTAAACAGTTTAGTCTGAATACATAACACTATTATTATCCTAACTCTATTATTCTATGTTCTATCTTGGGATATTGGATTTATGAAAAGCTTTGGGTATGGTTCTCCAAAAGACCTCCGAATATTCTGTAGAGATTCTCAGTCATCCAGGTCATGGTTGTCCCAAAGGTGCTTTTTCAGGAGGCAACTGGACTTTCTTGTTTTTTTTCTTTTGAAGATATTTTGCTTCTCATCCAAGGAGCTTCCTCAGCTTTGACTTCTTCCCCAATATCCTGTCAGAGCTGAGGAAGCTTCTTGGATGAGAAGCGAAACATCTTCAAAAGAAAAAACAAAAAAGCCCAGTTGCCTCCTGAAAAAGCACCTTTGGGACCTCCAAATATAATTTTACCAATATGCAATTTGACAGAGGAAGATAATGACTGGAAAGTGACATTGTAATTACCTTTTGTTTTAATTCTGAACAAATGAAGTGGAACCGGACATCTTCTGGGGCCCCACTTCCTAAGCCTCCAGGAGACATTTAGAGGCCATGTGCAAATCCTGCTCTAAATTACCTTGTTTGTGTTGGGCTTAATGTGATGCATAACCCACCAATTATGGTTTAGCATGCTATGCAACCAGGCCACAGCAGCCTGTTCCACAAAACTATATGGTTTTAAATCCTGTGTCCTAGTATTTTAAAGGAATGGGCTTACGATGAAGCTGTAGATTATTTCCCTCCTATAGCTGGCAATGGCATTTCCTGGACAAGAGAGACACAGGTCACCAGATAATCATCTCCTCATCTGTGATGAGCTGCCTTGCATTTCTATTTACACTGCAGCAAGCCTTACCCAGTGTGCATTTATTCTCTGTTTGGCCTCCACTGATTACTGTCATCCAGATCCTCTGGTTCTTTTCTTTGCTAGTCATCAGCTTTCTTTACTTTTACCTGAAGAATACACTGTAATTGTACTGATCCAGCCCTAAACCCTGAGATACCACCCACCCTAGGGGAAGAAGGTCCCAGGGCCGCTGGGTTTGGTCCAGAAATGCAGGTTGGGGAAGTAACTGTTGCTAGTGACATATACAGCATTTACCCAGGCAAGCGCTGTAACAAAAGGCCAAGGGAAAATACAGGTAGTCCTCGACTTTCAACAGTTTGTTTAGTGACCGTTCAAACTTAGGCACTGAAAAAGGCACTGACTTATGACCATTTTTCACACTTATGACCATTGTAGAGCATCCCCATGGTCACGTGATCAAAATTCAAATGCTTGGCAATTGACTCTTATTTATGACGGTTGCAGTATCCCGAGGTCACGTGATCCCCTTTTCCGACCTTCCGACAAGCAAAATTCAATGGGAAAAGCCAGATTCACTTAATGACCATGGACTTAACAATTGGAGCAATTCACTTAACACATATGGTAAGAAAGGTCATCAAATGAGGCAAAATTCACTCAACAAATGTCTCACTTAAGCAACTTAAGGAAATTTTGGGCTCAATTGTGGTCGTAAGTCAAGTAATTTACCTGTAGAGATTCTTGGTGGAAGATACGTTTCACCAATTGTCAGCCCCTTTTAAACTCCTGACACTTCCCTTACACCTCAGGGACATCTGACACAGTTCCAGAAATGGAAGTATGCCATGAAATCATTTTTAACCACAGAGCAATATTTTTGCCTTGGCAGCAGTCCCATGCCACACTGGCATGCAGCAGATGGAAAACAGCTTTGCTTTTGGAGGTAACAAGAATAGCTAACCCACCTGGCCATGTCTTGCCACACAGTGTGATGTTGAAGCAAGGAGAGGAGTGTCCCCACCAAAAATAGGAATTAAAACAATCACTTCCAAGTTACTGTGAAGTTTTGGTGCTTTTAAATGTCTTCTACCTGCCACCCAGGGGTGGGTTCCACCCGGTTCGGACCGGATCGCCCGAACCGGTAGCAACCCGCTGGTGATGTCACGATGGTGTCACGGATCTGGTTCGGTCGGTGCCGGTCTGTGGGCACCGCCATCTTTTTTGGGGATTTTTTTCAGAATTTTTTACTGTTTGGAAGTTTTATCCTCTGCTGCTGCTTGAAAAAGGGCCCTCCCGTCCGCCCCCGGGTTTATACTTACCTTTATCCCTTCGCCCAAAGCACAGCTGATCAGCTCCTCAGCTGTGTTTCAGGCTGATTCTAGCTACTGAGCATGCGCGGAAGCAGAATTGCACGAGGGGACGCGCACGCACACACGTGAAATGTTGCGATGCGAACCGGTGGCGAAGGTAAGTGGAACCCACCCCTGCTGCCACCAGTATAATCAGTGTATGTGAGGCTTTGTTACAGAAATGGGCAACTCGTTCTGGGCATTCTTTGTGCACTTGGGATTACTCTGCACTGAGGGAAATTGACAGCAAAAAGTCTCAGGTTTAGCACAATTTGACAATTTTAAGATGTGTGTGGACTTCAACTTCCCGAATTCCCCAGCCAGCGTGCTACTAAATTTGAGTGTGAAAAACATTGGTTTAGCATTTTCAAAAAGGAAATACTATTTTTCTGTGGCAGAATGCCTGCTTTGCAAGCAAGACTTTGATTCAGTCACCAGCATTTCGAAGCAGAGCTAGAAAAACTCTTATGTGTACTTTTCAAGAGCCGCCATCAGTCCTTGTTGACAGTATTGAGATGGACTAATGCTGAGGAGAAAAATTCCCCTGACAATTTAATTGGATGAAAGAGAAGTTGCTTTAGAATTATCTTTCAAACAGGAGAGAATTTTCAGACAGATTTTCATGAGTGCATACAAATTTCTTTAGCTTTAAAATGGCCAGGATGTCTTTCATTGCACAAGTTGTTTTGTCTGCAGCCTCCCTGGCTTTTTATATGATTTGATTGACTGATTGACTGGTTGGTTGATTGATTATGGTGTTGTGGCAGAGAAAATGCTCCTAGAACATTCTTTACTGATGCTGAAAAATGTGACAGGACCTGGGTCCAGCTGCCCATTTTGAATAATCCTGTCAAACCCAAAGGACCTGTCTGGATCTTAGACAAAACTCCAGCGGTGAAATCTACTTACCTTCCCTACTGGTTCGGAAGTGTGTGCTCTGTGCGCGCACCACCATCGCACACATTTTTCACCCTCTGCACATGCACAGAAGGCTTTGCGCATGCGCAGAGGGTTAAAAAAAAGAAAATGCCGAAGTCCGTCTTCTGAGCCAAAGAAAATGACTCATCCCCATGCAGGATAAAATTGATTAAGGCGACAAAGATTCCCCCATGCAACTTTTTGAAACAAACCTCTTTAAACATTTCATTGTTTTTTATGACAAGCACTTATCCAATCAGTGTCTTCCCATTTTTTTTAGCCAGGGGCAATGGCTTTTTCCAGCCTCCAGGTAACACGGTTTTCTCAAATAATGGGATGGCTCCATTTGCATGGAATAAGAACAGCCTAGTTCACCTCCTATAATCCCAAGACCTCAACAGCAGTCAGGGCCCTGAAAACTCCCTCTCTAAAGTTCAAGCTATCTATAAAGGACCCTACCTTTCTATTTTCTTGTTCCTCTCCTTCTGTAATCTGGATTCTACAAACCATTGTCTCAATAAAATGAGTATGTGATCTTTCTAATCCATAGCTGTGTTCCATCTTTTGGATATATGACAATGACCAACTACTGGCTGTGCAACTCTGGAGGGAATCCTTCCCAGTGTTTTTTTTTTCAGTACAGTAACAATTACCTTGAAGAGTGAGCCTTGCCCTTGCAAAATTGTGGATAGATTTAACTTTCAACATCCATTTGCGCCAGTGGTGGGTTCCTACCAGTGCGGTCCACTCTATAGCACCTGTAGCAGCCCACTGGTGACGTCACAGTACCGGTGCGGTCAGTTGCCGGTGCCTGGGTGCCACCATTTTTTAAAAAAAATTCTTCTGCACATGCCCAGAAGCCGAGCTTCCGGCACTGCCATGCACTGCCTTCCTACCCCACAGCGAGTCCAAGCAGGGGAGGATGGCTAAGGGAAAACGTGAGACGCTGAAAGAACGGGCGGCAGGACCTATCTCAGTTCCCCTCCCTTCAGCAGTCCGAGAAGCCACGAATGTGCTGTGTTGATCCTAGGCATTTTTGCACGTTCGAGGCTTCTCGAGCTGCTGAGGGGAGGGGGAACGGGCGGCAGGAGCCTAGGATCATTGAATGGGGAGAAGCATTCAGGCCAGACGGAGCCTCCTAGAAGAATCGCTGCCACGGTCTTGCTGCTCCCGCTGCGGGGGGCTACATTGCGGGCGGGCAATGCCCCTCCACTTCTCTGGCTGCTGCCAAGCTCCCAAGGCCCACACCCACCCGGTCACATGGCTGGCAAGCCACACCCACAAAATAAGCCATGCCCACAGAGTGGTAGTAAACAAATTAGGAACCCGCCCCTGATTTGCGCCTAGCTATAAGATTGACCAGTCCCAAAGGTGCTTTTTCTGGAGGCAACTCAACTGGACTTTCTTGTATTTTCTTTTGAAGACATTTCACTTCTCATCCAAGAAGCTTCTTCAGCTCTGACAGGATAAAGATGAAGAAGCTTCTTGGATGAGAAGCGAAACATCTTCAAAAGAAAAAACAAGAAAGACCAGTTGCCCCCAGAAAAAGCACCTTTGGGACAATCATGACCTGGATGACTGAGAATCTCTACAGACTTTAAGATTGACCAGTGATTTTTTTTCTTAGCCTATAAGACTCTCTCCTTTTCTTGCTATCTGAAGTATCAAGTTTTTCCATCAGAACAAATAAAATCCCAGAATTTTTTTTTCAGTATGGAAAATGGAAAAGTTTCCTGTGGCCAGCAAAAGTAACACAGCATAGAATTAGGCTTAGAAAACTTGAGGGAGGAAATCAAAGGGAAAAGAGAGAGGTGATAGATTCTCTATTCAGCCAAGACTAGTGAGTGTCCCTTGGCATAATTCAAAAATAAGACTACGTTTATATAAAAGTACAATAAAAGCATTACTTTTTATTGCAGAAAATACAATAAATTTTCTATCAATGCTGACAGCAGCTAAAGATAAAAAGCAGATTGTCCCCGGGGAAAAAAATTACTATTAGAGAAGCACAGCATGCACATCTGCCAAGATCTCGGGCACCTTGTTCATATTTTGAAGGAACTGCTTTAAAACATTTAAATGATCTGTAAAGAGTAAGCTATAAACCTCATTTTTCAATGTCTGCAGTGTCAAAGCTAAGGACTGATCTTAGCAGAGTGAAATACAGAGGGGAAAAAGCCAACCACAATAGGAGATTTCGCTTTGTTCTGCCTCTTCAAGATCAGTTCCTTACTGTAATGAGTCTAAAAATCTTTACCAAAGGGAGAAAAAAATTCTGCCACAGATGGCTCTGCTTTAAACTATTGGAGGTTGAAATGTTCTTTGTGTGGGTGTCAGTGTTTCTGAGAGCAGGAATCTGACCTTCACCTGGTTAGTGAAGCAAGATTTACAACAGACTTATTTACAGGAAAAATATTATAGAAATAAGGATGCCTTCGCCTCAGAAACTTTGGTTAGGGAATTCTGGGAGTTGTAGTCTACACATCTTAAAGTTGCTGAGGTTGAGCAATACCGCCTTTACAGAAAGAGTGGCAGGTAAAGAAGGGTCAGGGATTAAATCTATAATCCTCTTGTGGTCAATGAGAGGGGGAAGAGCTGGCATCTCTGGATTCGGACTGCCATCAAAACACTCCCGTAAAGCTGGGAGGGGTCTTGCTCTAAAAAAAATGAATCTTTTCCCCATCCTCCAAGGTTTCTGAACTTTGAATTTCATTGAATATTAAAACTGTAGAGTTGCCTGTCCTGACAGTTTCCTGATTTATGGCCGGTTTCCTGCGACTTTTCTCTTAGTTTTCCAAAATGGTATTCAGCAGGTAAATGCTGTGACATACAGCACTGCAATGCATCAGTTGTGTCAATCACATGAGTGTGAGACACATATCTCCTACCTGCAGGTGATGCTAGAAAAGATTATGGGGTTTAATTTTTTTAACCATTGCAGGTAATTATGTTGCTGCTGTTGCGGCTAGAATATACATTAATGTATTGATCCAGTATTCTACCTGTAGACACACCAGTTTGAATTCTCATTTCTTCTTTCCTATTCATTTTTGTTCAGTTTCATGATGCCCATAGGATGTTCCTCCAAACTTGGTTTGTTTTTTCAGCTTAAATAAGTTAGATGCACATTCTCCTAGCAACATCCCTCAAACGATAATTCTGTAGTTTTAAATGCTGGATTCCCTAATTGTTTTCAAGCAATTAAGGAAACACCACGACATATTTTTGAAGGAAAATAGCATGAGGACAAAGTGCCACATAGGTGTGGATAGGCACCTGGTTTAGATTTTCTGCTGGGTATTTTGTATTCAAGAGAATGGCTCTCCACCAAATTATTGTTTGTGCTTGACATGGCTGTGGAATTTACTATGGAACTGGATTTGCTCTAACCTACTCAGTCAGAAGTAAATCCTATTGTTTGCAAGGACTTCTTTAAACATAATCACAGATAATTGAGAGGGACAATCTTTTAGTTGCCAAAGGCTGCATTGAACAAGTTTACGTCCAGTGAGGTTGGACCATATCATGCACATGGGCAAATGTCAGCCCTTTGAGGAAGGTCAGGTTAAGCAACATCTATTGCAGGGATTCCAGAAATGCTACTGTATTGGTCTAGACTCTAGAGCAGGGGTATCCAACCTGGCAATTTTAACACTTGGGAATTTCAACTCCCAGAATCCCCTCATACTGGCTGAGGAATTCTAGGAACTGATGTCCACAAGTCTTAAAGTTTCCAAGGTTGGACATCCCTGGCCTAAGGTAATATTAACAGGAGCTTGAAAGCTCATCTAAAATCTTCCCTGCCAACTTTTTAAGGATAACAAAATCAAGGCAGAGCTCTTCTGAATCTCTTTCTTACATTTCCTACTTTCCCAGAGCAGCCATTTTCCCCTCTCCTTGTTCCATCTCATAGCCCAAGCTAAATGCTTCTATAGCATGGGAAGATTTTGGAGGCCGGGGGTGGGGGGAGAGAATTTCTCCCCTTTTCTACAGGTTTCTCTCAAAATGGCAGGAGTGAAAAATGTCTCTTTTTCAGGAATCATCAAAAGGAGCACCTTGTAAAGAGCCTTGCATTGTCTCTTTGCATGTTAGGAGCCTGATCACTAAGGTAAATGGGAAGAGATGGATAAGAGCAATAGCACTTAGATTTATATACAGCTTCATAGTGCTTTACAGCCCTCTCTAAACGGTTTACAGAGTCAGCATATTGCCCCCAAAAATCTGGGTCCTCATTTTGCCGACCTCGGAAGGCTAGAAGGCTGAGCCAACCTCGAACTCCAGACTTTGTGCAGAGTAAGCCTGCAATACTGCATTCTAACCACTGTGCCACCATGGCTTCACATGATGCCATTAACCCAGCATATTATATGTTAGGCAAGTTTCTGTATTTAAGAGACTGGAGAATTTCCTGCCTCTCTTTCTTCAAAAGGTAGTTTAGCTCCAAGTGAGATCTACAGATAGGAAAGCCTTACCTTTCTTAAGTTATCCCCTATGGATGGAACTGGGATTGGCTGTACAAAAGCCAGTATTGCATTGTATACAATAATTTAAAGATGACTGCTAGTCCTGGTGACATATCCACCTTAAAATGATGAGAAATCATGTCATCTGTTTTCAGCCAGAGGCATCTCTAGAGCTAATAAAAAAGGGAGATTTGAGAGCAATGGGCTGCACATCACCCCAGATTTAGTGCTATCTGTGAATCCCTCACTACTGGTCCTAGTTTACTAGATAGGCTTTAATACCAAAAAAATATCCATAAAAGTGGCTTTCTATGCAGTTTTGCTGGTTATCTGGATCCAAAGAGAAGAAAATGGGTGATGATATGCTTCTTATGCCCTCTGGCTATTGTACTGCTTGCTGCTCTATCTCAGAACAACAGCAATTCAATTAAGGAGGGAAAAAAACCTGAACCTTTCACAAATGTCTGCAATATATAAATGTTGGTATGTCAAAAATAAATCCTTCACTTTTAAATCACCTGCTTCAAGATGTATTGAGATGCTCAATTCGCAATTAAAGAAGCGTTACAAGTTTCATTTCGCCTCTCACATTTATATAGTTTATGTACTCAATAATGTATGTTCTGTTTGACTTTGGAAACTCTAAAAAGGAGAAAATAGAGGGATTAGATCAGAGGTGGGTTCCTACCGGTTCTAACCGGTTCTTTAGAACCGTTAGTAACTTGGTGATGATGTCACAGAGCCGGTTCTGTCGGTGTCTCCGTGGGCGCCACCATCTTGGATTTCGCTTCTGCGCATGCGCAGAAGCTATTTTTTTTATTGCTGCGGGCACGGGTGTGCAAAGCACGCATGCACATACGTTGCAACCCTGAGCAAACCGGTAGCAAAAGGATCCAGAACCCACCCTTGGATTAGATATAGATTCTTCTCCAGAAGAATGAAGCTGCTGAGGAGAAAATGTGGGTAGAATTTCGGTCTGCCTTAGCATGGATAATTGATGACAATCATAAACCTAGGAACAACATATGCCACCCACAAAAGTTGGTTTGCAATATCAATTGCATATTGTGAAGTTATATTTTCATACACATATTAAAATGAGGCACATTGCATTTACTTATAAAGAGGCAGAAGTGTTATTCAGTGTAGGCATTACGTATATAAACCCCTATACAGCAATGTTACAGAATATACAGTATATCAATGGCCAAAATCAGGGAAGCGAGATAAAGGTAATGTTAGGACTAACAGTACTTAACACAATACATAGTTTAAACTAAAGTGTGGGAAGGGAAGAACTCATTAGATCACAGTTACCATTAATAGTTCCAAAGTGAGATGGGACCCTACCAAAAAACGAGGATTAAATTTAGGGCAACCATATCTGGTTTGCAACTTTACAGATGACCACTAAATGGCAGCAGATCTCTTCAATATCTATGGAGATTCTCAGTCATCCAGGTCATGGTTGTCCCAAAGGTACTTTTTCAAGAGGAAACTAGAGTTTCTGGTTCTCTTCAATAGTTTTGCAGCTCAAAAATTGTGATTCTACTGTGAGTCCACAGGTAGAACAACCAGGGATAGGCATTTCGCCAGAATCCAGAGATATTATTTTTCTTGAGTTTCACTTGAAATATATCATGAGACCATTTACCCACAAAGACAGTATGCCGAAACTCGAAAGGTAATAGTAGATGAAAGGAAAGCTTTGTGGCATCCTCAGACTTATTTCTTCAAGGAGTTTTCACTTTTTGGTAAATTCATGGAGTTTGGGAGGGGTCAGCACTCCTGATGGATTATAAAGACTCTCTTAGAGGAATTATATGTATAGACTGCGGGTGGCATTTAGCCTTTAATAAATATGCTATTTTTGGCCCATATTTTTTCTATCTTTGTTTCCTTATAAGGAACTTCAAATAGCAAAAAATTTCATACATCTGCAGAGTATCTCCCAAAAGTAGAAGAACTATGCTGTGACACCTTGCAATAGAGCCTGGAACCAGCAGAAAATGATGATGTTAAGTCTATGAAGCAGGCAAGGTTAGAGAACAGGAGTCACTAGGTGTAATGGTATGTGGGAATGACTTTGGGGGACTGGAGGAAGAGCTGCAGGCAAGTCAGACAAGAGGCAGCTTAGGCTGCAGAACAGAGGTGGGTTCCTGCCGGAGCTGCCCAATGCGCAGCTCCGGTAGGGAGCGGCCAATTGCGCAATCACTCCAGAGCCCTCTCTGCCGGTCCACCACGCGCATCGCCATTTTTTTTGTTAATGTTTGGCCGATTTTGCTTCTGCGCATGCGCGGAAGCAAAATCATGCCAAAATCTCGCGAGGGGACATGCGCGTGAGATTTCGGCAAGATTTTGCCTTCGTGCATGCGCAGAAGCAAAATTGCGCCGAAATCTCTCTCTCGCATGAGTCCCCTTGCAAGATTTCAGTGCAATTTTGCTTCCGCGCATGCGCAGAAGCAAAATCGCGTATGGGAGCGCTTGTGCGTAGTGAGCGCACCCCCGAAACTTGGAGATGCGCGCGCAGCGCACCGGCACCGGTAAGACGGCAACCCGCCACTGCTGCAGAAGCAATGGGGGTGTGGGAAACCTTCCCTGGTTTTTGGACAAGACAAGGGGGAAGAAATGTACTTTCAAACTTGCAAGATTCTGTTAATGTAACTTTACAGTAAAGACAGAGCTACTACTACAAGCTGACATTAGGAGTCTTAGAACGTAGTTTAATGTGATAGAATATTGCAAGTGAATCTTGAAAACCTGTCAAAGCCCCCATCCACTTCCACCTATACCTACCACAGTTAAGCTGAAATTGTTTTGAATTTCTTTCTCACATTTTCTACTTTCCAAGAACTCAGATATCTTTTCTCTAATGGCTCAACATTCTCTTCTCCCTTCTCTGACCCACAATCCTTGAGTTAGTTCAATATGGTTGCATATTCAGAGATTCCAAATTAGACCTTTAAAAGCTAAACACATAAAGCCTTGTACGCATGAATCAATCAATCCAATTCGCTTTGTCTGCCGTTAGGATTTTGTTCCTAAAAGGTCAAATTCTTTAAATATCAAATTATCCTCAAGAAACTTCTCCCTCAAAAAATGGACCGCCCAAACTTGTTATCTATTC
This sequence comes from Diadophis punctatus similis, assembly GCA_023053685.1. Lineage (NCBI taxonomy): Eukaryota > Metazoa > Chordata > Lepidosauria > Squamata > Dipsadidae > Diadophis > Diadophis punctatus. Next base: position 148,109,971 of record JALIGW010000001.1, read on the forward strand.
TTAAGACTAAACAAGAAGTGCTCTATTTTTTTTTTTATCTTTCCTGGAGTAGATAATGAATGAGGTGTGCTGTGAGTATCCATGGAAACTTTCTTCAGTGCTTGTAAGGCCTTGCTGCCCCACAGGACTTTATATTATTTATTTTCCATTTCCCCCCACCCACAAATTAATAATCATGAATGGTAGCCTGGGCTTTGCACCAAATTCAGCACCACTGCTTTCAATGAAGTTTACTTCCAGGTATCTATGTTTAAGATTGCAGTTATGCTGATCTAATGAATAATATCTAATAAATTGAGTATTATATATATTGCCGCCTATGCCATTAAAATAAAACGGCTGCAATCTTTAGCTTCCTTTAAAATGTCTTTATTAATTTCTAATTAACTCACTAATGCAAATAGGATAGCTGAGCTCCTATTTGCAGTAGGGCAGAGCGGGTCTTCAAACTTGGCAACTTTAAGACTTGTGGAATTCAACTCCCAAAATTCTGGGAGTTGAAGTCCACAAATCTTAAAGTTGCCAAGTTTGGGGACCCCTGCATTAGGGGGAAAAGCTCCTATCTCTAACTTCCCATTCTCTTTTGAAATACTGAGTCTTTCCACTTACATATATATCATGCATAACTGAGATTGTCACAAGGAACTTCTACCCTTCAAAATTGACCATTGCATTGCTGGTATCAGAGATTTCATATGAACTTTGACTTCTGCCGCATCTCTAATGTAACAATTATCTAATTTTATTCTCCCCATGCCTTATGAAACAGTGCAATATAATTCATACCAAATATTATGGATGTGACAGCATGGCATGGGCCACAATGTGATCATTTAGAGGTTTGCTCTTTTATAAAATTAATCATAATACAACTAAAACGTGATACACATAGAATTTAAATCCTTCTAGTTTAATTTGTTCATTTGATCCAATTTATGCTTGGGGGGGGGGCAGCAGTAGGATGATACTTCTTTGAATATTATTCTATTCATGCAATATGACATATCTGAATTCGGAGAATCAGTACCAAAGAAGCCAATGTGTTGATTTTGCTCCATGGGGAAAATAGATAAGGGTATATCTGCAACTTTCCATTGATTTTTCTCTTTTTGACCCAAGAACCTTGTAGGATGAATCATGAGCCACTTTTCCTTTCTTATTGTCAACAATAGTTCCTCAGCTTCCTTAACTACTTTGCCAAGGCTGCGTATACTTTATATCATTCCAAAGAGCACCAAAACAAATTCGCTGCACTTTGAGTAATAATTATTAAGGTTATGGCAACTTTGAAATGTCTTTGGAAGAAGTGCATTGCATCTTTCAGAAGCACATTCTTCTGTTCCTTGTGAAGCCAATAGCCCAGCTCCATGAAATTCTTAAAGCAGTCACATTATTTTTAAGGAATCACATGTGCAAAGCTATAAGAGTTTGTTGTAGAAAAATCAATTTCCAGAAGCACACACAGATAACTGATTCAGCTGGATTCATTAACTTCTTTATAAACATAGTAATATATATATTTACAATACCACAAGTAGGAGTTCTTCTTCAATGTAGCAACAGTTACAAGTAAAACACAAGCAGCTTCTAATTCAGAGTTCAGAGAGAGACAGAACATATAGAGTGGACTGAACCATGCCCAGCCTTAAGCTTAAGTTTCCAGTTTTGATTCTCTGCACAGACTCAGAAGTGTTTAAGCTCTCATTGGCTGACTTAGTTGCTATGCCTATTCATTGGCTGACCTTGTTAACATGGCTCTCCCAGTTCATGACTATCCTAAGCTTCCTGCAGCTTTTTTTTTCCAGATTCATGAGTAGCTTTAAAAAGAGGCATTTAAATGAAGGGCATACACCTGGGTTCTGTTTTCTAGATAAGTTCTTTAAAGTAAAGGAAGAAATCGGGTGAAAACCATCCAGAAACCAGCTTCTAGCTGAATTCTCCCTTCCCAAAAGATAGGGCTAGAGTAGACAACCTAAGGACCCCAACCCCATTTTCTGTGCTATGGTGGCGCAGTGGTTAGAATGCAGTACTGCAGGCTCACTCCAGGACTTTGATTCCAAAAGGCTCAAGGTTGACTCAGCCTTCCATCCTTCTGAAGTCTATAAAATGACCCAGATTGTTGGGGGCAATATATTGACTCTGTAAACCACTTAGAGAGGGCTGTAAAGCACTGTGAAGCGGTATATAAGTCTAAGTGCTATTGTTATTGCTATGCCAGAGCTTAAAAAAAGATAAACAGATCAAATATCTCTGCAAATCCCAGGAAAACCAAAATGAAAATTCCATCCTCCATTTCTAGTAGCATGCCACCTCTTGTATTGCTCAGTCCACAAAATGTCCTGCCTTAAGGCTTTGCCGCCAACTACTGTATAAGGCCTTTAGCAACTGCTTACAACCGTAATATAAGATTTTCATGGTCTTGTTTAAACAGATTTCTTGAAAGGGAAAATAAAAGACTGAGTTGTTGAAAGTTTGGTAACTGGATACATTGCTGTAGCATCCCACATATCTTTTAAAGTCAATACTGTATAGACAGTATTTTCTTGATCTTTCTGCTGATCTCTTGTTGATGCACCTGAGAAGTGGCTAATTTTTCTGATCAAGGAGGGATACACTACGTAAGTATACTTGCAATATTATCGTAAACTACTTTTGTATTATTGCATTGTATTGTATTAAATACAGTATTATTGTAAACAGTTTGGTCTAGTACAGTGTTTCTGAACCTTGGCAGTTTGAAGATGTGTGGACTTCAACTCCCAGAATTCCCCAGCCAGCATTGCTGGCTGGGGAATTCTGGGAGTTGAAGTCCACACATCTTCAAACTGCCAAGGTTCAGAAACACTGGTCTAGTAGTTAAGGTGCCAGGGTAGAAAGCAAGAGGCCATGAGTTCAAGTCCCACCTTAGTCATAAAAGCTAGATGGGTGACTTTGGGCAAGTCACTCTCTCTCAGCCCAACTCACTTCACAGGGTTGTTGTTGAGGGGAGAAAAGGAAGAGGAAAGTGTATTGGATATGTTTACCACCTTGAGTTATTTGTAAAAATAATGCAGGTGGGAAATAAATAAATAAATCTGCTAACCTTTTCCCAGGTTCTAGGAAGCCCATAACGCCAACTGCCCTTTAGAAAGGGTCTAAAAGTTATTTTAATTGTATATATTAGCAGTGTTATATATCAAAAGTTTATTTATTGCTTTGTTAACGACAGCTGATATTGTTTATAAGCTACTGAGTTACAGCTGTGGTGGTGGTGATAATGATGTCGCGTCCCAATTTTCTCTTTTATTCTCACAGAAAATTCCCTTTTCTTTTAATTACCGCCACCAATTTATGATTTGTCATTGAGGCATTATAAAACCATCAGAAAAGGAGCTGTAGAGTTGGTTCATGGATACAACGGATTCATTCAAAAGTTGAAGATGGCAAAGCTCAGTTTAAAAACCACAGATGAAAAATCTTGACCTCTAATGATTTTTCTGCTTTTTGTCCTTCTGATTCAGTACTTGTTCATCGTGGGCGATCTTAGTTCTGCACAGGGCAGGCAAAAGGGGATGTGAAGCACAAACTGAAAACTTATTACAAGCTGGGCTTCACTCAAATTAAAATTTTCGCTGAACTGACTGGAACAAAATTAAAACACAAGGTTTTTGGAGAAGCAGTTATAGCTACGTTTTTGCGATCAGCCAGTCAGGTAAAAAGACTACAAAGCCAGAATAAGATATCCAAATCAGACATACCTAAACACAATGTAGTTCATAAAATCATATACCAAAATGTCCTTCCTGTTAATGACTACTTCAGCTTCAACCGCAGCAATACACGAGCACGTAATAGATTCAAACTAAATGTAAACTGCTCCAAACTCGACTGCAGAAAACACGACTTCAGCAACAGAGTGATCAATGCCTGGAATGCACTACCTGACTCTGTGGTTTCTTCCCCAAACCCCAAAAACTTTAACCTTAGACTGTCTACAGTCGACCTCTCCCCGTTTCTAAGAGGTCTGTAAGGGGCGTGCATAAGCGCACCACTGTGCCTACCGTCCCTGTCCTACTGTCCTATTGTCCTCTTTTATTGTTATTTTTTACTTATGTTTATACAAACTACTATCCTATACATGTTTGACAAATAAATAAATAAAATAAATAAATACAACAATTCACGCACAAGTCTTGACATCCCTCTGATCCTCATAGATGTCAAGGTCCTCTTCGAACACGATGGACGAACATCATCACCTAAACACAGCTGTTTACAAAATTGTTTGCTCTCTTGCTTTTTTGGGGTGTGGGTGTGGGGAGGAAGGAAGAGTATAGCCTTTCTCTGGAAGCAAAAGAAATGGATTTTTGCCTGCTGCTCTGCTGATAGCACTCTGTGCTGTGCCCGTGACTGAGCCAAGAATTAAACCCTCGTTTTTTTCTAAAACATTTGACATCCATCCATTCTAGCATTGATTCTGTAAATGGAATGACAACAAAGGGGAGTTGTTATAAACAAAGATTTGGGATAGTTCCCCCCTGAGCATGCTTTTGCTTTAATTACAGTCTGCCAATATTTGCATGCCATTTGTCAGTGCCTTGAATTGAGCTGTTTTTTTTTCTTCTCTGTCTTTCTCCCCTTGCTCATTGTTCCCAAGAGCAATCAGAAAAAGTCCTGGGTAGCTCTTTCACGCCACTCTCTGGTTCAAGTGGGTTTCATTTTACACCAGCTTTCCGTTGCGATTTAGCCTTCAATATGGAGCTTTGTATTATCTCAGGAGTAAACCCTCTGCATCACCATGTTATTGTTCAGCTGTGACCCGAATGGACATCACAGTTCTGAGGATTTGCCAGTATATGCATTTAATAGAAAGGTTCAAATATTGTCTTTTGACTTTAGCAGCATGATAAGAAAGTTGTCTACGTTAACAAGAACCTTGTTTATAGAACCTTGAGGTCAAATGAATTCGTACATATACTGTATACCCCTCATGCTACAGTAGTCCTTGAGTTAAAGTTCATTTAGTGACCGTTCAAAGTTACAACGGCCACTGAAAAAAAGAGACTTATGACTGTTTTTCACACTTACGACCATTGCAGCCTCCCCTTGGTCACACGATCGAAATTTGGATGCTTGGCAACTGACTCATATTTATGATGGTTGCAGTGTCCCAGGGTCAGAAGGTCACAAAGGGGTCAGCTTTTGCCACCTGCTGACAAGCAAAGTCAATGGGGAAACCAGATCCACTTAACAACCGTGTTAGTAAGTTATCAACTGCAGTGATTCACTTAACAACCGAGGCATGAAAGGTCATAAAATGGGACAAAATTCACTTAACAAATGTCTCACTTAGCAACAGAAATTTTGAGCTCGATTGTGGTTGTAAGTCAAGGACTACCTGTAATCCCTTTCAGAGTAAGCAACATTATGAAAGTGCAGACACAATAAATTCTTGATTTGAAATAGCTGGAGATCTTTACTTCTAACTAATCCTACTAATCCTCCTACTAATCTGTAGAATAAAGTCCTAAAATTAAGGACATAACTATTTCAGCTAATCTTCCCCCAGTTGGTATCTTCCAAATGTGTTGGACTTCAGCTTCCATAATTCCCCAGCTGACATGACAAATAGTTTGGGAATTATGGGAATTAATCCAATATATTAAGAAGATACCAACTTGAGAAAAACTCTTAAGGTGTAAGTCACCATTATCAAAGATTCTTTTAAGTAAAAAAATGTTATTCTGCTGTCTGAAAAAACCAAACAGCAACTATTCCTACGACTTCTGTTACATAAGTCTCAGTATACCCAGACTCTTAAGATTAAGGTAAAGTGACCAGATTTATTTTTTTTTAAGCGGGACGGGGGGGGCGGGCCCGCCTGGGCGCCGCCATTTGTTTTGCCCTCTGCGCATGCGCAGAACGCTGCGCATGCGCAGAGCGCAAAACAGCAAATGTCGGCGTCCAGGTGGGGGGGAGAGGCGGGAGGGCGCTTGGATGCCTGGAGCTCGCGACAGGTAAGCTGCCGGCTGCCTCCTTTCCCCGTCTCCCGCCTCCCGTTCGTTGCTTGCCAGCCCGGCCGAAGGGGAGGCGGGAGGCGAGGAAAGGCCTCCCGAAGGGGAGGCGGGCTCCCGAAGGGCTGCCGGCTCCCGAAGGGGAGGCGGGAGGCGAGGAAAGGCCTCCCGCCTCCCCTTTGGGAGCCAGCAGCCCTTCGGGAGCCCGCCTCCCCTTCGGGAGGCCTTTCCTCGCCTCCCGCCTCCCCTTCGGCCGGGCTGGCAAGCAACGAACGGGAGGCGGGAGATGGGGAAAGGAGGCAGCCGGCAGCTTACCTGCTCCAGGCATCCAAGCGTTGCGGTCTCCCGGTCGCCCACCCGGCCCCAGGGCAACGGCAGCAGCGAGGCGACGGGGGGAAGAAAGGGGAGGGGGACGAGGAAGGGCTGTTTGCGCCGCCGGAGGGGCCGCTCGTGAGCTCAAAGCGGCGACGGCTCCTCGTCCCTCACCCCTCCCAACAGCAGCGGCGCCTCCGAGGGCGGGGCTAGGGATGGGGTGGGGGAAGGAGGAGCAGCCTCCCTTCCCCCTCCCCCCAGCAGGCAGCCGCCTCGCTGGAATTCCGCCCGACTTGCTTCCGGTACCTCTCTTTTGCTTCCCCTTTTAAGGTTACCAGACGTCCCGCTGTTTCGGCATTCTTTTCAAAAAAGCGGGACTTTTTGAAAAGAATGCGGGACGCGGGACACACGCTTGAAAAGCGTGTCTGTCCCGCCAAAAGTGGGACGTCTGGTCACCTTAGATTAAGGAGTAATGAGTATAATTTTACATATTTTAGATTTAAATCTTATGTTTAATGATCTTCTTAGGCTTTCAGCAATGATCTATTAGAACTTAAAACAGAAACCCCTTAAATTTTAGGTCCAGAAGTCAACAAACAAGCACAAAAATTAAAACTTTAAACATATACAGCCCTCCTCCCCATCAATCTCTATAACTGCAATACAAATGCAAAGAACAAGGTTTTTTTTAATAAAAGATATGGAAGTGTCAGGCCTCTTCCTATCATTCATTTTCATCCCATTCATTCTCATGCCAGTTTAACATGTACATGAGACTGATCGAGCCTCCATCTTTCTTTATCTGCTGTGCACATAGTTATATACAGAGTTGACAGAGAACTGGCAGGCAAGTCCTTTCTGGCTAATAGCTAGGCAGAGACAACTGTTGATCAATCAATACCAGCTTACAGGTAATCCTTGACTTACCACAATTGAGCCCAAACTTTCTGTTGCTAACCAAGACTGTTGTTAAATGAGTTTTGTCCCATTTATATGACTTTGCCACAGTTGTTAAATGAATAACTGCAGTTGCTTAGTAACACGGTTGTTAAGTGAATCTGGCTTCCCCATTGATTTTGCGTTTCAGAAGGTTGCAAAAGGTAATCACATTACAAAAGGAGCCGAGGTGGCATAGCGGTTAAGAGGCAGGTACTGCAGGACACTTTAGCTGACACTGATCCGCAGGTCAGCGGTTCAAATCTTACCGGCTCAAGGTTGACTCAGCCTTCCATCCTTCCGAGGTAGGTAAAATGAGGACCCAGATTGTTGGGGGCAATATAAATATATGTTGCTTACTGGTGTAAACCTCTTAGAGAGTGCTTGCACTGTGAGACGGTATATAAATCTCACAAAATAAATAAATAAATAATGATCCCAGGACACTGCAAACGTCATAAATACATGCCAGTTGCCAAGCATCCGAATTCTGATCACGTAACTGTGGGAATGGTATAATGGTCATGTGAAAAGCAGTGATAAGTCCCCCTTTTTCAGTGTTCTTGTAATTTTGAGCAGTCACTAAACAAATGGTTGTAAATCGAGGACTACCTGTACTCTCCTGATGCAGTGATTAGAATGCAATACTGCAGGGGGAGGAAAAGAGGGAGAAGGATTGTAGGAAATAAAAAGGGGGTTAAGGGATGGCAAAAAAGCAGCCTCGACTGTATAAAAACAATAATTGTCTTAATAAAATAGAAAATATGTATGGGAGTATTTTATTAGGAATGAGAAAATGAAATGGTATATTTGTGAATGCAAATATGTGAAATAAAATAAAAAACTTTGGAAATTATGGCGTGCATAAGTGCACCACTACCGTCCCTGTCCTACTATCCTATTGTACAAATTTACCTATAACTACTTTGTTTTTGTTTTTGTTTATACCATACCTGTTATCTTGTACACGTTTTGACAAATAATTTTTTAAAAAAAAAAGAATGCAGTACTGCAGGCTACTTCTGCTGACTGCCAGCTTCCTGCAATTTGGCAGCTCGGATCCCACCAGGCTCAAGTTTGACCCAGCCTTCCATCCTTCCAAGGTCAGTAAAATGAGGTATATAAGTCTAAGTGCTATTTTTATTGCTATATTAAAAATGGTTAAAGCAATTCCTGATCTTTTGTGAATCTAGACATGCCTATTATGAAAATGGTGGAAGTCAAGGGACAGCAGAGGAATGGAATGTTAACTTTAGAAAAGTTATGGTTTGTTAACTGAGATTTCAAACAGGAGCATTCCACCATGAAACAGTCTGAATACAGATTCAGCACAGATTGTTCAATGAAGTAAAAGTTAGGGGCAAAATCCAGGTGGTGAAAAACTTGAAAGTCTCATACTGTGGAGAGGAAAAGAACAGAAAAAGAAAATGGAATGGTTTAAGTCAGGGGTGTCAAACTCGCAGCGTCACATTGTCATCACGTGATGTATCACGATTCCCCCCCCTTCGCTAAAATGGGAGTGAGTGTGGCCAGCGTGTGACACATGCAGCCCTCAGGCCGCGAGTTTGATACCCCTGGCTTAAGTGGTGAACTCTGTATAAACATGGTGTGTGAAAATAATAATTATTTTAAAAACCCAGGTGGATATAATACAAGGCAGTCAACTAATCTAGTTGCTTTGCTTAATGGGAAAGATATTTTGTCTGTCAAATATCCATAGTTCAGCGCTTGAAATTTCTAACAAATGAAGGCAAATACATGTGTCTCAGGATATTGCAGGATCCAATCTGAGTCAGTCACCGGGACCAGCTTTCCGAGTCGTGCTGAAGTCCATCCTCAGGGAACTTCTCTCTAATGGAATGTGTGCTTTGGGCTATTCTACACATAGCATTTATATTCATATTCATACAATGCAAATCTATTTAACCCACATATTTGCTAATCTTTTTAGTATTGTTCCAATTTTAGTATAAGTGCTGGTGAAGCAAAAACAACCTACAGTATATTGTTTTAAAAAATAACGTAGTTCGTGATGGACTGCTTGCATGTCTTCCATTTTGATATTCAGAGGTGAATGCTATTGTTTGCCTGCCGAACATGGTTAGCTCTCCTTTAAAATAAAAACAAAGTCTACTACACATCCCAAACCATTAAGATCAACCATCTCAAACAGAACTGATGCTCAGCAGCCAAGAAAAACAGGACAAATTTTCCTAAATATATAGGTATATGCGGAGGCCGGGAGAACACAAGAGACAACGCATGTGTTACAATGCCAGGTCTGCATTATGCGGGGAAACTGGTACTCACACTGAGAATACTACAAAACAAAACAAAGTAACACAATAAAGACAATCAGATCTTTTGAATCCATAAACTCTTTATCCATCACGAACGCCACTTATTTATCCGTGTCAGTTAGCCATGTATTATTTAAGCCATCATTTGGGTGTGTCATTTTTTCCCTGTATCATTACCCTGCTGCCAGGTGTGTTTTTTTAAAGGCAGCTTGGAACAAAGAATTAACGAGCCGTAGCTCATTCAGTTTCGTTCATGTTTAAAGGTCCGATTGAGCAATTCCATCGGCTTTGGCTGAAAAGCTCACTGCCTGCCCCGCAGAATTGCAACCTATTTCACCAGCCGCTTCTAAATAGCGCGCGCTCGTCATTTCCGGAAGCCTCTCTAGCACAAAAAGCTCGGTTATTTCTCGTCAAGGCTTCGCGCAAGTCATCGCCTCGCCTTCCGGTTAAAGGCATCTAATCCACCTCCGCTTTCTGACCTTGAAGCTTGGGGACTTCCCGGCCAGTAAAGCTGGCCTCGAAAAAGCCTGTTGTGGGATAAGCGTTATTTAGGGGTTAAGGTTAAGGATTTAGCGGGGGGAAAAGAGGGGGGAAAGATACACCTCCTTAAAATCTCAAGTCCCGGGAATCTATTTTCTCCGGGTATTCTCTGACGGACTATTTTTATCGGGCGCCTGATTCGGACACCTATAGCTCCAGAAAGGCCCTCCCGGTCACGCCTCTTTCTCTTACCCACGTGAGCTGGAGACTTCCAGAAAGCCGTAGTCGGCGGCGCGCGCGTGTTTCTTTTTCGCTGCTCGGCTTCTTCCGCGGCCTTCCTCTCTCTCGCTGCCACCATGTTGAGCGCTGCCCGCGTGCTCGTTCTGCGCCGTGGAGGGGGAGTCCCGGGGCCCGCCCAGGTAAGACCTGCCGGAGCGGGAGAGGGGCGGCAGTTGCCGGTTCCTTTCCCGGCAGAAGGGAGTCAAGGGCTTTCGGAGGTTTTTTAAACGGGCCCTTTCTTGTGTGCCCTTTTAGCCTTGTGGCAACCGGGTGACCGCTGCCGCTTGGGCTAAGCCTTGCGCCATGACCGTGCCGTGATTTTTACAGTCAGGAGGCCAGAATAATTTCCACTGCATCGATGCCAAAAAAAAAAGAAAAGAAAAAAAAACCCCACCAAATGGATCCGTCTCCTTTTTCCAGCAGCTCGTTAAATTGCTCATCGAGATGCCTCCGAGCAAAATAGGAAGGCGGCGGTGGTTGTTTTTTTAATATTTTGGAAGATTTCGGTGGTCCCCACGTGGGCAGTCGCGATGGGGCGATTCCCCCCCCCCCATGTTTTAGAGAACAAGATGTATTTGAATAAACTCTGGCCTTTGGTTTAGAAACGTCGAGCGCTTCGGGGTTTCTCTCCCCACCCCCACCCCTTATGCAACAAGAGAGGATATGAGTGTGGAGGTGGTAGGCCTGACTGACTTCTATACGAAAGCCCTGCCAGTTCTGGTGCTTCTTCACAGGAGAGAGCTGGGTTTCATCGTCTGTATAGCCCCTGAATGCAATAACACTGAATGCAAGACAGCATGGATGAAGAACCAGGGAGGGATTAGAAATACACCCCCTCCCCGCCCGCGTGGAAAGGCTGCTGTCCAGCCGCCGCTTAATAAGGGAAGGAGCCACGTGCTCTGCTGCCACTTTCAGCTGGTGAGAAGCAGCGCCTTGCATTCAGTGGGCTGGCAGAAGGCAGATGATCTTGTTTTTCATTAATAGGGCGTTGAACCATTTTTGTACTTAAAATCCACTATAAAGGCAGCAAAGTTACATTAAGGCAGCACCTACCCCCCCTCAAGAATGAAAAATATATTCATTCATTCTCTCTCTCTCTCATATATGTGTATATTTGTATATGTATATAATTGTATATGTATATACAGTATATCGCAAGTGAGTACACCCCCAGAAATGACACTTGGCTACAATGTAAAGTAGTGAGTATACAACTTGTATAACAGTATAAATGTGCTGTCCCCTCAAAATAACGCAAAACACAGCCATTAATGTCTAAACTGCTGGCAACAAAAGTGAGTACACCCCTAAGTGATAATGTCCAAATGGGGCACAAAGTGTCAATATTTTGTGTGGCCACTATTATTTTCCAGCACTGCCTTAACCCTCTTGGGCATAGAGTTCACCAGAGCTTCACAGGTTGCCACTGGAGTCCTCTTCCACTCCTCCATGACGTCATGGAGCTGGTGGATGTTAGAGACCTTGCGCACCTCCACCTTCCATTTCAGGATGCCCCAGAGATGCTCAATAGGGTTTAGGTCTGGAGACATGCTTGGCCAGTCCATCACCTTTACCCTCAGCTTCTTTAGCAAGGCAGTGGTCATTTTGGAGGTGTGTTTGGGGTCGTTATCATGGTGGAATCCTGCCCTGCGGCCCAATCTCCAAAGGGAGGGATCATGCTCTGCTTCAGTATGTCACAGTACATGTTGGCATTCATGGTTCCCTCAATGAACTGTAGCTCCCCAGTGCCGGCAGCACTCATGCAGCCCCAGACCATGACATTCCCACCACCATGCTTGACTGTAGGTAAGACACACTTGTCTTTGTATTCCTCACCTGGATGCCCCCACACACGCTTGACACCATCTGAATCAAATAAGTTTATCTTGATCTCATCGGACCACAGGACATGGTTCCAGAAATCCATGTCCTTAGTCTGCAGCAAACCGTTTGCGGGCTTTCTTGTCCATTATCTTTAGAAGAGGCTTACTTCTGGGATGACAGCCCTGCAGACCAATTTGATGCAGCATGCGGCATATGGTCTGAGCACTGACAGGCTGACCCCCCACCCACCCCTTCAACCTCTGTAGTAATGCTGGCAGCACTCATATGTCTATTTCCCAAAGCCAACCTCTGGATATGACGCTGATCACGTGCACTCAACATCTTTGGTCAACCATGGCGAGGCCTATTCTGAGTGGAACCTCTCCTGTTAAACCGTTGTATAATCTTGGCCACCGTGCTGCAGCTCAGTTTCAGGGTCTTGGGAATCTTCTTATAGCCTAGGCCAGCGATGGCTAACTTTTTTGTCATTGCGTGCCTAAAGTGCACGTGCCCCGCACCCCCCCCACACGCATGCATGAAACCCCCTGCACTCCCCCACATATGTGCACATGACCCCCCTGCACCCGTGTGCTCCCCCTGCCCCGTGCAACCCCCATGCATGCGCACGTTTCCCCCACGTGCGTGTCTCCCGCATGCCCCCCGCATATGCGTGGTGGAGACCCGAAAACCAGCTGGTTGGCAGGAAGCGCGTGCACATGCGCTGTGAAGCTGAGCTGGGGCAACAGCTCGTGGGCCCACAGAGAGGGCTCTGTGTGCCACCTGCGGCACACGTGCCACAGGTTCGCCATCACGGGCCTAGGCCATCTTTATTTAGAGCAACAATTCATTTTTTCAGATCCTCAGAGTTCATTGCCATGAGGTGCCATGTTGAACTTCCAGTGACCAGTATGAGAGAGTGAGAGCGATAACACCAAATTTAACACACCTGCTCCCCCTTCACACCTGAGACCTTGTACCACTAACGAGTCGCATGACACCAGGGAGGGAAACCGGCTACTTGGGCCCCATTTGGACATTATCACTTAGGGGTGTACTCACTTTTGTTGCCAGCAGTTTAGACATGAATGGCTGTGGGTTGCATTATTTTGAGGGGACAGCACATTTACACTGTTATACAAGCTGTATACTCACTACATTGTAGCCAAGTGTCATTTCTTCAGTGTTGTCACATGAAAAGATATACTTAAATATTTACAAAATGTGAGGGGGTGTATTCACTTCTGTGACTAGAGGGAGAGAGAGGGGAGAGAGAGAGAGAGAGAGAGAGAACCCAAAACAATTCCTCTTCCCTTAGTTCTGCCCAGCTTGCCAAAAGGTTGGATACCCATGCATTAAGTGGTTTATAGTATAATTTTATGATGCTATTGTTTAAACAAATGGTGAAAGGTGATCTATGCCAAAACTAACATATCTGAAATTATATCTGCGGGCTGTTTAAAATACAACAGTTAATACAGAGTAGAAATTTCCTTGAAATGTAGCGTTTCTTGCGGTGTGTTTCTTGGATGGAAGTTTTCAGATCCACTGATATTGTGGTTCTTTATGAATGAGTCCTCTTGAATGTGCTCAGACTTGTTTATTTTTATTTCTAGGACTGCACACCAGCAGGTTTTGTACTGCACCTTTTACTATAGTATAAGCAATTTTACTGATACCCTTTCCAAGGGGTGAAGGAAGGGTCTTGCTTAACTGAATGTTTTTTAGATAGGATTCTCTCCTCAGGAGAGGCATGTCTTGCAGATAAAGCATGGGAGTATGTTGGAAGAAGACAATAGTGAAGAATGCAAGTGCTCTTTATAAATACATTGTTATTGGCTTTGTTTTTATAGATCATCTGGAATGGTTTAAGTCAAGATATCCTCAGAACTGTAGCAAGCAGGAATTATGCGTAAGTAATGAAATTAAAGCTCAAAATGATTTTCTTGTATTAAAATGAAGAATAGTTGCTGTTTAGGAAAGCTTTGTAAACCTCATAATATGGCTGCATAAGCTTTTAGCTTTTTCATATGTGGATGAAAAAAACTGTGAAAACCATGTCACTACTGAAAAAAATCTGTTCTATTAGAGAAATGGGCAGCAATAAAGGGAGGGGAGAAAAGTGAGAACTGGAAATCAGGGGAATGAATATATATTTGATAGAATCAGACCAAAATGTGCATCTGTATATTTTCTTACTATTTTCCACAACTTTTACAATTATGAGTCAACATTCAAGAAGAGAATTGAAAAATCAGTTTCAGTTTCTGCTGATGTTGAGATTTTTGAAATCTTTGGAGATAAATGTAATATCAAAAGATTATGGCAGTTGAGGTCTTTGCTAGTACCAACTCCAGAGATTGGTGTAAAAAGCTTTGTTCTATTCATAGCATGTGAACAATTATTTATTTTTGCTTTGTATTTTCTTTGAAAACATTTAGGCTGAAAGGAGTATTTGGATAAACTAACAAAGGAAAATATTTCCATATCCATGCATATGCAAATATATGCTGAATTTTATTTGTTAGCAAAACTGGAAGATCGTGGTTAATGGTATAAATTTGATGCTGTTATTGGTTGGCATTAGATAGCTTTGGTATTGATATTTCATTTGGTATGACCAAGAGCTACAATGGCTGTAAATTCTGGGAATTGTAGCCATAGCCATCTGAAAGATTGCTGTGTTGGGGAAGGCAGTACTAATTGATTAAGAGGGTTTTTTTAAAATCTCAGTTGTATTGTTTAGACATAGAGGGTAAACACACCATTTACTCTGCAAGTGGAAATAAAATTGGTGCTAAATTCCTTTAAGCCCAATTGCCTTACATTTCCCTTTCAGCTCAGAAGCAATCAAAGGAGCAGTTATTGGGATTGATCTTGGCACAACCAACTCTTGTGTGGCAGTCATGGAAGGGAAGCAGGCAAAAGTGAGTCAAATCAGATTGCTGATCCCACTCAGGATTTTTTTTATAAATTTGATGATTGTTGCCCATATTAACTAATTCTTTTGTCTTATGCAGGTGCTTGAAAATTCAGAAGGTGCCAGAACTACCCCTTCTGTTGTGGCATTTTCTGGTGATGGAGAGCGATTGGTTGGCATGCCAGCTAAAAGACAGGCAGTAACAAATCCTCACAATACACTCTATGCAACCAAGCGTCTGATTGGGCGGCGATATGATGATGCAGAAGTGCAGAAAGATATGTGAGGAAACATTTTGAGGTTTTTTTAATTCTTGAAAAAGTGAACTGCATACCTACATGTATTTGCACCTGTGATCCACATTTTTTTATGTTTGGGTGTTAAATAATTCCAAAGTTGTTCACGAAGTAACTGAAGTATGTGAAGTTTCATCTACAATAGTGCTCTGATTTGTTGGGATACTCATAGGAAATTATTATGATCTGAGTGATATGGTGGCATGTACAAACTTCATAATTTTAGGAATTGGGAATGTTCTTTTCTGTTTTAGAACCATGGTTTTCATAAATGGGATTTGAGTTCTCTGAAAACCATTCTCGATTTCTATAAACCCACATGCTTTCCAAATTTAACCTAAGTATTGTGGGTGGGAGATCAGAAGGAAACAGTTAACACAGATACATAATATTGGCTTGCTATTTTTTCACTGATGGAAAATTTAATATTGGGATTTAGGGGTAATATTAAAGTAGTAATGATACATATATTAAGATATTACAGTCTGCTAACTCTGATCTTTTACCAAAGGATTGTATTAGTTCAATTCTTTGAAAATTGTGACACTTTTAAATAGAAATATTCTTTTGACTCAAGCTTGATTTCTGGTGTCTGACAGTTTTTGGGCATAAAATACGTGGGGGATTCTGCAAGAGGCTAAAAGGAAAACATCTTAGTCTCTTCTGAAGACTCCCCCCCCCCCTTTAGTCTCTTCTAAAACTTTATCTTAGTGATGGGAGGGGAGGGGATTTACAGGGGATCACAGTAAAAAAAAAGTCTCTGACTAAAAATTGGAATGCTTTGTGAAGAGGTTTCCCCTAACCCCTTATTGCTAAGGTAAGCAGAAAGCACAGGGTTTGTCATCTGACATCCCACCCCCTCTTGATCTGGGGTTCTGTGGCCTAAGAAAAACCTTGGCTTAGCCTATAGCTCTGGGATTTTTGCTAATATTCCATTTAATTACTAACCTAAGTCTGCTTGTGATTATGCTTTTAAGATCAGAATTGGCTAGGTGTTGCCACAAAGTGCTATGCTCTAACCTTCTGAAAACTTTTGTTATTTCAGCAAGAATGTCCCTTTTAAAATTGTACGTGCTTCCAATGGTGATGCCTGGGTAGAATCTCATGGAAAGCTCTATTCTCCAAGCCAGATTGGTGCTTTTATTTTAATGAAGATGAAAGAGACTTCAGGTTTGTACAGCAGAATTTTTGTGATTGATCTAAGGCAGTGTTGGCGAACCTTTTCGGCACTGAGTGCTGAAACGTGAGAGCGTGCACACGTGTGTGCCAGAAACCGGAAAATCAGCTGCCCAATGCGCATGCGTGCGCCGAGAAGATAATATTCTGGTTTCCGATACGCACCGGCCACCTGGTCTTCCTGTTTCTGGAGCGCATGCATGCGCAAAGACCAGCTGGGCGATGCGCATATGTACACCAGAAACTGGAAGATCATCTTCCCGGCGCATGTATGCTTTTCCGGTGGCTGCTCTTCCAGTTTCTGGCGCTCCCTCGCACGTGAAGACCAGCTTGCGGGCATGCTGGAACCCGGAAGAGCAACGGAGATGGCTCTGCGTGCCACTTCCGGCACGCTTGCCATAGGTTCGCTATCACGGATCTAAAGCTTCATTTCTAACCCAAATAACTTGCTGACGGGTAAAAAATGATAGGTTTCTTTTATGCCGTTCAAAGCTCACAGATTTTTTGGGGTTCTGTTAGTTTGATTTGCAACAGAAAACTCATGATATATGATTTGTCTGAAGGACTAAATGGAGATCTATAACCTTTTTATAAGGTGTGTGGCATCTTTTCTGCCAATTAGTCTGCTCTATGCTTAAAATACATTGTGATTCTAATTCCCCTCCAAAGGAGAAGCAAATCCAGAAGTTGCACTGGCTAACTTTGACTGGTATCCTTCCTATATATTTTGCTTGGAGTAGTTTTTGAGGGCAAGGTCAACATTGCAATTAGCATAAAATATTGTTGCCAGGATCCAAGAAATCTGAAATGCTGGCTATAATGGTTGCAAGCAAGGTTCCAGGTCCAATTCTCAGTTTTAAACTGGTTTTTAAAGCTTTAAACAGTACCACGCTTGTGAAGGGCTGCCTTTCCTCTATACAATGCTACCATACTGGCTGGAGAATTCTGGGAGTTGAAGTCCACAAGTCTTAAAGTTGCCAAGTTTGGGGACCCCTGCTTTAGGGGAATTTTCTGGCACATACAAGTAAAAGACTTCCAGGGCTAGCCTGAGAATTGGACCCTCTTCTTATTGGCTAGCATGCCTAAGATTTTCTTAAATTTTAACTGATTTTGTAATTAAAATAAGTTTCACAAAGTGTTCTATTGATGCTCACTAATGTGGATGTCAATATTGCTTTGTTTGCATCTTACTTTTGAAGCCCTAACCTAAAGAGCTGTTCATTGCATTTAATTTTAGTCAAATGAAATATTAAACAAATATGTAATACTCTTCCAAGTTCTATAGTATAGCTACATATATTTCTACCCAGATTAAATTTTTGAGTATATCTTAATAGTGACCTCTCTTAAAAGTATGCTTCCTCTTCCGTAGAAAATTACCTGGGGCATCCTGCCAAAAATGCTGTCATCACAGTTCCTGCTTATTTCAACGATTCCCAGAGACAGGTATGGTTGCAGAAATTAGGGTTTCATTTCTCTTGATGGAAGGAGAGAGATCAGGGAGATGTTTATAGTTACTTCCACATATGTTCCCTTATGGAAATATTTTTGTCAGATCTCTCTACTGTCAGCAAGCAGCTTGCTTTACTTGACAGTAGATATTCATTTGTTTTCATTTATTCAATTCTTTCTATCCCACTTTTTCTTACCTAAAATTAGTATTCAAGGAAGATGTAACAAAATAGAGATAAAATTAAAGTTCACCCTTTAAGAGCTCAAAAACAGTGTGAAGTAAATACTGTATTTCTTCAAAGGAAAGGCGATAAAGCTTCCCACAAAAGAGGTTAAATTGGAAAAAAAATATGTTTCTAGTGCTCTATTTGTAGCAAATCAAACTCAATTTTCCCATTTTAGAAATACTGTATATTAAGTTGGTGGAAACCTAGTCTTCTAGAATAGGTTGAGGATGCATGGGCCATGGGTGAAAGGTGACTGAAGAAAAGGTTCCTTTGCATAAGCTAGCATAATTTGGATTCACCTCTTTGTGTTGGATTTCCCCTTGGTTGAACAAGCAATACCTAATAGATTGCTGTTTTCTTCAAAGGCCACAAAAGATGCTGGACAGATTGCTGGATTGAATGTTTTGAGAGTTATTAATGAGCCAACAGCTGCAGCCCTAGCTTATGGATTAGATAAGGTTGAAGACAAAGTGTAAGTATACAATAGTCCCATGCGTTTTGCAATATTACTTCTGGGAGTGCGCTTTATTGATTAATGTTGCCTACTGGAGCAGCAGATGTGCTAATTCCTTTAAGTACCAGCTTCAGTGTATAGCTTTATATAAAGAGCACTATTTAAGAGCTACGCGGTATAATGAATTGGAAGGCCTTCAGGTAAATTTTCAGTTGAATTCCTCTGTGCTTACCAAACCAAGTAATACACTTTTATCAGAGACAGAACATGTTTATAAGATAGAAAGGAGTTGAACCTATTTGCATACCATTTTCTATGCAGAACGAGGGCCATTGATGTCAAAAGAACATTATAATGAGGTGTCATAAATAGAAACTTCTAAGATCAGTTTATCAGATCCTGTGATAATGGATGAACTCTGAAAATCTAAGATTAAATATAGCTCAATAGAACAAATCATGTTGGAAGAATTTAGTATTAACTGAAAGTTCTATTAATGTGTAGATTTCGTGCTAATGTATGTCTTTCTCTCCCCCTCCCCCCCTTAGTATTGCAGTTTATGATTTGGGTGGTGGCACGTTTGATATTTCTATCTTGGAAATTCAGAAGGGAGTGTTTGAGGTCAAGTCCACAAATGGTGACACTTTCTTGGGTGGCGAAGATTTTGACCAGGCCCTGTTGCAGCATATAGTAAAAGAATTCAAAAGAGAAGTAAGCATTTTGTATATTTTAAACTGATTTTCAGGGAACTCTTTCAAGTGTAAATTTAATTTGAAAAAGAAAACACTGGTACTAATATTTCAGAATTTGTGTTTTACTTAACCAAAATATCTCACTGTTTTTCATCATGCTGCTGTATTCAATTTGTACCATTGTTTACTGCTTGTATAATTCAATAGCTATTTTGCAAAGCTTATCTCTGCCTCATAAATATTACTTCGAGGTGACAGTACCAATGAAATAAGCACATTTAATCTTAAAATAAGTTGATTTCTTCAATAGCCATTCCGTTTCTTTCCCCTGTGACAGGATGAGTTTCACAAAGATATGCAAGAGGTTTTTCAAATTTAGGTGCTTGGGAGCTCAGATGGTGCAGTCTTACCAGTTTTTTAACCTTACTTGGAATGCTCCCTCCTGTGGGTTCTTTTGAGGTCAGAACACTTCAGATAAGATCAAAACTGCCCATTTTGAAATTGGATTAAAACATTCCAGTTAAGCAGATAGTGCATTTCCTTAGTATTTCATGCAGTTCCTTTATGAAAGTACTGAAGAAGGTTATAGGGCAACTGGTACTGAAATTACTCTGTAGAAATGTGTTTGCACATTCAGTAGCGTGGATTTCCTTCATGCTGGATGCTTTGTGTCCTTCCCTAGATGTGTTCAGACTATAATGAAGTAAAGTCAAGACACATCTCAGTATAACTTTTATATCTACACTGTATATCTATATTGCAGTCCAGACTCATAGATCTCTACCATTGTGGATGTTATCTGCATATACTAATATGTGATTAGTATATACTAATATATACAATTATGTGATAATTGAGCCGAGGTGGCGCAGTGGTTAAAAGCAGCACTGCAACCTACTTCAACTGACTGCTAGTTCAGCAGTTCAGCTGTTCAAATCTCACCGGCTCAAGGTTGACAGCCTTCCATCCTTCTGAGGTCGGTAAAATGAGGACCCAGATTGTTGGGGGCAATATGCTGAACTCTGTAAACCGCTTAGAGAGGGCTGTAAAGCACTATGAAGCGGTATATAAGTCTAAGTGCTATTGCTATTGCTATAATTTAATTATCCTTTTAAGAAAAATCTGTGAGCCAAATCTAAACTTGGAGAAGTTGCTTGAAAGAGAAATGTATACATTCATACAGGGAGTTTATTGGATAATTAATAAGGGAGTTGCATATTGACTTTTACCAATTTATATAAATGAATGCATTTATTTTTCAAAATATCCTTGCTACTGTTAATACAGTACTAACATAATTTCTAATGTTAATACAGTAGCAAGGATAAATTTGCTCCCCTCTCCCCTCCTCTCATCATTCTGGATCTAGCTTAGTTTGTATGTTCACAATTTAATGATTAGAATGCAAGTAGGATAGAACTGGAAATGGTTATCTAGCATTTTGAGTGGGAATGTATATAGCTAGTGGGAATCATAGTATGGGATTAGGAGCAGAGTATGGCTCAATACTTTTCTTCAAATGTGAATTTTAAAAAGATTTCTAGCATCTGTAATATAAAGACAAAATGTTCCATGTTACATTACGTTTGTTGTAAAGTCACTTAAACAATGGGCTGCCTAGTGTTAAGGATTGATGTTACCTATCTTCCTTAGAATGCAGAAAGAATCAATTTGAATGTTGATTGTATGGCCAGTTGTGGATTCTCTGTATTAAGTTTTCATTCTAATAATTAATAGTGCTTAATCAAGACTACATAGAAGACAGTGAACTTCAACACTTGTCCTTTTATTTTTAGACAGGGGTTGATCTGACTAAAGATAATATGGCCCTGCAAAGAGTGAGGGAAGCTTCCGAAAAAGCAAAATGTGAACTTTCTTCTTCGGTCCAGGTGAGGAACTGAAAATGAGCTACGTTTGGTGGATCCTCAGTGGTGGGCCTTTTATGCTTTTAAGTGTCCACATTGTGGAATCTTCTTCCCCAAGAGATGAGGTTGACCTCATCACTCCAGAGCTTTCAAAAGTCCCTCAAGACCTGGTTATATCAGTAGGCCTCGGGGCCGCAAGGGATGGGAACCACTTGTGAGATGGTTCTATTATTATTCACATCCCTCCATTTTCTTTTAGTTTTAGTTCTGCCTCAATAGTTTTTTAATATTTTTAAAATTATTATGTAATAAGTAATGAATATATTATATATCTATCATTTTATTGGACTGTGTGTGTAATGTGTCATGTGTTGTTGTTCATATGAGGTTGTATTTACCTACTTTTTAAGAACTGCTAAGGACCAGATGATTTTTACTATGTCCTGATACGTAAAACCATAGAACTCAAAGAGGGTGTACTTACTTTTTCACATAACTGTATCAATCCTCCCAAAGAAATGAATGTGTTTGTGCAAAGAGATCAATAATGCAAAGCTTAAAACTGAAAATGGAAATGTTCCTTTGGAAGATTCTGTTCCCTATCCTACGGGGTCTTCCTGACGATATCTCAAGTGATATACCTGGACCCAATTGATAACTTTGAGATTTAACAGAAAAGCTTGCAATTTCCCACTTATTAAAATTGACTCCATTTTAACCATATATCAACCACTTAACTGATTGTTTTTGAGACTCATGTCGTAATACTATAGACAAAATATGAATCTTCAAAGTTGTTAAAATACTATTTGGAGATATATGGCAGAAAAGGTAATCCCCTCATGGTTTTACTTACTATCTTGTACTCAAAGGAAAATTGAAATACTGATGGCGGTCATGGGTGAGATGGTATTGTGCATCCAATAATAAATGCTGTGATTTTGTGTTCTGGAGAAAAATTGATAGCCATTCAGTAAAATGTACTGAATTAGGAATTATTCCCATAGAGACTTACTTAAATGAGAATATATTCTGGACAAGTAATTGGCTTTCTAAGGAAACTTTCTACTTAGGTACTGCCATATCCATTAAGGACAGTAATTCTTTGCAAGATCTGAAGGACCAATCTGGGAACAGTGTATCCTGGAGAAAATCAAATAGCTGCATCACAGAATACTTCTCAAATAAGAATTGTTCTAATTCTAGTTATTGTTATTACTTATTTCTAATGATTGGTAATCTTGTATTGCAGACTGACATTAACTTGCCATACCTTACAATGGATGCCTCAGGACCAAAACATTTGAATATGAAGCTGTCTCGATCTCAGTTTGAGGGGATTGTGGCAGATCTGATTAAAAGGACAATAGCACCTTGTCAGAAAGCCATGCAAGATGCTGAAGTTAGCAAGAGTGACATCGGAGAAGTTATCTTGGTTGGTGGCATGACTAGAATGCCAAAGGTACAATCATTCCCCTTTGACTTGATGTACTTGAAGATCCTGTCATTGCAGTGTCGCCAAGTGCCCTTTGGACTATGCTTTGCTTGCTTAAAAAAAAACCTAGCAAAAATAAAGCTGTGTTAATCAGTAGAGATGGCTGTGTAGAAGTAACCTTAACCCTTTATATGAGGTATTCTGCTGTTTTTGCAGAATTACTGTTATCCTTTCTAAATTTGAAACCTAAAATAGCTTTGATAATGGGTCTACAGGTAATGAAGGCTCAAAGTTCCAGCGGATAGCCCCAAATTTTGTAAGACCAAGTTATGACGAGTGCAGTGCCCCTGGGTGGTCATTTGCCCTTACGACTGACCACCGGGATGCTGCAGCGTCCCTGCACCTCTCCCACCCTATCATGATTCCACAGTACTTAGGCCTGCTCCCCACACACCCATCAATCTTCACATTTATCTTTTGGAGCTTTCTGGACCTCATAGAAGGAAGAGGGCAGGCCACATATCTGTGGGCTGTGCAAAGGCGACCACCATTTTGTTCCACCTCTTGAGTGCTGGGACAAAAATGGCAGCTGCCAGACAAATTGCTTCAATTCGCTGGCTTAACAGGATCTGCTGAACGCTGCAGAAAGCTTCTGCCAGGACTGTGCAGACATGAGTAAGGCAGCAAAACTAAGCAGTTTGTCCCCAGGCTGCATGACAGTGCCCCAATGGCAGTGGCCATTTTGTGGGTACGGCAAAATGGCTGCTTCCAGTACCATACCATGCAGCCACACAAAGCAATCCATTCCAGTGCTCTGGAAGGCCTCATAGCTCTTTAAAAGTAAGAGAGGAGGAGAGATTTTGACCTGGTGGGGTGGGAATCACGTTTAAGGTCTGGGAGGACCCAGTGGCAGTGGGAAAAGGCCTGTGGGGAGCCAAGTGGTGGGAAGCAGAGCACATGGCATCTTGTGGGGTGAGGGAGGGCCAGGGTAGGCAGGTCTGGGCCTGTGTTAAGCTCCCAAGGGCCGCCTCCACCATTGAGACACCCTGTTCTCCACTTAAAAACCTGGGCATTTAGCAATTCATTGGGGAGAGCAGTGACAGGAGGAGGGTTGCAAGTTGAAGATGTTTTGCCTAGCAACTCTCATGACACGCATCTGTAATGGGTAGATACTAGGTTCCATTACGGTTGTATCTTGAGGACTACCTGTATTTTCTTCAGAGATTTTTTAATTTTTATAGTTTTTTTGTCATATCAGATTCTATTCAGTGTATAAACTCTGGAAGATATTTAAAGCATTGAAAGGGATTTTTCAGCTTGAAGGAGTGGGTTATTTCTTGGGTTTGTGGAAAGGAGCAGTAATTTCACAGAAGGAATGTGTGGTCTTGCAGCTTCTTACATGTAGCCATCTATTATACTTTTTTCATGTGGATTAATTTCGTGGACTGGACTAGTGTTATTCTGGGCATATCTTACTGCAAAATCAAAGAGTGAACGTTCCACATCTATCCTGTTTCAGGGCAAATGGAAAACACCTGTAGGATATTACAACGGTCTTGCATACTTTTATATCTGAGCTTCCAAATTCCCTGCTCCTTTCAAGTGCTAAATCCACCTGCCATATTCTGTGGCATGTGACCATTTTTCTGGTGTATTGCTGATAAATATAAATGTATCCATACAGGTACAGCAAACTGTACAAGATATGTTTGGGCGTTCTCCAAGTAAAGCAGTCAATCCTGATGAAGCTGTTGCCATTGGCGCGGCCATCCAAGGAGGAGTGTTGGCTGGAGATGTCACTGATGTGCTGCTCTTGGATGTCACTCCACTTTCCCTGGGAATTGAGACTCTAGGTGGAGTTTTCACTAAGCTTATTAATAGGAATACAACTATCCCAACCAAGAAGAGCCAGGTGAGAAGATACGTTCTTAAAATTTTTCTCAATATTTGAAAGTCATCTAAATTTTGTCATGGTTGCCCCATTCTCTCTTTCACTAACCATTCCGCCATTATAAATAGGCTTAAACATACAACCGTAATTTTGAGTCCAGAATTTTGGTCAGTTGTTCAGGTTGTACGTTGAGTCACAACATGACCAAACTTGGTTTTACAAGTGTTTTTACAACAGTCATTAAGCGAGTTGCTGTGGTCATTAAGTGAATCACAGTAGATAAGCAAACCACATGGTTGTGAGTCCGAATCTAATTTATCCAATGGGCGTGTTTTGCCACAAATTATAAAAGACATTGCAAAAAGGATTATATGGCTGCGGGAGGCTGCCAACAGGTTGTCAAACTCCTGAAATGCATTAATGTGTCTGTGGGGGTGGTGAGGCACTTGTGACTTCAAGTTTTTCTAGCATTTCCTGTGCTTTCCAACAGTTCATGGAGCAGGTACTGAGGTTCCATTCTGTTCCTGGCAGGAAATTAATAATAATAATTTATTGTCATTGTACGTATATACACAGTACACCCATACAACAAAATTCACATAACGCTTCAAGACGAGTCCCAACACACATAGCAACCCCTAAATCCACAATCCTTACCGTATCGTTACTTAGTTATATGATTGTGTTAAGTAGCATTAATGGAATGAAATGTGCTTTTCTTCCACAGGTATTTTCTACAGCTGCTGATGGACAGACTCAAGTAGAGATCAAAGTTCATCAGGGTGAACGGGAAATGGCTGGTGACAATAAACTACTTGGCCAGTTCACATTGGTATGTTGGAATTCTGCTGAATGTATTTTTTAATTAAAATAATCATGAATGAAAAGAAAGTAATTTTTTACTTTCCTATTAAAACACAAAGCTTCCCTAGAACAGGACAGAATATTTGATGAACATTCTTTGTTTAAATTCCTTTAAATTATTAGGTTTGGCAGATAAGTATGGAAACAGATTGCCATAACATAATTTGGTTAAAGGAAGAAAATTCTTCACTGTTATAGAATGTATGCACCTCATGATGCTTTTCTGATAACATTTTTCTAATGTAAATTATGGAATCTTGTGCTAGGAAGGCATCTATAGTAAAATTTCCTGAGCACGAATACTAGAATTGTAAAGAAATATGTAGTGATAAATATAACTTTTGTTTTAGATTACTGTGGTTTCTCTTCAGATTTTTTAATTTTTTTGCTTTAGTGAATAAATAGATTGTACCAGTAACTTCACTTTAGTTTGCTTGGAAAGACAGAGTTGATTACACCGATGGGTTTTCTCTAAGTCAACAGCAGTGTACTTTGTAATTCCAGGTTGGGATTCCACCAGCCCCAAGGGGAGTGCCCCAGATTGAGGTAACATTTGACATTGATGCCAATGGAATTGTTCATGTATCCGCAAAAGACAAAGGTACAGGACGAGAACAACAGAGTGAGTACTTGGATTGCTGCTTTAAAGACTGAAGGGCATTGTCGAGAGCCTACTATTGCAAAAGCCAGAGGATAAATCTAGCAGAGTTTGTTGCAGTAAATTGCCAAAATTTAGTAATATTTTATCATTGCATTTTCTGCCAAGTTTTCCTAGAAATGCTTAATACAATCTGTGAGTTTTAGCGCTTGGCCAGAATCACCTTTGTGTGCTATGATGCAATTATCAACACATCATTCTGAAAAGTTGTGTGGAAGATTTTTGACTGAGCACAGCATTGGGGTAGATAAATGGTGTAATTTTGAAATTATAGATAGTGCTCTTAAAGATGGCAACCAAACAATACAGGTAGACCTTGCTTAATTACCATTCATTTAGCAACTGCTTGAAGTTATAATAGTGCTGAAGAAAGTGATTTAGGATTAGTCCTTGCACTTACGTTCATCACAGTGTCCCTGACGAAGTGAGAATAAATCTCACAGAGGCGAAATAGATCTTTCTCCCGGAATTCAGACATTAGAAAACGGGAGTTTAAAAGTCTAATTAAAATATTTATTTTGGTACAAAAACAATGAAATCTTATTTGTTTACATCTCTGCTATAAAATGCGACTTCCTCAGTCGGAAGCCAGAAGAAGAAGGGAAGAATGGAGTTTCAGGAATGCACACATGCATACAAGAACATATCAATCACGTGCTCAGGAATTAACCATTATATTAGATAGGGATGCAGCTCCCTGC
Source organism: Diadophis punctatus similis (assembly GCA_023053685.1). Taxonomy (NCBI): domain Eukaryota; kingdom Metazoa; phylum Chordata; class Lepidosauria; order Squamata; family Dipsadidae; genus Diadophis; species Diadophis punctatus. The sequence continues at coordinate 148,136,723 of JALIGW010000001.1, forward strand.
ATATACATACAACTGACAATAAATCACACCGTGAAAGTCCCTACGGTCACATATTCGCTATCTGGGTGCTTGGCAACCAGCTCACACTTACGACTGTCCTGCAGTCATGTGATAACCTTCCCAGCCATTCTAAAAAGCAAGGTCAATGCCTGAAAGTCACAAGTCATGGTCACATGGTTACTCAATAACCGTGAGTTATTTGCTCAATGACTGGCAAAAAATGGTTGCAAAATTGGTGCAGCCACATGTTCTTCACTTAACAATCACACTTCTTAACAATGAATTTTATAGCCCTTATTGTCATCATAAGTCAAGGACTACCTTGACTACACGACATCTAGTATCAAAAGCCTATGTCTATGCTAAAATGATAAAGGACATGTGAAGTAGGAATTGTTAGCAATATTTTACATACTTTACATTCTACAGTCAAAGACTGGCAGGAATATTGTCTAGTACGGTCCACAGACCCCTAGGGGACTGTGATGTTACTGGGCGGTCAACAAAGGCTTGAAGAAATTATGATTTAAATCTTGAGTTACGTCTTGGGGGTCCATGCGCATGGCCACAAAAGGGGCTCCATGATGAAGAAAGGTTGAGATTTAAGTGGGAGCCCACATTCCTGTTAATGTAGACTGTCAACCTAGAGTAACATTCCTACATTTGATGTTTTCCTGACATTAAATCTTTCCCAGGTATGATTGTGATTCATTAATATGAAATATTGCAATTCTGCTGCATGTTGCATGTTGTGTTTGTTCAATGATAGCATTCTGTAAAAAGAAAATTATTTTACCTTCCTGTAGTTGTCATCCAGTCTTCTGGTGGTCTTAGTAAAGATGATATTGAAAACATGGTAAAAAATGCAGAAAAATATGCAGAAGAAGACAGGCGGAAAAAGGTAATGTTGCCAAGATGGTTTCCAGTTTATTGACCTAAACTTTATTTCAAATAAAAGCTATGGAGAATAGTTTCTGTGCTAACAACTGCACAGCATTTGTACGAATTAAGAACACCTTGGTTTCCATTAGCTTGACTTTTTTAGAATGTTCTTTTTCAAATGATGAAATGCAAAAAAAACCCTACAATAACGGGAAAAAAACCAATTGTATAGGGAAGAAAGATGTTAAAATAATCTGAAAGTGAAAAATGAAAACTAACAAAAAAGTCCACCAAATCAGGAAAATAAGATTCAATTTACATAAAATTAATCTTGGTCATGTCTGGCATCACAGAGCCAGAATTCCTCATGGTATGGCAAATTCCATGTTTTAGGAATATACTTCGGCATCACATCAAGCTTCTTAGCTATAATATTTCTTCCCTAAATTGTATTGACACACATGACCAAAGCAATGTGTGGAGAAAATCAAATTATGTGACTTAAAGAGCCTTAAAATTTCTGATTATCACAATATGAAAAAAGCTTAAGGTCCATCCCTTTGAAATATTCTTTCAGTGGTCTGGAACTGCTTTCAGTTCATATATTTCATACAGATGTTGAATGCAACACAAATTACAAACTGGGTTGCTATAGTTACTGCTTTTAAAGAGGAAGGTGAATCTGAATCAGACAAGGAACTGAAGAAATTGGTGCTATTTTCCATGCATAGGTTTTCTCCTATAAATATTTTTCTATATACTCCCAGATTTATTTATCCCTAATATTTACCCATACAAAGCAAAAACAATATGCCATCTTCCAAGTATGATGTCTTAAGTTATCTTAGGATTTATTTATTTATTACAAAATGGCAAAAATATCTCCCATACCGATCAAAAATTCTAATGCCTTCTATGGTCAGTGATAAAAGAAATATATTTGCTCCCAAAAAGGAAATTCTTGAAAAATTATTTTCCTTGGTGGCCCTTAATTTCAAAATAGAAGAAACCTCCCCCCCCCCCATTCTGCAGCTACAGAAAAGAAAAACTAGTGGTGTAAGGTTGGTAGTATGCAAACATTTTTATCAATGGAATGTGTGTTGCCATATTTAGCTAGTTTTGTTTTCTCTTTCAAGAGTTCATTCACTGTGCACATTAAATAAGTGTCTTGTCGGTAAGATGCTTAGCTAGTACAAATTGGTTTTTATATTCTGTCTAACACAGTTACTGTTTTCTTTAGGAACGTGTTGAAGCTGTAAACATGGCTGAAGGAATAATCCATGACACAGAAACCAAGATGGAAGAATTTAAAGATCAGTTGCCTGTGGATGAAGTAGGTCTACCATGCTGCCTTTTTATAAAGGGGTTTTTTTTAAATCTAAAATGAAACATGTATGGATGTGTTGCATTGCTTGGGCATGTTTTAAGTAAGTCTACCTTTCTAAATTTGTTTTGTAAATGGAACTTAGGAAACTATTACTTTATCACTAATTTGTTAAATTTTTTCCATAATGTCCACATTAACAACTTTTGCAATATTCCTCAGTCACGTAATCACTATACATGTTGCCCCATGCCTAACCTGTTTTCTCCCCCCCCCCTGCAGAGCAGAGAGACTGGAGAGAAAGGATTACAAGGGAGTAAGCAAGTACACTGTGGGGAATACACATCAAAAGCACAGACAGCCACAATTGTGCTAGCCAAACCTACCAGTGTATTCCCATTGTGTGCCTTCTTACTTTCTGGTAATCTCTTCTTCAATGAATGTAAATACAAACATTAATTCCATTCTTGTTAAATAGCATCTACACATTATAGTGTAACAGATGGTCTGCATTAGGCATCTATGCTTTTTCTCTTCAGATTGGAACACCAAAGGCTTCCATTATATATTGCTCAAGATGGCCCAATGTCCATCTGCTTAGATTTATGAAGGCAGCTGTATTTTTCCAGCCTCTTACCTTGTACCCAAGATTTAGGATGAAGTTGGGAGGAGAGAGCTTCCATCCTGCAGGCTACATGTGATCTGCAAATCTTCCTGTTATGGTCAACAGGATTGCAAAAAAACCTTGCCGCCTTTGAACCCATCCTCAGTTTTCTGCATATGCCGAGATTGGGTGGCTTTGTGCTCTCTCTTAAACATGAAGAACAGTGGTTCCTTTCTCTGTCTTGCAATAGTCCTTGTGTTTCTAGGAGATGGTTTTGCGTGGTAGCACCTTGTAGATCAAGAAAAGCTGTTCATGTGTGCTATAGGAGAAAATACACCTAAAAGGCCTCCTAAGAGTTGCCTTTGGTGAATAGGCAGCTATATAAAATTGATTAATAAAATTCCTTCAAGTCATGCACCCAAATATCATCTAATCTGGAAGATACATCCAACACCCAACCCAACAATCTATTATGGATGTTACAGCTGTGGGATACTGAAAGTAATTAGACTTAGATTTTACGTTATGTTTTCCCTTTCACAAACATATTTTCCAACTGTTTGGGGCTGCAGTAATCAACAGGAAGAATTAAATGGAGACTAATATCAGAATATTAGTAGATACGGTTGGCGAAGAATTCTTATTTCTGAAGTCTCCCATTGTGAACAAATCTGTGACACTTGATCATCAGTTGTGTAGCCTTCTAAAGTGATATAAGTTGATTGTGTCTTGCTAGTAGTATAGATTACATGCTATTGTTGTATATTCCACTAAAAGCTGCAAAAAAAAATTTGGCAATTCCTTTATAGTGCAACAAATTGAAGGAAGAAATTGCAAAAATGCGAGAGTTACTGGCTCGTAAAGATAGTGAAACAGGTGAAAACATCCGGCAGGCAGCAATGTCCCTGCAACAAGCATCCCTGAAACTTTTTGAAATGGCCTACAAAAAGGTAAGAGAACAACATACAGAAGAATCTGTCTGGGCAGAGAAGGACCCAGCTTCACATCCCAGAAATACGTGCCAATGACCTTGAAAAGGAAGGAACAGCTAAATGAACGAAGGAAATGTAAACACAGCCAATGCACTGCTAATCCTTATGGGATAACTGCTGATAATTTAGTAATTATCTCATATTTTCTCTAAGAACCTAATGTTGGGTTAACAAACTTTAATTCTTCCTCCTCTAAGCCCATTACCTTGATCATTAGTTAACGTATCTGATTTTGACTCAGTATGCTGTATAAGCCCATCTGTTGTGCAAACGCAGCCAGTAATTTATTCAGCAAATCACATGTAACTAATGATCCTTAGAATACATTTTTATTCTGTTGCTGTGTAAGATTCTGCACAGCATGGCAGGACACATAAATCATACCACAGAATAAGCATTTTAGTTTTTGCACATTTTTTGAACATATTCTGTGCAGTGAGTTACACATTTTCTGCGCATACTGTCGAGTGGAGGCATTTATAGAGCCTTTTGCTAGGAAAGTAAGAGCCATAGCAGCGCTCTAACATTAATTGTGCTTACAGGTTAATTGACTTGCATATGTTCAGAGATTTTAAAATATTTCCAGTTTCATAAAAATTACTATCTTTTGGACGGTTGCATATCATTCAGAGTAAAAACAACGGTTTATCTTTTTCAGCATGAGAGTTAAGAATGCAATACTGAACATTCATATATTTGGTCCCTGTGGTCTTGAGGCCTCTGTATCCCTCCACATGTTGCTGAATTGCAACTCCCAACATCCTTCCTATCTTAGGCATTACTCTTCACCTGGTATTTAAATCAGTGGTCAAATGTCTAACTAAAGTATTAAAACTCCCATTTATCTTCAAGTCTGAATTCTGTTTCAAGATTGCGGAATGTTTCTGCGATAAGTAGTACCACCATATCTAAATGCAGATGTCTTCAATCTGTTGTTAGAGGATCCCAAACATAATACTCTTCAGAAGAGAATGTTGGTTGGGATGATACTTCCCACATTCTGAGTTGTTCCTTAGGGTAGAAGGACATGCCCCAAACTGAACCAATACCGTGCTTTCTTCTTTTCACAGATGGCATCAGAGCGAGAGAGTTCTGGAAGTTCACATGGCTCTGGCTCACAGGATTCTGGGAGCTCTGGGGATCAGAAGGAGGAAAAGCAGTAAATTGCAGTCTTGTGTAGACTGGAACAGAAAGAGGACACTATTCCACAGCTTCATAGCCAAAGGACTTTCCTGAGCAGCTGTGGACTGATTTATGTCTTACTGTGTTTTTGCAGTATTCTATACATACTTTCTGAAATGTATAAATTTAGTCAAATTGCTATCTGATTTAAAAAAAAATTAGTGCAAGGTAACTTTTAGAGGCCAGTGACAGTTTTCACCGAGAATTCCTGGCAATCTTCTGAGCAGAAGGAATTGGCATGTTTAATTTGAAGGTCTAGAAACCATGTCTCAAATTCAGAGTGGGAGTAGGATTCATCGTTGCTGAATTGTGAATTCCATCCTTAATAACGGAGTCTCCTCTGGAAACAGGTTTCTGCTTCTGGGAAGAGATGATATTGGGACCTGTGGTCATCAGCTGACAATTTACTTGGGAAAGTATAAGCAGATCTACACCTCAGCTCTAATATAAGAAAATGTGACTTATTTTAATATAGTGGCAACCACAAGACAACGTGGATACTCCATGCATTGTTTTTGTAGGCTTTCTGCTCTGTCCAATGTCTTTTTCCTTGCAGGAAATCTGATTCCCTATTAATAAATTGTTCTCAGTTGACCAAGTAGTCTGTGCAAAAATTCTGTGTTCCTTGCCTCAATCGTATTCCTAGATACCATTCCTGCTGTAGACTCAAGTTGCATTTTTTAAAAAAATTTCACAGGTAGTTGCCACAAGTGTATATGAATGTAATCTTGCAGAATCCAAATAAATAGTTATATTGCACTTTGTGCTTCTTTGGTACTCTCCTTATCAAATGAGACAAAAAATTGGGTTTCTTTCACCTCAATGTGTGTCTCCAAAAGCATAATTCTTCATTGCTGATTTGCTATACAATTTTGCAAATGTGCTAAACAAAAAGAAAGATTTTGAGCTAATACAACTTGCTCTGATAAAAGTGGTATCTGACAACATTATTTGTGCTGCATTTAAAAGTAGGCACAAAAATGACAACCATGGGAAGGATAGGGAAACCTGGCTGCCAAGAAAGTTGGGCATCTTTATGGAGCAGATGCATGTGTATTAGCGCACTTTCAAATCAATTGCCTGGACAAATATCTGCAGTTTCTTAGTAAGGTTTTTCGGAAGTGGCTTGCCATTGCCTGATTTTATAGTTTTTATAGTTGTAATACAGTTTTTGTAGCTGTACAAATATAGCTGCCCAGTGTTTATTATAGGATGGATAGCTGTACAAATGTTTTAAATAAATAAGGTCACCCAGCTGGCTTCATACCTAAGTCACGATTAGAATTCATAGTCTCCCGGCTTCTAGCTTGATGCCTTAATTGCACTACACCAAACTGGCTTTTCATTATACAGGGAGTCCTTGCTTAACAATTTCCTTGTTTAGAGACCATCTGAAGTTACAATAACTCTGAGAAAGTAACTTTACAACTGGTTCTTGGACTTATGACTGTTGCACTGTCCCCACTATGATCAAGATTTGGACACCCAACAGCAAGAAACTACATCTGTTGGAGTATCACACAATTACTATTTGCACGTTTCGTAGCCAGTTTCTGGCAAGCAGAATGAATAGAGGTCAGAAACAAGATTGGAAGTCATGTGTCAGTGATACCTTACTTAACAACCCTGTTAGTGACAGTTGCTGGTCATCAAGTGAAGACTGCTGCAGCCATGCAGTTCCTAGGTGCTGACTGAAATCTGTAGAATGTAATAAGTAGAAAAAAATCTGGTGTGTAGATAAATGCTTAACTTTTGCTTACGATGCAAGGACCTGTGACTTAAATGGGATCTGGAGCATACCTGACAGTAGCCAATCTGTCAGACCTTCATAAGCATGAAGTGAGCCCTGATGGTGCAGTGGTTAGACTGCAGTAGTGCAGACCAGAGGTGGGATCCTGCCGGTGCGGTTAATAGCTGTTGTTCGGCGCAGAGCCGAAGACGCTGCTGCCATTCGCGGAGCGGGAGCTTTCCCCGGGCGCTTTCCCCGCCCGCATGGATGCCGCCAATTGCGTTCTTTTGCCCTCTGCGCATGCGCAAAGCATTCCGCATGTGTGGAGGGCAAAAGAACGCAATTGGCGGCATCCATGCGGGCGGGGAAAGCTCCCGCTCCGCGAACGGCAGCAGCGTCTTCGGCTCTGCGCCGAACAACAGCTATTAACAGCACCGGCAATCAGAGGCAGGAACCCACCTCTGGTGGAGACTAACTGTCCACAGTCTGGAATTTGATCCTGAAAGGGCTCAAAAGTTGACTCAGCCTTCCATCCTTCCAAGATCGGTAAAATGAGGACCCAGATTGTTGGAGGCAATATGTTGACTCTGTAAACCACTTAGTACTGAAAAGCACTATGAAACAGTATTTAAGTCTTAAGTGCTATTGCTATTATATTGATTAGCAAATTAAAATAGCTAAAAGTTCCTGTTGTCTACGGAGATTCTTAATCATCCAGGTCATGGTTGTCCCAAAAGTGCTTTTCAAAAGACACCTGGACTTTCAATCCTCGCAGAACTGAAGAAGCTTCTTGGAAGTGAGACAGTAAAGGAGAAATAAAAAAACCAAGAAAGCCCAGTTATCTTTTGAAAAGGTACCATTAGGACAAAAATTCCCATCCTTAATTCTTCATTGCAAAGGAAATTACATTTCTGATCTAATTCATTAAATGTTCCAGATTAAACTCTTGTCTATTTAAAATCTATTTGCTTTGTCTGAATTTCTTGATTTTGTTATGGTAAATCCGATCTCTAGCTTAATTCTAGTTCATTGCATTGTATTGAAAATATTTGTCCACAGATCTTTATTACAGTAAATTTGGCACATTTATTGTGGCACATGTGGATGGATACATATACTTATTCCTCCATGTGTAACAAATGAAGTGCATAATAGACTTGTGCAAGGCAACTTAGATTCATTCAGAGAATGAATTTGCATCACAGAGATAAGGTATTCTTTTTTAAATGAAGCAAAGAAGCAGTGCAATGTTCCTTAATGAAGAACATTATTACCTCTGCTTCCGCTTTCATACAACACTAGGAAGGTTTCTTAGCAGCCTTTTGTTGGTGGTGGTTCTCCTGGCATTGTTAAAAGGCAATCCAACCAGGGCTATTGTTATTTCAATTGCCCTTCTTCAGGGAAATCCATAATATTTGCAAATACGATACAATCTAATCCAGTCACTCTTAAAAGCATACATTAGATGTAGGATCTTGAGCAGATCCAAGGTAGAGCATTAGGCTCTTCGGCTTCCCTTTTGGAAGCTCATCATTGCCCCATCATTCTGTCACACACTACTATAGAGACAGAAGAACAGGACCCCCCAATTTAACTCAAAATTCCGTCAATATAAATGTACAGATGGCTACTGGAATAGCAAGCATCCAATTTCTTTAGTGCTTTGTTCAAAAATCCTGGTATAGTATTTCAGCTCCATTCTAGGACAGAGGTGTATACTGGAATTGGGGAATCTGATAAAGACAACCAAAAAAACTTGTCAACGATTAGAAAGGCAACCTGAATCTTGTGTATCTATGTTCAGTATTTTTTTCTTTTTTACTGCTTAATGCATAACCATTAAAGTTTGGTGCTTTAAAGTTTTTAATCTGATAAAATGCTGGATTTTGATGTTTCATGTTAGCCAATGGAGATTCAGCACATGGAAGATACATGATTATAGAATATTTGTTTTTCCATTATCTGTTTTACACTGTGTAAGATTAACAGTAAGAAACGGCAACTCTGCATTGTTCAAATGAGTGCTCCTTTTCCTCTTGTCAGATTTAGCTGCTGCATGTTTACCTCAAAGTTGAGCAACTTGTGGTTTGTCAGACGTTTGTTCCAACTCTCAGCAATTTGGGCCAGTTATCACCCTTATTGGGATATTGGGAATTGCAGCTCAGCATTTGGAAGGCCACACATTGGCCTGCCTGTGACTTTAGCTATATGAATGTGCATGTTCTGAAAAGGCCGATTGAAAAAAGTTGTTAATGGAGTAACCCGACCATGGTTTTGCCAATGAAGAAAATTGGCTTGATGGTCAATTCCTTGGAAATGCTAAAGTCTTTTTAATGGCAATGGACCACTAAATATTGCTTGAACATTATGCTTGGTAATCCTGATTCTGCTTGAACATTATGCAGATGAATGAAATTCAGGATGGGGTATTGTTTAATAGTTTGAAGTATTCAAAATAAAAAGTGGATCAGACCTGGAGAGAACTACAAATAAATCAGAAGCTATTACACATTAATCTCATTTATGGGAATGCTATTGTCACTGTGTACTTTTTGGAAGCATGTTGCTGACTTCCCCTGGAAAGCATGTATATTCCTAATCCCAGAGTATTGTCCCCAGGGCTCTGGGAGAATCAAGGAATTCAACATGACAGTTTACTCATGATTACAGCAAAATTGTAACATCTTCATTTGGTTTAAAAGAGAGAAGTCTGTAATAGGATGTTATATGAAATGTATTTATTAATGGGTTTCACACTGATTTTTCGCATTGAGAAGGGTTTTTTAGGTATCTCATTTGAAGCCCATTGGATTAGATGGATCTTAAGTGTGATGATCCAACAGTTATGTGCCCGCAAGTTGGTGTCAACTTTTAATGACCTTATAGATTTTCTCCATGATAATCTGTCTTTTATCTTCTTATAAAATCTTATATAAATTGGTAGCTAAATTGAAACTGAGTAAGTGATGCCATCTTAACTAGAAATTCCTACAGCATGCAGACTATTTGTATCCTCTCAATTTAGTTTGAAGGCAGATTTTTTTTTTCTGTTTAAACATAAATTAAAAGGGGAAAAGGACAGAAAAGGACATTTTGGGCCAGATGCTGGAGACATATTCAGGTGAAGAGTATCACATGCCTTGTTTGAGAGTTACTGAAAAGCAGTTACTTGGATATTGTTGTAAATGCAAAACTGAACAAGACATTAGTGAGAAATTGTTATATTTATAAGTATTAATGGAACTGAGTAACACACCCTATAAAGATCCAGTTCTAAAGCCAAACACCTTAGACTATTCTGGTTATGGTCTTTCCAGGATCAAGTGTTGGAAAGCTGATGGTGGAAATCAGGATCCTGAATGAGCTTCAGGTGTGATCTGATATAGCAATAGCACTTAGACTTATACAGTGGTACCTCGAGATACGAGTGCCCTAACATACGAGATATTTGAGATACGAGCTGTCGAGCGAGCGAAGTTTTGCTTTGAAATACGAGCAACATTTGAGATATGAGGAACGGCCGGCTGCACACGACCCACCAGTTTACTGCGCCTCGTGCGTCTCATGCGTCTCGCATTATCCCACGCATCCCCAGTGTGCTTGTTTACCTCGCTGTCGAAGCATCTTTGATGTTTTTCTAGGGCTTTGAGATACGAGCAAATTGACATACGAGCAAGGTTACGGAACGAATTAAACTCGTATCTCGAGGTATCACTGTATACTTCACAGTGCTTTACAGACCTCTCTAAGTGGTTTACAGAGTCAGCATATAGTTCTCATTGTACTAATTCAGTGACTCTGTACTGGTAGTTCTCAACATACAGCCACAATTGAGCCCAAAATTTCTGTTGCTAAGCAAGACAGTTGTTAAGTAAGTTTTTCCCCATTTTACGACTTTTCTTGCCACAGTTATTGGGTCATTGCAATTGTTAAGTTAGTAACACAGTTGTAAAATGAATCTGGCTTCCCCGTTGACGTTGGTTGTCAGAAGGTTGCAAAGGATGATCACATGATCCCGAGACACTGCAATTGTCATAAATATGAATCAGTGGCCAAGCATTTGAATTTTGATCACGTGACCTTGGGGATACTGCAATGGTCGTAATTGTGAAAAGCAGTCATAAGTCACTTTTTTCAATGCTGGTGTAACTTTGAACAGTCATACACAAAAAATTGTAAGTCGAGAACTAATAGTTTTCTCCAATCAAATCCTGCATATTTAATTATGTAACCAGAAGAAATATTACAGAACGGCTGAAAATTCAGTAACTGATCTTCCTAGCCATCACATCATAAAGTAATCATCTAGTTTGGGTTCTCATAATGTCCATGGCTAACATGGGATTGCCTGAATTAGCATCTTCATTACCTGGACATTTATTTATTTATTAGTGAGATTTATATACCGCCTCACAGTGCAAGCACTCTCTAAGCGGTTTACACCATTAAGCAATGTATATATTTACATTGCCCCCAACAATCTGGGTCCTCATTTTACATGAGTAGCAGCTGTCCCTCCTTTAACCAAGGGTTAAGCGATCCGGGCAGCAAGCCTTCAATCACCAGGATTTTGCTGCTATTAAGTCCTAGTACATATTTTTATACCCCAAATCTGGTGTCCTGGTTTAATTTGTTGTAAAACTTAAAAAGGGAAAACTTACAAGTAGGAACGTGCCAACACCCAAGTTCTTACGTTTGCCTTCGTTCTTATGTTAAGCTAATTCAGAATATCTATAGCTGCAAAGGCACTCTTTGTCAATTACCCCCACCCCCACCCCGCGCTGTGGAAAGTTTTGACTCATAGCTTCGCACATTCCCACAAAAGGTGTGCGCGTTCCCTTTAAAGAACACGCACTCGGGCGCGAATAACGCCGCGGAGGTAGAACACGCGAGAACTGCTTAACCGCCCTGCCTGACCCTTCCAACAAAACTACGCTTCCCGGCATACAGCTTAATATGAGGTGGGGAGGGCTCCTTGCCGTCACGGGCATAATCCACCCAATGAAGAGAAACTTCGGAAGGCACATAGCCAATGAGAGACAGAGAAGTGGCGGAAAGCTGAAAATCCAGCTCCTCGCAGGCCCTCGTTTCCTTTAAAAAAAAAAAAGGATTGGTGCGGGACCGGAAATTATGTCAGAAACCCCATGTGAGGCGATTGCAACACATGCAGCGCGGAGGAGAAGCGAGAGGGAGGGGGAAGAGCAGGAGAGGCGGAGGGGAAGGAAAGGAAGGAAGAAGCCGGCGAACGACGTCACAAGCGCCGTCGCGAGGAGCCCTTCGTTGCAGTCCGGAGTAGGAAGAAAAAGAGGGGGCGGCGGCGAGGCCTGAGGTGAGCGCGCGCGTCCGGGCGGGAGAGTCGCGGGGAGCGGGGCGGGCGGGCGGCAGGCCGTGGTGGTGGTCGCCGCCGCCGCCGCCGCCGCTCTCCTCGGCTGGTGGAACCGAAGGAGCCCGGCTGGCATCGGCTTTAGGATTTAACGGCTCCTTGCTTCCTCCTTTCCCCCCTGCCTTCCTTTCCTCCCCCCAACCTCCCCAAATTTCTCAATCCTTTTTCCTCGTGGCGGCTCGGCGGCTCGATTCCACCCGCAGGAGGGGCGGTGGAGGAGGAGGAGGAAGAGGAGGAGGAGGAGGGAGAAGATGGCGGACGATCCCAGCGCTGCCGACAGGAACGTGGAGATCTGGAAGATCAAGAAGCTCATCAAGAGCCTCGAGGCGGCGCGCGGGTAAGGGACAAGACCGAGACCTTGGGAGGCGGCCGAAGGGATTTGGCGTTCACGTGTGGGCCGTTGGTGGGTGGGGGTGGGGGTTGCTGGGGGGAAGGAGAAGAAGCAACCTTGCGGGTTGGGCCGAAAAGGTGGGGAGAGGGTCGTTAATGCGTGGGATGCCTTCCCCCCTCCCCCCCTCAAAAAACCCCTCGCAGGAAAAAAAAAGTGAAATATCGGGGACGTTTCCCGGGTCTCCAGGGTTCCGGCCCGGAGTAGAGACGCTAAGTTGAAACACGAGGCTTTCTTCGGGGTGAGTTAGGCCTTAAGTTTCTGAGGGAAGGTGTTTGGCGAGGCGTGTAGTAAGAGCCCGTGAGGGGCAGCCGTGAAGAAGAAGCGTGTCGGAGGGAAAGAGAGAGAGAAAAAGAGGCGGCGGTTCCTGCCTTTTGATACTCGTCCTCGGGTTTGTGAGGGAGTTTTCCTCTCTTCAGAATGGAGCCACGCTCTCCATTTCGGGACGTGGCCCATTTTCTGTCTGAGGTTGTGACACACACCTGTGGGTGCAGTTTGGACACTTTCAAGTCACAATAAAACTAAAGGCTAGCTAAGTCTGTAAGTATCGGCCTCCATTTCACTTTTTCTCGCACACATCTGCTCAGATAGCTTCATTGTGTTTTTTTTCTTTTCTTCCTATGATGGAGGACTACTAGTAGGTCTAAGACAGCAGTGCTATTTTAAATGGGAAAGACATTTGGGGCATTCATTCTGAATCCAGAAAATGAATTTTATAAAAACCAGTGTATAGAATCCTGTCTACTCCACGTAAAATATTGTTTAATATTTGGTAGTTTTTTCCTCCTCATCTCACCTTGTTATTTCTTTGAACTTCCATTTTACTGTGCCCACAAGTTTTGTTGTTATACTCAAAATTTATGGAGCAGCCCAATCTAGTTTTTTATGTCTTGCTTGTCCTTAGTCTGGGATATTTTACTTTCAGTTGCATGCTAGAGCTTGCTGGACAGTCATCGATTTAAAGAAGGTGGCTTAAAATAATTACATGTGTTCATATAGATAAAGTACCATTTTTAGTTATAAAAGTTAATCCTGTTCCTTTCTTGTTTTCAAACTACAGAGGTTGTTTACCTTAAACTGTTGTAGGCACAACAGGTACATGATGTTTTAGAGTTGGCATGATCAGCTGACCATTTGTCTTAGTAACCTTCATTAGCTTCTTTTTTTTCCTAAGATGTTTTCTGTAATTTTCCATCTATTGAAGCAAGTAAGGGATTGTTTCTGGCTTTGTACTAGCTGAGAAAGATCACTTTTGTTGCTTTTCTGCCCTGCATGCACAAAGAATTGAGTGTGTGACTGTTTTTACATTTGGTTGAAGTAATACACACCCATTCCTTGCAGTTGTGTAGAAGGCCTGTTATAAAGGACAGTGACTTTCCTCATTTGAATGCTAGCTGTGTGAAAGGGACTTTGGGAAGGTATTAATTCAGTGAATAATTTGAAATAATGGCCTACTAGAAAAGATTTATGGACCTCATCAAAAAAGTGTATATATTAATTCAAGTGCCAAAGGGACATGTTAATGTTGCTGAATTACTATCTTTTCCAAGATATTTATGAAAGCTTAGCTGTGTTTTAAGTAATGGAATGAAACTGAAGTTCTGATTAATTTGATTTGAGACTGGAACATTCCAGATTGTGCTCTTCTTTTTGGAGTGGGGTGGGGGGAAATTGCTCCAAAAATAAACCCTCCAAAGCTGAAACTTTTTGGAGTACTCCAGCCTCAAAACAGGTCTGTTTTATCCAGAATAATCTTTTCAGGACACTTCAACTCACTTCCTACATACATATAGGATTTACTTCCAGAACAGCATAGTCTGGAGGTTGTATGGAACATTCTGGAATGTTCTGTTCCTCGGTGAGTTTTGCTTGTCACTAATATTTGTTTATGTCCCTTATAGATTTGTATATGATAGCCTTTGGGAAAAGATGCATGAAGAGTTCTTGTCTCCTTTGTTTTATTAATCTCTATTTTTTGATATGTGACTTGCCTGGCTAATAGTTGTTCAATTTAAGGACTGACTTAACTGAAAGTGACCAAAATTATTTCTGTATGTTCACTAGAAATTATCAACATTGTTGTTTTTTGGTTTATCTTTATTGCTTCTGAATTAAGTACTGTAAATACTCACAAAGAGTCTTCATGCACGGGTTCAGTTTCCAACTAATAAGCTATAATATGCATGATTTTCTTTTGGGTGCGTTAACCAACTGACTATGACTTCGTGTTGGCATAAGAACTAGGGCTTGTTCAACAACCAGTTGAAAAAAGTAGCTAAGTAAAATATTCCTGTTCAATCAGAATACTGTATTGATTATTGAGAGAGCAAATTTCCCTTACTTTTATCTGAGCCTTCCCAAATCAAATCTAATAGGGTTTATGACTAATTGACATTTTATAATTTGTTGTGTTAGCAATTTACCAGTAATGCTAGGAATGGAAAAAGTTAATTTTTAATCCTTTTGTCCCTCATGAGCATGTAAATAAGAAATTTCCAGGTAGGAAAACTATCTCCAGTTAACTTTCTACAGCCATATATATGTTTATTATCCAATATATGGAAGAAGTGAACAACAACATTTGGATTCTTAATATATAAAGTTGGCATTCTAATTCTGTTCAGGAGCAGTGGAAGAATGCTTTGCATATTGTTTTATATTGCACCTTTCAATGTTTTCTATCTAAAACAATGTCCAAAATTGAGTTTTGTGCAAATATTTTGAATCATTTGAATCCCATCTTTCTATTTAATTTGCCAATATGAGAACTTAAGAATTGGCAGTTTTGGGGTATACTTTTTAATCAGCAAAATAGACAGCAAGCACAATACAATTCAAAAGCCTGTTTATCATTGCTAATAATTATACAGTATTTCAGGTTGTTGAGGGACTTATTGACATTTCTGGAGCTAAATAATTTTACATTTAAATAAGATTGGCCAGTAGATAAGTAAACTAATTTTTAAAAACAGTACGTTCAATATTAATAGGAGTTAGGACTTTTTGTGGGCTAAATGCACTGAAGGACTTGAATTTGTGGCATATCTGAGGAAACAACATCTTATAAAGTGTTTTATTGATCTTTCTTGTCTAAACTCTATCTTAAAATCATAGTATTTTTTAACTTTTCCTAAAGGTCTTGATAGTGTCATTTTTCATGAAAAGCATATTGATAAATTCTTTTTAAAAATACTTCATTAATACAAATATCAAGGAGTTGACATCTCAGTAATATAGAAATTTAGCTTTCTCTGAAAAGAATGGGAAATAATGTATTCCAGCTGATGAATATTTTGTGTTTGGGGTTTGCTACTGCTCTACTGCAAACCCTGTCTTCATGAAGTGTTTACAAAGTGTATACAGAAAATGGGGCTTAGATCTTGGGCAAGCTTTAAAGATAGCAACTGAATGTTAAGTCTTCAGTCTATGGCCTATGTATGTTCTATGTTTGTGTGAATCCTTTTAGCTATAGACTTGCTCAAGGCAGATACTAACAAAGTTTGTGTCAGGTTCCTGTAGAACAGGGGTCGGGAACCTATGGCTCGCGAGCCAGATGTGGCTCTTTTGATGATTGCATATGGCTCGCAGCAGGGGTGAAATCCTCCCGGTTCGCCCGGGCCAGTCCTTCGGCGTATAGCCGATGGAACTGGCGGCGGTTGCGGCGCGGAGCTTCTCCTGCCCGCTTTCCCGTCCCGGCTGAACACAATCACCGCTTTCCCGTCCCGGCTGACCACAATCATTTGGGTTATTTTTCCCTCTGTGCATGCACGTGCATGCACAGAGGGAAAAATAACCCAAATGGCGGCGTTCAGCCGGGATGGGAAAGCGGGCGGGAGAAGCTCCGCGCCGCAACCGCCGCCAGTGGTGGCATGGTGATGGTGGTGCGGGTGCGGATGTTGGTGGTGCGAATGCGAGGCCGGCGCCGCCGAGTGCAGGCAATGGAGCGGGTAGTGGGCGCCCGCCATGGCCGCCGCCGGTGAGGTCTGCTGCTGCTGCTGCGCTGAGTGTGAGGAGCCGCCGGGCGCCTGTGCCACTGGAGGCGGCGGTGGCGGCGGTTGGGGAGGCTGCTGCCCGAACTCCATGAAGGCAGATTTAGACGAGTCTTGCGCTTCCAGCCCGTCAGCCATCGTAGTCATGGTCATCATCCAAGTTGGGCAGCCAGCGACGAGCGCCTCTGCCCGGCTCGGCGCCCCCTTGCACTCCCGCCACCTTCGAGGGAGCCTATTAGCCTGCGCCGGGCAGGAATTAGCGCCAGGGCTCGCTCGCTATATTTCCCTCCCCTTTCCCTCCTTTTTTCCTTTCTCTCTCCCCCCCCCTTTTTTTTTGGCGAGTGTGTGTGTGTGTGTATCTTGGGGGGGGTTGAGGTGGGAGAAAGGAGAGAGCGTGCGAGAGCAATAGGGGGAGAGGGGCCTTGTTAACTGAGGGATGGGCGGAGGGGAGGTGTGCGCGAGGCGCTGGGGAGGGAGAGAAAGAAGGAGAGGGAGAGGAAGGGAAGCGAGGAAGGAGGGGCAGGAAGAGAGGGACGCGCTGCCAAGTCCTCTTTCCTGGGGCTTTCCCCCTCTCCTCTCTTGCCCTGCGGCCAGCGACTTGGGGTTTTTCCCCTTCTCTCTCCCTCCGTCACCCTTGTTCTTTTCTGATTTGGGGGGTCTGTTTCTACGCCCTCGAACCCGGGTGCTTCTGTGCTTAAAGCTGGTGGAGTTTAAGGCAGAGATTTCTTTTATTTCTCTCCGCGCCGCAACCGCCGCCATATATGGCTCTCACTGAAATAAATTTCCAAATTTTTTGCTTTCATGGCTCTCTTAGTCAAAAAGGTTCCCGACCCCTGCTGTAGAATAATAATAAAGAGTCCGTCAACATGCTAGGTTTGTAACTTTTTAAAAAAAGTCTTGTGTGGTGATATCAGGAAAGTTGTGCTTTTTTAATTGTGAATTTTTCATATAAAATTTGGTTTTAGGTGCACTGTTTTTAGATTTATGAGTGTTTCAGGCAACAGCATGATAAACTTGCAACAACTAAAGTACACAAAGTTGAATATTCTGTCTTAGGAGGAATGCTTTTCTTTTGTTTCCTTACTTTACATTTTCTAGGACCTAGTAAGTTATTTTGGAATATAGATTGTTGCACAATGATCTCATGACAGGCTGCATTTCTAAGTGGAGGGTTTTTTTTATTAAATGAGAGAGTATTATAACTGAGTAGAGATTCCTGCTAATCTGCTTTATAAAATCATTGACTCCAAATAGCTCAAAGCAGTTTTCAGTAATGCTTTAGCTTATATAAGGAAGAACTCCCCTGTCAACAGTATTTTCTGTATCTGTATCCTGAATATCAGATTTGAGACATAGTTGAGGATCTCCAAATCTAGTGATAGGAAGAAACATTAGGGAGAAATAAGATGGAAAGAGTAAAACTGGTCTACAAGCAAGTAGCACTTGTGAGAAATCTTTAGGATCTGGGTTTCTATTAGTGCACACACACCTGTAGGTTATGGCTGTTTGAGCCTACAGTGATAAGAATTTTGTGGAAAATTTTAAATTGGAAAACTTTCCAACTGCTTTATAATATTTGTATTTAGTACTTTCCTCTTCTTCCTCAGTGTTATTTATAAATGAATAGGAAGCATGTGTATGAAAGAGAATGACACAAATTATCTATATGGAATAATTAAAAGGAAATGACATTTATGAAATTTACCAGTATCTTTTTACTATGCTTTATGAACAGCACTTTTTTCCAGCCAGTATGGAAACTTTCAATCCTACCTTGAGGCTAAAAAACCAGGAAAACAAGTTTAGATTTTGTTATTTTGTTATGGAATAATATAATAACAATAATATGGAATGACTTTGAACTGCTTTGAATCCTAAATTAATCATTTTGGAGTTAAAATTGAACAAAGCTAGATGGAAAATTAAATGATTAAGTCTTGAATTTCTGATACTAGCATTTTTAAAAAAAATAATTCCCCCCCTATTAGTAGTTAGCCTCTCCTACATTTATAAAATGAGGAAACATAGTACCTTTTAAAAAGAAAACACCAACTATGGAATCCTCAAAGAGAACTGCAAAAGAGCAAATTATTGTTGCAGGAATAGCTTCTCTACTATCAGATGCTTATTTCCATTTCCCTGTTAATGCAACAATTAAAACATTTTGGATGCCAAGAGTATGATTACTACTTTTGCTTGTTTTCTCCAATTATCCTGCTATTAGTCCTTTTTTTTTAAGATATGCTGGGAATTTTGTGTGCATAAAAGTAAAGGTTCCCCTCGCACATATGTGCTAGTAGTTCCCAACTCTAGGAGGCGGTGCTTATCTCCGTTTCAAAGCCGAAGAGCCAGTGCTGTCCGAAGACATCTTCGTGGTCATGTGGCCGGCATGACTAAACGCTGAAGGCGCACGGAACGCTGTTACCTTCCCACCAAAGGTGGTCCCTATTTTTCTACTTGCATTTTTACATGCTTTCGAACTGCTAGGTTGGCAGAAGCTGGGAAAAGTAATGGGAGCTCACTCCATTACGCGATGCTAGGGATTCAAACTGCCGACCTTTCTGATCGATAAGGTCAGCATCTTAGCCACTGAGCCACCGTGTCCCTTCTTTTGTGTGCATACCCACACACAAAACGTGTGGAGAAAGAAGACAAATATCGAAAATGCTCCTCAAAATATGTCAGCATTTATTTTTAAGAGGATGTTTCATCTGCTTTATAACTTCCCTCAAAACATAATTATTTTGCAAAAAATGCATTATAAAGTACCTGTTTAATGATATTAAGTATGTACATTAAGGATAATATTTCCTCCAGCTAAGCTTGTTAATAATAAAACATGATTTGAATTCTCAGGAATACTCGTCCATCTCAACTCTAAATCCTAATTCTTAATGCAAAGAAACTTCTCTAAAATATTCTGCCTTCTTCCAAAATGTCTAAAATTAAATTTATGCTCCAATATCATAATGCTTCCTTGGATTTTTTGCTGGTGTGAATAACATAGAGTTATCAGTAAAACCCTTTGTATCTTACCGTGTTTCCCCGAAAATAAGACCCTGTCTTACATTTTTTTGAACCCTGAAATAAGCGCTTGGCCTTACTGCCATGCACTCAAAAGCCCAATTGGGCTTATTATCAGGGGATGTCTTATTTTGGGGGAAACAGGGTAGATGTCTTTAATTTTCTGATTTGGATTGTTCTGGTCCTGTTATGTCAGCCTTTATCCTAAATAACTTGTTGGTGATCTCACCATTTTCTGGGGTCAGTAAAAAGAAAAGTTGTTTTAAATTCTTGGCAAGGTCTTTTCTACTTGTATTTTTGCAAAGGAATATATGACAGGCTGTCAGATGTTAATACTAAGTCTCATCCTCATAAGTTAAATAAAGCTACTTACTTAACTGACTCAACACTAGGCCTTTGTTCCTTATTTGTATTTCTGGGTTACTTAATCCATGTATTTTAGGTATCTCATAGTCCCGTGATGGCGAACCTATGGCACGTGTGCCAGAGGTGGCATGCAGAGCCCTCTCTGTGGGCACGAGCGCAGTCGCCAGCTGCTCTTCTGGTTTCCAGTGCACATATCTTCATGGGTGCCGAAGCGCCGGAAAACGCCCCCCCCCAAAGCTGGTCTTTGTGCACGCCAGAGCACCGAAAACCCGAAGACCAGCTGGCCGGCGCGTGCATGCCTGTTTTTTGGTAGTTTTTGGTCCCAAAAACAGGCATGTGCGCGCCGGCCAGCTGGTCTTCAGGTTTCCAGCGCGTGGGAAGACCAGCTGGCCGGCGCACATGTTGGAAACCCGCGCACTGGCCAGCTGGTCTTTGGGGTTTCCGGAGCTCTGGCGCACGCACATGCGCTCACATTCTGGTTTGGGCACTCTGCCAAAAAGGTTCCCCATTACTGTCATAGTCTATCAAAGAACCTAAATACAAAATACTGCCTGCTGTTTTCATTTACCCAGAGTTGCTTGACAGTGAGATGGACAGCATATAAATTTAATAAATAAGTAAAAATGTATGATCAAGTCCATCCTCATATCTTTTTCATTAAACAATACAAATGAATTTCCTTCAGTTTGAGGAAGAAGCTTTAGAAATAAATTACTGTTGTTTCTGATGCAAGACCCAATGGTAAAAGTGCTTGCTTTAGATGTTAGTAAAATGCTTCACAAGGGAATGTTATTTCAGGTGGCGTATAATTATAATAGAATATTTTGGTGCTGTACAAAAATGTGTTCGTTTATTTTGCCAACTTAGACCAGCATATCAACGTCATGTACACTTGAAGGAGCAGGATTTAGCAGAAGTAATAATTAGTAATTTGGGCAATTAGGGCAGTATGCTTTAGCTGGAACTAAGCACAAAACTATCAGATTCTGTTGAGGCAGAACAGGTCTGATCTCTCATGGTTATGTAGTCAGTTATGTATGTACAGGTGTGACTTGCTATTAAAGCTTGCTCCTAGGCCTGTGGCCATCATTGTACCCACTGGAATGGCTTGCAATAATTCTTAGTATCACCCAACCAGTCCTGGCTAAGATCAAATTGCTTTTGCCTAGTTTTACCTTTCCTCTAGGATAACTTTTCCTAGGTGGCATCATGCTAGTCCTGGAGTTTAGCCTGTGTGCTTACTCCAAGTAGGCTGAATACGCTGACCTTCCCATCCTGAGATATCCTACAAGAACAGACATGGCTCCATAGCTGCCTGAAATGGCAATACAAGCCCAGCGCCATGATCAGGTATGATACCCATCAGCCCATGAAGAGCCACATTTGGAAGATGTAGTGATGATGCTACTAGTTTGGGTAATGAAACATCTGTAAGAAAACAAGGAAGCTCAGAGTACCAAGGACCCTTCATAAAATAGTTGTTATTGGAAAACACCCTAACTACTCCCAAATTAAACTTCAGATAACAGTGGCTGCAAAGATTACATGAGGCTAAATTCACCAATTAACAAACCCTAATTAATATCTCAAAGTGAACTGCAAAAATCCAACAGCGGGTTTCTATAATTAGATGCTATAGTGGACTAGTAACTATAGTAAATGAAAACAGTCTTGTACTCTAGAGGCTTTCTCTTTGCCTACTAATTGTTGATACTTAATAGTGTAGCTTGCATGAAGTGAGAGAACAGCTGTATTGACCTAGTTGACTGACCTTCTTGTAGGAACTGAATAAATATATTTTATTAAAATATTAGTATGCTTCTGTGAAAAAGTATGGATTCAAATAGGTTCAAATTTACCATTTTATTAAATGTTTAAATTGCTTGTAATTCCTTCTTTAGAAAAGTAGTACTTACACATAATTTGTACGAAGGTGAGTCAAAAGGTAATGCCATTTTCTTTAGGACAGGTATAATTACCAACACAGGAACATGTAGCATACATCAAAATGAAGCTGGTCCTCTGTGGATCACATCCCTACTTCTCAACATAGTCACCGTTTCTCTCAATAGCAATGTTCCACCTTCGAATGAGAGCATGTATCCCTGTCTCGTAAAATTTTGTTGACTGTTCTTTGAGCCACTTCTTCACTGCAGTTTTCACTTCCTCGTCACTGGAATAATAATCCTCCATACTCACCAGATTTAGTGCCTTCAGACTATCATCTCGGCCCCATGAAAGAGGGTTTGAGAGGCAAATATTATTCCAGTGACGAAGTGAAAACTGCAGTGAAGAAGTGGCTGAAAGAAGAGTCAACAAAATTTTAGGAGGCAGGGATACATGTTCTCATTCGAAGGTGGAACATTGCTATTGAGAGAAACGGTGACTATGTTGAGAAGTAGGGATGTGATCCACAGAGGACCAGTTTCATTTTGATGTATGCTACATGTTCCTGTGTTGGTAATTATACCTGTCCTACAGAAAATGGCATTATTTTTTGACTCGCCCTCGTATAATTCACAAAGAATGTGGTCTTCCATTTCTTCTAACTCACTGAAGAGCAGTTCCATTTGGAAAAAGTCTGTCCTAAAGAAAATGTGATTACCTTTTGACTCACCCTCATATTTTGCAATTTATATTTTGCAATTCAAACGTGTGACTTAGCTACTGATTGATAATTAATAAAATATTGCAGATAATCTTGCCCTAATTCTCATTTCTAATTGCTGTGTTGATTAAGGGACTGGAAAATTCTGTTCATAGTGTAAGTCCAACACAAAATGTTCATAATAATCCACAGCACCCTAAATTTTTGCCTTAAAATGTACAGGTACTTTTCCATAGAAGCTGTTATTTCACCTTTATTTAGCTATTTCATCTTCACTATAGACAGATAAAATATTCTTAACTCTGTTCCTCAGTACAGAGTTTTATTACTGAAACCCATTGAGTCAAAAAATCATCTGAATAATTGAAAGATTTGGAGATCAGTTTTCTTGTGAGGTAAAACTATTCAATCCTGAAAATTAACCTGAATCTTGATCTTCATCATTGCAATTTCTCCTAACTATAGATCTTACTAATTTTAACCAGCAGATGGCAGGAGTATGTTCTGGAGCTGTATGAAACTGATTTGATGATTGAGTTAATTTGATTGACTTTTGTGCACGTTGCACAATCACATTTGATCTTATGTGATTCACACAGCTTTGTTCTTTTAATCTAAATACGTTTTTATTATATAATTTAAGAAACTGAGCAGCTTTATTAGTGTTCTACCGTGTTTTCCCGAAAATAAGACCTTCCTCCAAAATAAGCCCTAGTGAAGTGGTGGGCGTGGCCAGCACCAGAGGCGGGGGAGGCACGCGATTTGGACATGCCGCGGGAAAGCATAGAGATGGTGGGTTGAAGCGGGTGACCGCAAGGCTTGTCTTCGCACAGTGGGCACTGGCAGCAGGGGGAGGCACACAATCCGGACTTGCCTCACGGGCAGCAGGCGCAAGCTAGAAGCAGACGGGCGGCTGCGGGAGGTTTGTCTTCACATCTCTCGGCTTGCCTGTGGCCCATGTGGAGCATTGGCAACGCCTGACTTCCCCCCCCACCTCTGCCTCCGTCTGGTACCACCACACGAAGACGAGCCTCCTGTGCAGCCTCAGCGTGCGCCGGCCAACGGGCCAGTGGACTGCAGCTGCTGCAGGACAACGTTGCCCCCCTGTGCACTGGCTGCCTTTTGGGGGGGCGCTGTGGGGGGGGCAGCCGGGCTGATCAACCTGAAATTGTGTTTCCCTAAAAATAAGCCCTAGTGCTTATTTTGGAGGCCAAAAATATAAGACCAGGTCTTATTTTAGGGAAAACACTAGTAACCTTGCCATGGACTAATGTGTGAAGTAGGTGTGAAATGGTCTTGAAAGGCAAGTTGCACCTTAGTGGTAATATTGAGTAAATAACTTCCTCCATTGTATAAGAATGACTAACATTTTGGAATACCTAAGTTAGCAGTAGAACCTGGCCATCCTTGTCTGGACATTGAAGTTAAGTAGAATTAGCCTAGCAGTACTGGGGTGGGAGACTCGCAAGTAATTCTAGGGCAATTACCTGTATTGGGAATTAACAAACAATTTTAGAATTTCAGTATTGTGGCCAAGAAAACTCCATGTTTAGATCATTCTTGTCACTAGTAGTTGAACTTGATCTGAAGGCATTTTAAACAAACTTCATTAGGTTTAATTCTATTCAAACCTGTTTTAGCTACCCATATAACTCTTTCTATGGTCTGCAGCAGTAGTTTATTGCAGTTTTGCGATTTATTCTGTACATATTGGCATGCTGTGCAAAAGCAGTTATTGAAATGGATGTACAGACAGCTCTCTTTTAAATCATTTCCTTATATCCATATAATTTTCTTTAAATTTTCTACAATTTAATTGGTTGCCTGTATCTAAGATCTATTTGTGTTGTAAAGTTGACATGTCTCAAACATCTGAGTAGATTTGGGCATCAAACCAAAGGCTCTTTATTAAAGGTTTTGGCAAATAGGAAATGCTGCTCCAGTAGTACTACATTTTGCTTTGAAAACATTCCAGAAGGTGGAATTTATTGCTTAGGGACACTATTACTACCTATAGGTAGCTGAGTGCTGCGAGATGACCTTGGCAAGGTCAATATGACAAAAAAATTTCACTGGTTGTGGAAGGTTTCTGTGACCATTTTGAGAAGATGGGGAACTGCTAGTGAATTTCCATCAAAGCATATTTTTGCCACACTAATTTTACCTTTACTATTTTCTGTAGCGAGAATTAGATTAAATAAAGAGATACCACTCGTGTTTGATCTCCTGATAGCTAAATGCTGAACACTGGTACAGGAAATTTAAAGTATTTTTTTTAATATTTGCATACTCTTGGTGGAGGATTAAATGACTAGCTGTTGATCCAAACACACTGTGTGTGTGTGTGTGTGTGTGTGTTCACACATACATACACACACATCCCTTAAGATTCAAAAATTCCAGTATGAAGATAAGTAATTTGTTAATTGCCTTTAAGTGTGATTCAGGTAAATGGGAAAAGTGGACATTTATTAAATAGAATATATTAAAAAGGAAATAGGGAGAGAGATGTTTCCACAGTACTTAAGAAATTTTAAAGGATGTGAAACCATTGTTTCTTTAACTGTATTAAGTATGCCAGGGGTGGCCAAACTATGGTTCTTTGAGGACCTGTGGACTTCAACTCCCAGAATTCCTGAGCTAGCCATGCATACATGGCTGGCTCAGGAATTCTGGGAGTTGAAGTCCACAGGTCCTCAAAGAACCATAGTTTGGCCACCCCTGAAGTATGCCAAAATGAAAAGCCCCCATTGCAGTATCATGTCAAATGTTGTTATGGGCACAAACCATTGTACCTTTGCAATAATTTATATGGCTGCCCATCTCGTCCACATTTTGTATGGAAATCTTATCCCTTAAATATTTACGTTGCTTGTTTGAATTTTTATTCTTGTTCCTTTGTTTATTTTAGCAATGGCACCAGCATGATATCCTTGATCATTCCCCCCAAAGACCAGATTTCCCGAGTGGCAAAAATGTTAGCTGATGAGTTTGGCACAGCATCAAATATTAAGTCTCGAGTGAATCGTCTTTCGGTCCTTGGCGCCATTACTTCTGTACAGCAACGGCTAAAACTATATAACAAAGGTAAAACATCTTGCTAATTCCATTATAGATAAATGATTCAAGCTTCAGCAGTATACTAAGATTATATCTCTTTTTTACAGTACCTCCGAATGGTCTGGTTGTTTACTGTGGAACAATTGTGACAGAAGAAGGAAAAGAGAAGAAAGTGAACATTGATTTTGAACCTTTCAAACCAATAAATACATCATTGTATTTGTGTGATAATAAATTTCATACAGAGGTAAGTTAACTTTTTTATTGTTCTCTAAAGTGAACTATACAATCTACTGTTTATTTAATAGCAAGAAAAGCTACTGAGGATTGAGAAGTCTAGTCATGTATGAGAACATGACCATTTTTCTGAACATCATTTCCACAACTTCCAGATGAAAATGTGTTGACAATTGCATTTTTCAAGGAGATGGGAGACAAAAGAAAAATTTAGAACATGTGAACATAAATATAATCTGAGAACTGAATTGCACTGCATTTTTTTTTGCAAAGCATTACATAATCACATATCACCAAAGTGATTTAAATGGACTGTCTTAGTGAAATTTAGAAGTCAGATTCTGGATTTGCTAATAGCTATAGCACTTAGAATTATATACCACTTCACAATGCTTCACAGCTCTCTAAGTGGCTCACAAAATCAGCCTATTGCCCCCAACAATCTCGGTCCTCATTTTACTGACCTTGGAAGGATGGAAGGCTGAGTCAACCTTGAGCAGGTCAGGATCTAAATGCTGGCAGTCAGCAAAATTAGCCTGCAATGTTGCATTCTAACCACTATGCCACCACAGCTAATCTTAGCCTTGCAGCGTGTTACCTTCATTTTGTATATCAAGTGCTTATGTGACGCTTGGACACCCTTATTACTGAGCCTGGTAGATATCACTAACAGCTTTTATCTTGGTAAACAATGTGAGCCAAAAATTATACAGTGCACAAGTTCATTGGAGGGTGTTGCTTTTTGTGCCCATTTTGGCATTCTAAGATTGGCACTTTAGTGATATTATTAAAGCTGTAGTATCAGACAGCTCAAATCATTTGAGCTTCATCCAACTTGGAGTATCTCTTTCTTGTTCACAAAATGATGTATGAATTGTATTTGAACTCCGCTTATGTTTTTTATTTAAGTGCAAAAGCGTACAATGATGGTAGTTTAAACTTCTCAAATTACTCTAATTTGTTAGTTTAAAGAGCTTGGAGTAATTATGAGTATAAAAGTATACTCCAAAAGTAAGTTTATAAAAATGATAAAAATGTTCCTTCAGGAGACTATCTCTCTTGTCTGATTTGTTGTACATCAGCTTGTTCAAACTCAGTTTCTGTCATGTTGACTTTTAGGCTCTTACAGCACTATTGTCAGATGATAGCAAATTCGGTTTCATTGTAATAGATGGTAGTGGTGCACTTTTTGGAACGCTTCAAGGAAACACCAGAGAGGTGCTGCACAAATTCACAGTGGATCTTCCAAAGAAGCACGGTATTGTATTAAAAATAAGAAAGATTGATGTGTTTTAGAAAGAATAATTTTGGGGGAGTAAGACTTGAAAGCAGTTCAGTGATATCTGAGAGGCTGTATCCTGAATAGTTTGTTTTTCTCAATGTGTTTGGGTAATTTCAGTACAGTAATCTGGAGGCTAAAGTTAAGACAGAGATCAAATTAACATCAATTGATATTCTGTGCATCTGACAACGTAAGATGCTTAGTTTCATAAAATGGCTCCAGACAATACTCCAATTGCATCTGAGTCATTCATTAGAAAGGATGCTTAAACATTGAATATGAGAGGTTTTTGTTTTGTTTTTACATATGAACTTAGTACAGAATAAAAACTACATGTATGGAAATAGATGTTCCAAATTTGCTTACTTGCATATCTATCTCATTGAAAATATTTCTGTACTCCTAGTTAAAATTAATTAAGTGGATTACAGTCAAAATTGCATTTTAAACAATGTATTAACTAAATTTGAAACGTTAAGATATTTTATAAAAACAGTACAAAAATACACAATATAAAACAAAACACAGGCATTTTAACCATAAGGACAAACCCCCAGGATACTTCACTGAGGGCATTCCAACATTGAAAACCCCCACTGCTTGCTTGCTGCTTGCCACTTCTAAGTTGACTTTAAATGATTACTTTGAATAGAGACCGCAAACTTCTACACTATTTTGCACTAATTGAACTGTCCAAGGGCTACCCTACTTTTCATTCAGTAATCTAAATGTGAAGTTGCTAGTGCATGGTATAATGTAGAAAGCTATCTCTAAGTAGAGGTGAACTGGTACACTAGCCTGACCTCATGAAAAATGCTTTGTGCTACTTGAGCCTTTAATGTAAAAGATGGATCCAGAAACTCCTCTACCTAGCTAAGAACTTGATCCTTTAGAGCAGTGATGACGAACCTATGGCACGGGTGCCACAGGTGGCACGCGGAGCCATATCTGCCGGCACGCGAGCTGTTGCCCTAGCTCAGCTCCAGTGCGCATGTGCGTGCCCGCCAGCTGATTTTTGGCTCGCGCGGAGGCTCTGGGAGGGCGATTTTGGCCTCTGGAGGGCCTCCAGGGTGGCGGGGATGGAGTGTTTTTGCCCTCCCCAAGCTCCAAGAAAGCCTCTGGAGTCTGGGGAGGGCGAAAAACGGGCCTACCGGGCCCACTGGAAGTCGGGAAACGGGGGAGTGGGATGGGTCGCACACGCATGCGCAGGGGGGTGGGGCGAGTGAGGGGCTTTGAATTATGGGTGTGGGCACGCATACGCGTGTGATAGCGCGCACGTGCACTATTTCGGCACTCGAGGAAAAAAAAGGTTCGCCATCACTGCTTTAGAGGATATAACCACATGAAGAATAGGTTGATTTTCCCTCACTTGGCAAATAAATTAGCCACTAACAGCACTTTTGACTTATTTTGATGGCACATCAGTACATTGATCCTTATTCAGATAAAGGCACTCAGATCCGGATGAACCAGGACTCTGATTGGACAGGGCTAGCCGAGATGACAGGGACAGGTCTTAGTCCGATTGCTTGGGACGAATTTGAGCCAGTCACTCCTGAGGATGTAGACAAGGCCATAGGAGTGATGGGCTCCTCCACTTGTTTGTTGGACCCGTGTCCCTCCTGGCTGGTTTCAGCCAGCAGGGAGGTCTCACGCGGCTGGCTCCAGGCGGTGGTGAACGCTTCTTTGAGAGAGGGTTCCATTCCACAACCTTTAAAAGTTGCGGTGGTGCGGCTCCTCAAGAAGCCTTCCCTGGACCCAGCGGATTTGAAGAACTTTCATCCGGTCTCCAACCTACCCTTTGTGGGTAAGGTTGTGAAGAAAGTGGTGGCACTCCAACTCCTACAGTTATTGGATGACACTGATTATCTAGATCCCTTTCAATCGGGTTTAAGGCCCGGCTACAGTACGGAAACTGCTTTGGTCACCCTGATGGATGATCTCTGGCGAGCCCGGGATGAAGGTCATTCCTCCATCCTGGTGCTACTTGACCTCTCAGCGGCTTTCGATGCCATTGACCATGGTATTCTTCTGCGCCGACTAGGTGGGAGTGGGAGGCACCGTATTGTGGCGGTTCTCCTCCTACTTTTCTGATAGGACGTAGTCGGTGTTAGCAGGAGGACAGAGGTCGACCCCTAGGCCTCTGGTTTGTGGGGTTCCTCAGGGCTCGGTCTTCTCGCCTATCCTGTTTAACATCTACATGAAACCGCTGGGTGAGATCATCTGATGACACGGGGTGATGACACCCAGTTGTACATCCCCACCCCGTCTCAGTTCAGGGAAGCAGTGGATGTAATGTGCCGATGCCTGGACGATGTTAGGGTCTGGATGGGAATGAATAGGCTCAAGCTCAACCCTGACAAAACTGAGTGGCTATGGATATTGCCCCCTAAGGACTATGTCTATCGTCCCTCCTTGGTTCTTGGGGGAGAGAAATTAACTCCCTCGGAACGGGTTCGCAATTTGGGTGTCGTCCGAGATCCACAGCTAAAATTGGATCAACAGCTGTGGCTAGGGGGACCTTTGCACAGGTCCGCCTGGTGCACCAATTGCGACCCTATTTAGAGAGTGAGGCCTTACTCACGGTCACTCATGCCCTCATCACCTCCCGGCTGGACTACTGTAATGCGCTCTACATAGGGCTACCCTTGAAGAGTGTCCGGAGACTGCAACTGGTGCAAAATGCAGCTGCGCGAGCTGTTGTGGGTGCACCTAGGTAAACCCACGTAACACCTATTTTCCGCCAGCTGCATTGGCTGCCCATTAGTCTCCGGACGCAATTTAAGGTGTTGGTTATGACCTTTAAAGCCCTACATGGCTCAGGGCCAGGTTACCTGCGGGACCGCATCCTACCACATACCTCCCTACGACCGGTTAGGTCCCACAGAGTTGGTCTCCTCCAGGTCCCATCAGCCAAGCAATGCCGGTTGGCGGGACCACGGGGGAAAGCCTTCTCTGTGGGAGCTCCGTCTCTATGGAACCAACTACCCCCAGAGATCCAGACTATCCCCACCCTGTTGGCCTTCCGTAAAGCTGTTAAAACATGGCTCTTCTTGCAGGCAGGGTGACCAATGAGAACACCTGTGGTCTCCCCACGTACGAATGCTGGTATATGTTTTTTTTTTAATTTTTATAACTGTTTTAATCGCTATTACTGTTTTTAATTAATTGTTCTTCTTTTATGCTGTATGCCATCCAGAGTCCCGCGGGAGTTGGGCGGCCTATAAGAATGAACTAACTAACTAAATAAATAAATAAATAAATTCAGTACATTCCTAATGGTCTTGGTATTTTTATGTAGATGTTGATCAGCAAGGTTCGTGGTATTAAAATTCATCAAGAGTTTCAGGGAAGCAACAGAGTTGTACTGTCCCAGCAAATATAAATCCAACAGGACAATTATGACTGTTTTGCCACCAAAACAAGCTTAAACCTATTGAAGTGGATCTAGAAAATCTGTTTCATAGGATATTTGGATGTGATCAGTCATCGTGTACTTAAGCATCTTGTCCAGGAATAAATTTTATTCACTGGCCTATAATTACTTAAATTTTCTGAATCCATTTTTCCAGGACAGGCCTCATTGCAACCTCCTTTTATGAAGCTGGAGTCACTTCTATTCATGTGGTGGAATTTATAAATCTCCTAAATTCAGCTAAACATTAAATAAAATAATCTGTGAGGAAAAAGAAGCTAGTAATTACTATATACAGTTGTTTGACACTACTAGGCATCTTATCTGCATCACCAGAACTTAAAAAGTGAAGCACTCCCCCCCACCCCCAAATCTTGACCAGACAGCTTTTTAATTTCTTTAGATTGAACTGTTGAACATGTAGATTCTTAAGTTATTGCCAGTTTGATTTAGTACAAAGTCTAGCAAAGAGCTACAGGGTTCTGAATGATTTCTAGCTTGGCCAGATCCTAAAAGTTCCTGAATCACATAAAGTTCTGCTGAGTGACATTGATAGGACACAGTGATAGAGAAAATTTGTTTTGGGGTGGTATTCCATCACTGCCACAAAGTAAGCTTGGCATTGAACTTTTGCTAACATACTGCATGACTTTCTACATGCCATGGGCAGGTGACATTTGAGATAGACCCAAGTTTGTCATGATAGTCATAAAACCCTGACCAGACCAATCAAGGCTGTTTCAATTTGAATGGTGAAAGATACCAGGGCTAATGTTATTTATTTATATCTCTTGCCTTTCAAAGGGAGAGGAGGCCAATCTGCCTTGCGTTTTGCTCGTTTGAGAATGGAAAAACGTCACAACTATGTAAGGAAAGTAGCAGAAACTGCTGTGCAGCTGTTTATTTCTGGTGACAAGGTGAACGTGGCTGGTCTTGTGTTAGCAGGGTCAGCTGATTTCAAAACTGAATTAAGTCAATCAGATATGTTTGATCAGGTAAGTAGAAGTAATTTACTGAAGGTTGTTAATTTTACTAGCAGTTATAAATGTATTGTCTTATTGATAGTTGTATGGCTTACTAGGATACATCTATTTCCAATAGTAAGCTGTTAATAGCAACTCAAATATGTGGATCTTGAAGCTATATTTATAAAATAGAAAACCAATAACATTGATAATACTAAAGGAAAAGAGCTTACATATTTTTAAATCTTGCCCATTGGAATTGTTATGTTTTTCTGCATAGTCAGCCAGATGTTTAGACTGCATTTGGCATTTTCATCTACCTATCAAGTCCTTCCCAAGAACCTGGGATAGGCAAATGTTTGATGATGTTATCATTTGCAGGATGTAAGCTGTCAATATGTTGTTATTAATATCTGGCATAACTATTATCATCTTCAGAGCACATAAGCGCCACAATCACATCAAGGTTATAGTGCCTCACAGGGGTTTATCATTTTTAATAATAGTAATAGAGTCTGAGTGGCTCATGACAAAAGGAAATTATAATAAAACCAAAGGTGATAAATGCAATGTCTTAAGTAGAATTTAGTTGTTCATTAAATGCTGCACATCTTTTACACAATAAAGCTTCACATTTAAGCATTGCATGATACAATTATGAAATGGTTTAGAGGTTGGAATTATTTTTTTAAAGTTAATGCTGGTTATTACCGTATTTTTCGGAGTATAAGATGCACTCCCCCCCCCCAAAAGAGGGTGAAAATTTGGGTGCGTCTTATATACCGAATGTAGCCAAAAACGCGAGGCATGGAGGAGGCAATGGTCTGTGGCAATCCCTTGCAGCCTGGAACAGCTGATTGGGGGTATTCTGGGAGTTTACTCACCAATCAGCTGCTCATGCTGAATCAGTCTGCAATAATGTGCTGAAGCTGACCTGGCTGTTTGCTATTTGCTGCAAGGACTCAGTTTGCAGCAGCAATCACATCCAGAAAGCACACACAAGTAACTGATTCAGCAGGATTCAATAACTTATCTTTATATATAATACAACACATGAAGTAAATATACAATACCAAAAGCAGGTTTTCCAACGTGCAAAACACATGCAGAGGAGAGGAGTTTCAGTTTTGAGCAGCAGACTAGTTTACAGCTCAGCACAGAGCTGCATAGCTAAGCCATGCCCAGGCTCCTTGCTGTCTCCTTCCTTGTTGCTCACAAGCAAATACTGTTTCAGTTTCCAAACAGCCTTCAACTCTCTCACACACTGACAGGACGCTAGTCAGATGAATACCGATGGATGCTGATAGGCAGAAGCAGAATTTTTTTTCCTTATTTTCCTCCCAAAAAACTAAGGTGCGTCTTATACTCCGAAAAATACGATATTTATTTCATCTTGTTCGATAATACTTTTAGATTTTTAATTGTTCATTTATCTGATTTTTCTAATATTAGACCTCTGTTTTTGCAGAGGTTGCAATCCAAAGTATTAAAGCTAGTTGACATCTCATATGGTGGTGAAAATGGATTCAATCAAGCAATTGAATTGTCCACTGAGGTCCTGTCTAATGTGAAATTCATTCAAGAAAAGAAGCTAATAGGTATGAAGAAATACGCATCCATTTATTCATTGTTGCAACATAAATGTATTGTCAAATATACAAAAATTGTCACTTAAGTTATGCAAGAAAAGAAAGATCCAGTATTCCTATGATCATCAGTTAGTTTCCTATAGGAATTATCTTGTCCTTCAGGTATAATGGTAACAGCTTTCCACCCAACATTTTTTGGTGTTAGTTACAGATATAAAAATGCTGAATTATTTTTAACACAATATCATATTTGAACAAACTTTAACATCTGTTGCATATGCATATTGGTTTTTTTTTGTTGGTGCTTCATACGCCTTGAGCTTACCAGAAGGAAATCCTGTTGCTTCCGTGTTGGTGACTGTATGAGTGGTGGCTCTCTAACTTGCTACTGAGTAAGAACTCTATGCAAAGAGAAACCTCCGTGCTGGTCGCAAAGTAAAAGTTTGTTTCCCCATCCGGGTTTTTCAAGTCATGTATCAGAACCTTTCCTTCAAACAGTACACACAAACGTGTGTTTTAGCAAATTTATACCTGCTGCAATTATGAGACAGTAGAAAGTAATGAAGTATATATAATAAAACAACTGTAGTACAACTAAAATAAAATTCAAAACATCAAAGCAAAGGGGCTGCCTATTTACCATAATCCCTGTGGAATAACTCAATTTTCAAAAGTTAAAAAACAGTAGAACACATCTGATTTTTGAGGGAAGGCTATTCAAGAGTAGATGCTAACACTGAAAAGTGGCACCTATTTTCTCAAAATGAGGTGGATGAAATCCCATTGAATAGCCTTATTGCCAAGCCATATAGAATGTTATGGATGACAACCAACATTTTGAATTGTTCTCAGAAGCAGATAGGAAGCTAAAATAGTGCCTGGAACAAAGATTTAATATGCTATTGGGGATAAATGCCAATACAAACCAGATCATTGCAGTCTGGAGTAATTATGCTTTCTGAGTGGGCTTTATGGGCAGTTCTATATAGAGCATAAGGCAGTGGTGAAAACAAGTAGTGATAAGTTAGTATCAGTAGGCCTTCCTTCTGCAGAAAAGGTCATAACTGGCCTAGCAATCAGAGTTAGAGCCTCTCCTGGCCACTGTTTCAATCTGTCCATCAATCAGTAGCTCTTATTTACCACATCTTGTTTGACCCTAGTGGTAAGCTACTGTTGGGTTTTGTCAGCGTACTTCAAACCAGACCTGGGTATTTTACGGCTTCTGGGCCATATCCAGACCTGTCTGGCCCATGTGAGATCAATCCAGAATTAGAAATCAAATATAAATAAGTGTATGCATGCACACAATACAACTGCATTGCTTTTATTTTGAAGGTGATTGCTATTTTTTTTCAATTTGTGTGCGTGTGTATGCATGCCTAAGTAACTTGACAGCCGTATTGGTTTAAGCCTTTACTACAGTCCCAGTCCCATGTGGCCCTTTGGGGAAATTAATTGCCCACCCCTGTTCCGAATAGATGGATGACCTTACCCAGTGAACTCATGTACACATTAAAAAGCAAGGGGCAAGTGCAGCAGTTCTTATGGACCTAACATCTCGCTTACTTCTCTTCCCTACAACCATGTAGGACACTGCCTCTAGTCCCCAATCCTTTTAGATAGTCCAGAAAGTTTCTATGGTTAGTGCTATCAAAGATCACCGGAAGAGTGAATTGCTTCAATCCAAATCATCTATAACAGTGACCTGTGCTATCTGAACCTGGACTGAAATATAAAAGAATACCCTGTAGCTGCCCATAATCATCCCCACCTACCAAAAGAAGAAATTGTAAAAAGTATTTGGTCCTATAGTCAGCTTTGATCTGATGAATAATTATCTTCCTAAATATATTTGCCATTGTCTCCTAAACGTATTTGTCACTATCTGTCACAGTAATGTACCCTTCTTGGCCAAATTAATTTGTTTTTGTGCACAGAGTTAAAATAATCATATTTTATAACCTCTCTCTGGTTTGTACTAAATGTAGGCCGATACTTTGATGAAATCAGCCAGGACACAGGAAAATATTGTTTTGGGGTTGAAGATACTCTAAAAGCCTTAGAAATGGGAGCAGTAGAAATCCTGATAGTTTATGAGAACCTGGATATAATGAGATATGTACTTCATTGCCAAGGCACGGAAGGTATGTGATACCTATCGCTTTGCTCTTAGGATTTCAGGAATTATTATTTGTATAGGTCACTGTAAATGTTTGCATTCTTGCCGTTTTCATTAATGGAAATCCATAGATTCTGACAGAAATAATTCTTGGGACATTAGTTTTACAAATACATACCTAAATACCAGTGTCTCAAAAAGCTCGTGAATGTATATAAAATAATAATAAAGGTAATATATTCATATACCTAAAATCCTTTAGATAAAGTGGTAACAAACGTGCTTAAACATTCTTAAGAAATGCTTGTATTTGAATTTACTTGTATGGGTAGTCCTCGATTTACAATCATAATTCAGCCCCAAAGTTCTGTTGCTAAGTGAGTTTTGCCCTATTTTATGACTTTTCTTGCAACAGTAAAAAGAATCACTGCAGTGCAGTTGTTATAAGTTAGTAACATTTGTTAAGTGAATCTGGCTTCCCCATTGACTGCTTGTCAGAAGGTCACAAAAGAGATCACATAACCGTCATACATATGAACCAGTTGCCAAGCATTCAAATTTTGATCATGGGGATCTAAAACAGTCACAAGTGTGAAGAACAATCATAAGTCACTTTTTTCAGTGCTGTTGTAACCTTGAATGGTCACTAAACAGATGGTTGTAAGCCAAGGACTACTTGTATGTGTACTCATTGGATATGATCCATGCAGGTGGCTCTGATTTTACAGTGATTATGATCAGAACCTATGTGGTTGAGATAACTACAGTTATCCTAATAGTTGTGGCTTCATTCTTCTCAGCTATTGTGTTACCTTCATGCAAATGTATCTATTATATGAGTGCACAGGACAGAAAAACAGGACAATTAATATTTGCCTTCATATTAGATCTAGAAAGGAAAAGACTATTTCCCAGTAACAAACATCATATGTGGTAGCAAGATGAAAGTTCTGGAAGAAATTACTCTCTTCTTTCATGTTTTCTATTATGGGACTCCTCCATGGTCATCCAGTAGTTTCAGTTTGTCTGCTTTTTTATTTCAGTGCTTTTCCTCATGCTTATGCCGTGTACTAGTCATCATATGTGACATCTCTCCGCATTTTCATATCAATCTTAGAATATTTCATACTCATCTATTGGGTTGCAGTTTATACTTGAATATGCTAGGGGGAAAAACTCTTGGAATTTACGATCCAATTTAGTCAGTAGTGATGTTCTGCTTTTCCTTCTAGAAAAATAAAAGGATATCACTGTCTTCTGTATTGAGCATTGTTTACAAATATGTTGGTTTCCTTAAACTGGTGAAAGCAAATCTGAATGTTCTTTCTTCAAGAGGATAGCCGGTATCCATATAGCTAGTAATTTTCTCCTGCATCTTCTTTCTTACTTAACAAACAATATTTTAGTATATTTTTTATGTCAAAGAAGAGTGTGAGATGTGGTAAAGGATCATCTGGGGTGGAAGATTTACTTTACTGCATGCTGCTGTGGCCTAGAGGTGGAGCTCTTGCCTCACAATCAAGAGCTTTTGAATTCGATCCTAGCTAGAGGTAGATGTAGGGTCTCCTGCTTGGGCAGGGGGTTGGACTAGATCAGCGGTTCTCAACCTGTGGGTCGCGACCCCTTTGGGGGTCGAAAGACCCTTTCACAGGGGTCACCTAAGACCATCGGAAAACACATATTTCCGATGGTCTTAGGAACCGAGACACTGCTCCTCTATCCGTCTCCAGGCGGGTCCACCCACATGCAAATAGACTACTGCAAAAAAAGATATCTATACCATGGGAACTTCTGAGCATGCGCAGAAGCCGAATTTCCAGCACTGCGCATGTGTCGCATCTTTTCGGGTTTTTTTTTTTTTTTTTGCAATTTTTTTTAAAAAAATTCGGCACTGCGCATGCATGCACGCGCAAAGCGCACACGCGTCCATGAGGCGCGCCCACGCAGCGCCGGAAGAAGCGAACTAGCAGTGAGGTAAGTTAGAACCCACCCCTGAGTTTCCTAATAATTTTATTATTTTATGGTTGGGGGTCACCACAACATGAGGAACTGTATTAAAGGGTCGCAGCATTAGGAAGGTTGAGAACCACTGTGCTAGATGGCCTACAAGGTCCCTTCCAACTCTGTAAATCTGTTAACTGATCACAACTGCTCTCCAAAATGAATAGATCCTTTAATCTGTATTGGTAATATTTCGTGTAATGCTAATTGGATAATCTGATTTCACTTTAGGAAATTGTGTTATTAATGCATATTATACCTTTTTACCCCTCCTGCAGAAGAGAAGATTCTTTATTTGACACCAGAACAAGAAAAAGATAAATCCCACTTCACAGATAAAGAGGTATTTATCAAAAGCCGGGGTTTATTTTTTTTCCCCATCTGAGGCATTTTGATGATGACCATTTCAGTAGAGACATCCCAGATAAATCACAAGAGAAGAGTATGGGATAGTTCATATAATTGTATTCTAACTCCTTCGAGTTTGCGCTGGAATGGAAATTAATGTAGTTAAGAATTGTGTTTAGAATTCAACAATACAGGCAATACCAATCCTCTCTCCTAGATACTCAAATTAATTGTATTAATAAGCCGCCTAGCATCATTGAGATGGTGGCTATGGAAATTAAATAAATGAATAAAAAAATAATTGCCTGCCTTTCTTCAATCTAGTCTTCAGGAAAGGACTGGAAGCACTCCTGCCCAAGCACACAGTTTCTAATAATCATGCTGTCATGTGTTCCCTCCAGTGGTATGAAGCAGTGGGGGCCCCTGTACTGCTCCTCCTTGCCTTAGTAGGCAAGAGCAAGGACATGAAGCAATGCCATTGGAATAAATTGTTTTAGAAAACAATTGCCATCAGAAAGAAAACCAGATCAACGGCTGTAACAGCTTTATTTCTGTTCTAAGCCTTTTAAGAATTATTGAGTCTCTGCTATTATCTTTTATGAAACACTATTTTTTGACATCATTTTTAGTTGATGCTGCTGGATTTAAGGGTTTTGCAGAATCCCAGGAGAAAAACGGGAAAGTTCTTATAATAGAGCCTATGAAGTATGTTGAGTTGTCTACAAACAAGAGGTTGGCAAAAAAAAGCAGTCATACATCTAGAATTATTTAAAACATTTACCAAGATAATGGAGACTTTAAGAGAAGGGGAGTTGCTTTGGGTTCCCAATAATCAGCAAAATAGCCTTTTTTATTCTTTTGGTCTTTCTCCTTTGACAATAATAGGGAACAGTGGAATTAGCAAGCAGATAATTCTGTAAAGGTGATAGTTTTTAAATCCTATTGTTTCAAACTAGGATTCTAAAGGGGATAAGTAATATCCAGAATGAGGCCCTGATATAGAGATATTCATATAACAATGAGATAAGTGACATACACTTGCTAACAATTCACTTTGGTGTGATGATGGTAGGGTTTATACACTACGGAAAGTGAATAAAAGGCATTATTCTGGTTATTTTCTATTGCATGCTTTATTTTGACAACACAATGTTCGGCGTCTAGTGATGTAAATACTGATTGTATATTGCCTACTGATTTGAAACAACATTGCTAATAGGTACACTTCAAATATCATCTCTTTTAGACGGGACAGGAGCATGAACTCATAGAAAGCATGCCTCTTCTTGAGTGGTTTGCAAACAACTACAAGAAATTTGGGGCCACGTTGGAAATTGTGACAGACAAGTCACAGGAAGGATCCCAGTTTGTGAAAGGATTTGGAGGGATTGGAGGTAAATGGAAAATGAAAACAGTAGAGTGCATGATTACTATGTGCCCTTCATTGTTGTGTCTCAGTTGGCAAGATTGTCAAAATCTCACACAATTTCAATGGAGAAATGCTAAAATCCTGTGAAATATTAGTTATTTCAACAAATGATTGTTTTGGCATTTGTGCCAAATACTATTTGCAGTACTCTCCCATACCACTAGTCCTCTCCAATTTTTTGGCATAAATTGTGTTTTACATTGCTAGAATTTACAGTTCTATCAATATTTCTTCATTTGGCAGATGGTTACAATATATTAATATACAACATAATGAATAACTTGAAATTTATTTATTTTCAAGGGATGCTTTATGTAGACCTTTTGATTGTTTTCAAGTTGCATTGACATACTTTAACTTCTTGGAGGATTACTGCTTGTCCACAAGGGGAAGAAAAACTGGTGTTATATGACCCACAGCTTTTTCAAGATCGAGTCATTTATGTAGTGATTAAAGATGATAATATAAATATGCCTAGTGTAAACAATGCAATAAGAATGTAAAGCAAATTACCACATGGAGAATATATGTTTATAATAGTTCCATAATTATCCCAACAATTTTGTCAGATAATTTAGGCTTCCTGTACATCTGATAGCTGGCAGGCTTCCTTGACAATCTTTACGTGGAAGTACATTAATTTGCACTGCAGTAAAAATAGTTATCACTGAGTGCTGGAATAGATAAGATGTAAATGCTGCCTTTCTCCATAGTGGGTGGAACTATCATCCAGGATGGGTTGATCTCGTCCAATCAGCTAGGACTGAGTCTGTTAATTTGAATTTGGGTGCTCCGCCTTGCCTGGAAGACCCAGTTACAACTCAGTCCTCGAACTGGACGGACGTGGCTTCATCAAACCATTCCTGTGGATTCCACCTTCTCTAAACCTTTAATCGTGAGTTTCTGTAACCAGGCTCCTCAGCTATCATCAGAGGGCCGGGTGGATTGCAGCAGAGCCTTGGCTCACGCGCCGCAGCGGTTGCCCGTGCTGATAGGGCCATTGAGCTCTCGGGCCTAGCCTCTGCTCTGCTTCAGAACCAGAGGGTTCTACTCCAGCACCTGTCAAGGGGCTTTGGCTCCATCTCCTCTTGGGTAACGTGGCATTGGCCTGGGTAGCTTCTGCGCTCCCCCCCTCCCCCATGTGACACCAAATCTGATCGGGAGGGCTCTAGCGCTGTGAAGCTGCTGTATTCAGGACATTTAACAGCCCAGCGCAGTCGCAGGACATCTTAAAGCACGACCAGGCCATTCTTCGGGGCCGTTCCTCATTGCTGCTGTCTTACCTCGCTGCCTCATTGCTCGGACGGACTCGGCTGTCGTTGGAGCTTTTGCGCTCGTGCGATGTGGGCTATTGAAAACCGCCCGCTGTGCCGACCATCAGCTGGGAGCCCGCAATCAGCGCAGGCTTGCAAGTAGCCGTTAAAAAGCCATTTTTCCCTGCTTACAAGATCGGGTGGGTGAATTAGGATCAGTGTTTCGGCATATTGCCTCCATTATCGCTCCCAGCTTGCCGGCGGCCATTTTAGCAGCATCGTGTTTGCCAGCTTGCTACGCGGCCATTTTGTCACCACCCCCCAAAAATGTTTATTAGGTATCCGGTATCCAGAGACCCTTCGAAGAAACAGCTCATGGACTCTGCGATCCAACACCTGCTGGACATTCGAGCTATCCAGCAGGTGCCATCTCATCAAATTGGACAGGGGTTCTACTCCATATTATTAGTAGTTCCCAAAGCCTCGGGGAGGTTGGAGATGATGGTTAGAAATAGTTGGTGGATTGAAGAAAAATGCAAATGTTTCCTTATCTTCTGTAAAGAGATCTGAAAATGTTGTATGTGGATATCTCCAGGAATAGTATTTAACGTAGGAGATAATTTCACAGCACATTAGTTGGCACACTATTTGTTTACAGTAAGATCGCAGTAAGAATTTAAGAATGGTTTCAATCATTTGCTACTTTTATGACAATTGTTATCTATTTCACTTTTTTGGACAAATATATGCTATTCAGATTGCAACCCAGATACCAGTCACTTTAGACTTATGCTTTAATCCAAAAGTAGTTTGCCCTGTGATTTCTTGCTTTCCTGTGTTAAATTAGACATTCTTTGTCAGTTCCATCCCATCATAGTGAACTGCTTATTTCAGCAGTTTTCCAGATGTAGTAAAGTTTGTACATATATTGTTGTTGAATTTTTAAAAATATAATTGACATAGAAGTGGATGAGAAATTTGGTTAAAACTGAAATGAAATGTTATCACGTGCTGCAAATCAACACATTTTTAGAGGTCAAATTAGCGGCACTGCTCTAATATGAATTCTTAGTGGCAAACTTGTTTGAAGCCAACAATTTAAATTGAGATTTTCTATATAAAGTTTTAAAACAGTGTGTTCTAATATGAATAAAAATGTTCAACACTAGAGGGAAGGAAATATAGTCTAGTTCAGTACTTTGGTATCAGAAAGCAGGTTTTGTGCTGAATGTTCTTCATAAATAGGAAGGATTTGTAATATCTTCCCTTTAACATTTATTTCCAAAGGTATCTTGCGGTACCGAGTGGACTTCCAGGGAATGGAATACCAAGGAGGCGATGATGAATTTTTTGACCTTGATGACTACTAGGTAGTCGGCCTGGGTCTGGCAAATGTGCCTCACCCCTCCAGCATCCAACCCAAGGAGAAAACTCATGATGGAAAACAAAACGGATCCCTGCCTTAGAATTGGAGTATTTCCAGAACTTTATCCAGAACATCGGGTTTCAAAAAAAGAAAGGGAAAGAAAGCAAACCCTACTGATTTGTCATAGTGTCAGTACAGCAGCACTCTACTAGATTTCTATAATGCCATTTGGACTAATTAAAAAAAAATCCCAGTTTTTACTTTTACTTAATGGTGAAATTGGTTGCTCTTGTATTTTATGAAAATGATTTTTTTAACCTTCAGCTACATTAACTGCTCTCAACCTTCATTTGAAACAAAGTAATTATACTGGTTTGTTTCTTACTTTGATAGGAGGAAATTTATTGCTGCTTTTTGCAGTGATACGACCCATTTACATGGCGTTCTTGGCTTAGACTGCAGAAGAACCATCTTAGGGAGACCTTGTTCCTATTGTTCCCAGTCTACAGTGGTGGAAGTAAAAGGAATTAAACTCTCTGCTGTGCCAGCTTTGAAAGGTGTGACTTTAAAATTGGGAGGTCCACCTATTTCATTCTTAGACTGCAAAAACACTGTTTGTATAAATCAGGAAGTGTATTTCATTAAAGAAAATTGAAGTGCCAGGGTCTCAGCAAGCTTAACCGGGATTATGAGTTGTGTGGCCTTCACTTTTCCCTTTTGTCAGTCAATAAACAGTTTCCACAAGCAAGCTAATACTGCTTACGCTTGGTTCTGTACTTTACTAGGGTGTTTTTTTTAATGTTTTGCTTTGGGACTGCATAAGCTGCCTTGGTGAATCAACAGCCAACATTCACAAACTGCTTTAAAATGCAATTATCTAGCAAAATGTGACCAACATAAGCCTTGGAACTGGTGGCTATGGAGCTTCTGTAGAAATAAACTTTTTTTTTAAAGAAGTTAGGCACCAAAGATTCACATTCAACACTATGGCATAGTTCATGCAAGGCAGTTAGCTCACTTTCCTGCATTTCTTTATGGCTGGCTGATTTTCGAAAGGTACTCTGATACTTTTTTAACACCTGGCTCTGTTCTCATTTTCCTTATCTATCTTCTGTTGGTCAAAGACTCCCAACCTGCGAACATTGTATATCGTTCCAAATCCTGCCTCACTTGAATTGAAGGGAGAGTTGTCTTAACTAAGCCTTCTCATCACAGTATACACTTAAAAAGGTCCAAAATGACTTTCTGTCAATGTGAGCAATAGAATTTGTATCTTTTTATAACTTGGCAAGCAGGCAATGCATGTGTTTGCCCACAGGAAGTTTTCACATTGGGTGGAATCTCTTAGGGAAGCTCTTTATGATTATGAATATTCAGACTGATTTGCCGAAATTGTGATCACAAGCATCCTTAAGCTCTTCAAAGCAGCATACTTTGATTTTGCCATTGTAAATGGGTCTGCTATGACATGACAAGAGCAGAAAAATTGGGTGTAAATTTACAGTTTTGAATATACTGCTTGTTTCACATTTAGGGTATGCAGCTCCTCTTTTTTTGTTTTTTTTTGTTTTGTTTATTTTTACTATTTAAGTTTGGAAATGATGCCAAAATTTTGTATCTCTTTAATCAATGTGTGATCTCTGGTGGTATATATTGCATTATATATTGATGTATATATCAATATATACTGATATGTATTACACTTAACACAAACACATTAAAAGGATGAGAATCCTAGCCTTTTGCATACTACGTAGCCTCTTCAGAGAGCTCCCAAGCAGTGATATCTTGGTGTTGTGATGTACAGAAATGGAGAAGAGTATTAAACCATATTTAAGAATATATACTGGATCCTTGACTTTTATTTTACCTGGGGGAGGGTTGCAGCATTACCTGCTGCTCATCAAATTGCTTTGATTTTGAATAAAATATTTACTGTTTTCAAACATGCAGTTAGCACCTTCTCCTAAATACTGACATGGATAAATAGGGGAGGTGCTTTAAATCACCATTTTATTTTTTGCAATATAGCTCAGAGCGCATAGTTTAGACTTTCTCGGGAGTAAATTGTTTAATCTTCCAATCTTAAACCATTTTTAATCTGCCACAAGTGTCTTAAAGGTTACTATGTAATAGCACAAACCTTTTTGAGAACTAAAAGTATAAGACCTACAGCTATATGATTTTCCATCATTGCTATGGTTTCTTGCTGAGGGTTAACATATTTCTAATCTCTTGCTTGTTAGGAAAGGAATTTTTGTAGTGTTAATGCAAAAGCCTGAAAATTAAAATACAATGTTGTCCTTTTCAACTCCCTTTGTCCGAGCATTCCTGCATGGTTAAGAATTTGCACTATTCATATTTACAATTAGGAAGCTGTATTGTATCCACAGCTGTAACAGCATTTTTAAATTAGCTAGACATCTTTAATCACCGATATGGTTAGTCATAAATGAAGTGTTCCTCCCAGATTGCCATCTCTTATTGTGGACAAGAAGTATTAGCAACATTGGTGGGGAAGGAAATTAGGAATTATGGTGGGGAAGGTATTAGGAAAACTGGATGAGAAATACCCCCCCCCCCCAAATGCTAGGAAATAAGACTATGTGGGCTTTAAAAATTAGGAAACAGACAAACTGAGCTTTGAAAATTATTGGAAGAAATATCTTTGGATTTCATGTAAATACTGTCACATTTTTTGCTATTCATAAAAAAATATCTGACTTAATGGTAGCTGCTTTTAAAAGTTTCATAATCTAAATGGTTATGGCTTCAATCAGGCTAAATTCGAAGTCTGAAATGAAATGGGCTCTTGTGTTAAGAGAGGGACGCTGCTTTGTGCACGATCCAAAGCACTTCCGAATCATTCTTGAACAGCGTATAGCCATATTAAAAATTGGAGCCTCCAACGTAGAAGTCTCAACTGGATAAGTCAATGTGGGGAAAATACAAGGAATCAGAACTGAGCAGTAACTATTAATAGCATTCATGAGATTTCCAGAGTTGGCTGATAGCTACGGTGTTGCTTGTTCTTTCATGCTTATATCAGGCAGGTAAAAACAAGATACTTCAGTTCTGTCTTTTAAACACTG
Source organism: Diadophis punctatus similis (assembly GCA_023053685.1). Taxonomy (NCBI): domain Eukaryota; kingdom Metazoa; phylum Chordata; class Lepidosauria; order Squamata; family Dipsadidae; genus Diadophis; species Diadophis punctatus. The sequence goes on from JALIGW010000001.1 coordinate 148,181,350, forward strand.
AAGATAATCCTGCTAGTTATAAAGAGCTATTGCATTGATTTTGTTGTATTTTAATATTTTTTTATCCTCTGACCTTTTATCCTCTGACCTAAGCCAAAAACCCTTGGCCAAGAGATTGACACACGTTTACTTTAGACTGCTTCAATCATTGAGCGGTTTACAATTCTTGTGTAAAGTAATTTAATATACCGATGTTTATCTGACTAAAATATTTGCAAGATGCAGCAAGGGAATTTGAAACAGATTTTTGTTAACTTGGGATGGAGCAAATGGTTCTGAACTTGCTTCATTTTGATTCTGGATCTTCACATAGCTGTTCCAGGGCTGACTTTCCCAAATTCCACTCAGAGAGGTGTACTCTCAAATCAATGATCCCTGTGATTAAAACATTGGTTCTCCCAGTCATTGCATCTTGGGATTAACAGCCAGTCTTGGTGGCACTCTGAAGAGTGTTCATTTAAATGTGTGCTCTACCTAAGCTGAGCTCTTTTAGCTATGTTTTGTGAGTGCTGGTAGTTAGTCAGATTTACGAATTCATTCAATCGCTATGAATAGGAGTACCAATAAATTAATTCCTTATACGTCCACTTTAAGCATCAACTACTTGTGTTTCTTCATTGCAAAAAAAACACACACCTTTCCATCTGAAGTTTTGCAAGGATACTCCCCATCTTAGAGACCACTATTGTAATCTTCAGGAGTGCTTTAAAAGTCTTGTATCAAAGTCTGTGAAACTCGATTATATTTAATGCTAAAAACATTTGCATCAATATAGTGTTAAAGTAATGTGCTAAAGTACAGGAGAGCAGAAGTCTGTTTCCCTTAATTTCATTCTGGATCTGGCATTGTGTAAAATTGGACTGGATCTGGTGGTGTACTGAGCAGAGGTTAGGGTTTTGTGGCCATCACTTCCAGTCTTTTACCAACTGCAGCTTGAAATGAGTAGGAGGCTGCTCAGTACCTCACTTGCTATGGAACGATGGGGTAGAGTAAGAGTGTAGTTGTCCCTACCACTTAATCCAGGCAATATATTAAAGTAAAAATCATATAGACCTGGAAATGATACTGCCTTCCAGCATGGATGGCAATTCTAGCATTACCTAGAGAGACTTATTCAACAGTGGGAAAAATAGGCTGCTCAATAACTTGTTCCTTTGAGTTAAGAGTATACACTAGTGTAATTTGGAGGAAACCCCTCCCCCCCCAAAAAAGGCTATCTAAACCAAAGGAATATTAAGTTTTTTTCTGTTCTCTGAGTCCTGGTGACTGCCTGAACTAGTTTCAGGATTTTCAGAAGGGACTGGCCCAAAGGGAGAATGGTGAGTATTCTTCTTTCTTGCTACTCACATGGGTGACTTCCTGAAGTCTTTTTGTTTGTTAAAGCCTGGAAAGAGATGCACATATGGTTTATACACCAGTGGAAAGTTTGGGAAATGGACTTTTCCCCCTATCCTTAAAATTAACTATGCATCTACTAACGAACCCACCAAACCCTTATAAAGATACATGTATATTGGATAATAGAATTCATTGTTAAAGTCTAAAAGGGGGAGAAAAAAAGGGTTGTAAAAAAAAGGCAAAGGCGTAAGTAGTTAAGGTCAGTGGGGCTTCTGAGCAAAATATTAAGAATCCACACTTCAAATGCTGTATTTTTATCATCTCTTTGGAAGGTTGGGGGGGAGGGTAGTTTAAAAAATCATCCTTATTGATTTGTTTTATTTGTAACCAACATCTCTGAGGAACTCCCTATCTGAGGTGCTAGGGCAAGAACTAATAAATCCATGGTCATGTCTGAACAGGAATGCAAACATGACTCTTCCACTTAACCAGTAAAGTCATTAGTGAAGGGTAATTTTTCTTTTTCCTGTTCTGCCAACAGCTTTTCTTTGAAGAGCAAGTGGAATCTGTCTCCAGGTGACTCAAGTGATTTAAAAAAAAAACAATTAGTCTGGGAGCAAGAATCACAGCTAGGGATATTAATGGCTGTTTGAAAAAGTTACCAGATAATGTATAATTTACTGATACTTAAAACCAAATGAGATCTCATTACTATCTTCCTGTCAATTTGCATGTCAGTTTCCCAGGAAGTGTAATTATTCCAGGAACCCATTGTTTATTACATTTTAAGCATATTTTTCTGCTTCCAGAGGCACATGCATAAGCTAAATGTAGGTCAGCCCTATCATTAGACATTAGGCAACTGTCTCACACTCTAAAAACTGTTTTGTGGTCAACTTGTCCAGTCTGTGGTCTAGTTTACTCATAGAACAGACTGAGGTATTCAGCCTCCAAGATGAGAGTGGGCTAATTCATATGAACGACAATAATTATAAAACCAACTTTTTAATGAGCAAAGTAGCACAGCAAGTTGTTAACATACTATAGCATGGTGTTTTGAGAAATATTCTATATTAAAAGTACAAATAATTGTTAATGGAAATCTAACCAAACCCAGTGAAATACAAAAAGGAACATGACAGGGCTACTCACTGTCACCTCTCTTCTTTATTCTGGTTTTTGAAATACTGAATAGAAGTACAAGATGAAAACATTCTGGAAGTAAAGACTAAAAAAACCACCTTATAAGAGCTTTTGCAGATGGCTTGGTGTTGGATGGGGAAGATCCTTTAAAGGGTCTTAAAGGGAATTGAAATATGAATGGGCAAATTAGAAGAATTTGTGCATTAGCTGGCTTCAAGATTAATGAACAAGAGATGAAAAAGTTAAATAAAAATAGATAATAGATAAAACAAATGATCACTAAAATGGGCTTTAAGATTGAGAAGAAATGGCCCTAGAGCCATTTCTGACCCAGTTACCCAAAGCTGCAGCACTGTTTCCTATCTTTTTGAAGTGGGACACAAACAGAAACTCTAACATTTAGTCATTAAATATATTCTGAACAATTTTTAAAAAGATAAAATCTCCAAACATCCACCTAAACAAAACCATCTTGACACCATCTACCTTGTGTCATCAGCTTGTCTGTGGTGGTTTTAGATATAATGCAGTTGTCCACCCCAGTCCTGAAATTAGGTTTTATCTGGATAAAATTTGTTCCAAGTTTATCTTAGATAATTTATGATGGCACTACCACAATCCCCAAATGGTAAGCCCAGCAGTGTTTTTACTGACATCTGATCATGACATTGTCACATCTCTGATCTGTTATTTTTTCTCTAGTATAGTGTCATGAGGAATGGGTTTGTTTAAAAAACAAAACAAAATTATGAGTTTTAAGAGAGATAGTGGCTAAATTTAAAAAAAATCTAGCACAAGTGAATGAATGTTACCTTGAAACCCTAGAAAATGTTATCTAAAATAAAGGGAAGAGATTAAATTTGATAATTACAAGTTAGACAAGCTGAAAATAAATCCAACTGCCTGTTTGCAGGCGAGAACAGAGTCACATACAAAAAGCATACCAGAGAGACCTTGGTGACAACTGAGTATATGAGAGCAGCAGCTATACACATTTCTTTCCATTCTCTCCATCTCATTTACCAACTATTGAAAATACTGGGGCTAACAGTTACAAATAGGGTTCCAATTTTAAGATGAAAATGTTGATTTGTCAATCTAACATTTTCCCCTCTTCTTTTTATTAAGATATAAAGTCAGCAAGGGCCAAAAGGAATTACTTTAATTGATTTCAGCCACATTGGGCTTAAGGCACCATCTCTCAAGACTACTTACCATATTTTTCGGAGTATAAGATGCACCGGAGTATAAGACGCACCTAGATTTTAGAGGAGGAAAACAAGGAAAAAAGTATTCTGAACCAAACGGTGTAGTAATATATTATTTAATAAAATACCAGTGTAGCAGAATACTTTTTACAACCATGTATACTTTTTATAAACTTCAAACTTGACAGCTTTAAGACTAGTGGACTTCAACTCCCAGAATTCCTCCTCCAGTCATGCTAGCTCAGGAATGGGAGTTTAAGTCCACAAGTCTTAAACTTGCCAAGTTTGAAGACCCTTGCACCCCTAACCCCTAACACAGGGGTCTTCAAACGACAGCTTTAAGACTAGTGGATTTCAACTCCCAGAATTCCTCTTCCAGTCATGCTAGGTGGGGTAATTAGAAGGCAAAAACACCCCCGCTTTTGCAAAAAAACCGGCCCTTTTTTGCTCGTTTTTTTTTTCAAAAACGGCATGCAGAGGGTTTGGGAAGCCTGCAGAGCACTCCTAGGAGGTGGGGGAAGGCAAAAATGTCCCCATTTTTTCAAAAAATGGCCCATTTTTTGCTCGTTTTTTTGCCCAAACAGGGCATGCAGAGGGTTTGGGAAGCCTGCAAAGCACTCCTAGGGGATGGGGGAAGGCAAAAACGCAATTTTTGCAAAAACGGCCTGTTTTTCGCAAAAATGGGATGCGGGGGCGGGGCTTCGGAAGGCCAAAAAATTGCTGTATTCGGTTTATAAGACACACCGACATTTCCATCCTCTTTTGGGGGTAAAAAGGTGCATCTTATGCTCCGAAAAATATGGTAATAGATGCAGATCTCTGCATTTTGAACTGGAGACAAAATGAGTTAAAAGCTATTCCACCTGCCTTAAGGGAATTAAAAATCATTCTCAACTACCCTGTTTCACGCCGGCCTTGGGTTTTATTTGGAGACCCAGCACAGCTTTGTTAGGTACAGCATTATCCTCACTCTAGATTTTCATGAAAGCAATATACAGTAGTAGACAAAGACTCCCTTAAGCTGAGCTCAACCTCCAGTATGTCTATGTGGGAAAGTCCATATAATTTTCTTGGCAATTACATGGAAGTATTTGCTACATGAGATGTACAAACTATCCTGGGGGAACTGCAGAAAGTGCTGTTTTTCTGCCATGTGCCAATCTGTTCCAGGAGCAGCCCGACAATTTTTGTGAAGCAAATCCACTTTTATATTGAATTTACTTCTGAAAAATGGTTACATCACCTCCCAGAATTAGTCATTCTCAGACACTAATGCTAGAATATTTCAGCCTAATAAGAACAATTAAAAAATCAATAAGCCAAGGCTGTGTACATCCTTTATAAAGAAATAAAGTAAAAGATTGAGATGAACAATTGGAGACATATCTTTAAAGTAATTCCAGATAGTGGGAATCCCAAAATAATCCAATTTCTAATCTCTTAAATCATTCAGACCATTTTTTTTCAGCAAGCCCTTCCCCATAACCTCTCCCACTCCTGGATAGATTCCAATGATCTAGTGCTGTTTAGACATGGTTACTTTCAGGTATAGGCAATCATAGGTACATGACAATCAATTCTCTACAGATGGTTAATTTTACACAGAAGTACTTCTAGAATTCCCGCAGGGAAGGGTATGTTTTGGTATGTTTTTAAAACATGAACATTAATTTCACATTTTAAATTGGCAAATGGTAGGCAGATCACCAATTCAAACTATGTCATTAGACATCCTCAGGAGTTTAATTCAGCAAAGAATGACTGTAGATGCTAAACAACATTTATTAACAATAATTGTTTTTATTTAATGTTGAGTTTAAAAAATAGGTTGCCAATTTTTAATGATTACAAGAATCACTTAAAGACCATACCTAGCATTTTACATTTCCAAAGTGATATTTCAAGCATTTAGACTTTTATAACATGTTTATTATTTTTCCTTTTAAAATATTTATTTCTGTTTTTTTCTCAAACGACAGGTAATCCTCGACTTACACAGCTCATTTAGTGACGGTTCAAAATTACAACGGCACTGGAAAATGTGACTTATGACATTTGCAACATCTCCATGATCATGTTATCAAAATTCAAATGCTTGGCCTTCTGACAAAGTCAATGGGGAAGCCAGATTCACTTAACAACTGGGTTACTAACTTACCAACTGCAGTGATTCACTTAACAACTGGCAAGAAAGGTAAAGTGGGGCAAAACTCACTTAACAAATGTCTCATTTAACAACAGAAATTTTGGGCTCAATTGTGACCGTACGTCAAGGACTACTACCTACATTCTTTTGAAACTGAAGGTAGAACTATTTTGTTTATTATACTCTACCTTCAAAGAAAATGAAACTTGCCCTTCCAATTGTCATCAGTCCACACAAACAATAAGCAGCAGCTATTTTAAAATATAAAGTTTGGAAAAAGATCAAGTGGAGCGAGTTGAGAGTTAATGGTTTATGAATACAATATTCATAAAACAGAAAGACAAGAGCCCAAAAATGATTAAATCCAAATACAGTCGTACTGGATCATAAATTGCGTTATCAATGGTTGATGCACAAATACTCAACAATGCTACTATACTGCAAGAAAACACTTTTGAAAGTTGAGTTGATATCCCAGTTCAGTAATGGACAGATACTTTCAGGAGTCATTATGGGTTGCCTTCAATTAGATCTGTCCCTCGCACTTTTTGGCAGCTTCCCCCATGTAACCATATCTGCTCAGAAGAAGTGTAGACATTTCCAGAGAAGATGCTATAAGTGTGAAAATTCTTCTAATAGGTGACTCATACTGATTATATTCTTATATAGTCACCATATGAATATGAATTTTTATAAAGCTTGTCTTAGACTGGACACACAAGAAATGCAAATTTTCTAGAAGCACTTCTTTGTATTTACACTTTGAGAAGCGCTTTTAAGTATGGTTTTCCAGCAATTCTATCAAACAACTCTTTGTTATATGGAAATAATCACACCATTTTCTTTAGCCAACTGGAACCAAGACAACTTTGTTGTTTATGTTTTTAAACATGCTTCTGGTGGGATCAGCTGATTCGATTCAACATATTCAGAGAAATCACTTTAGCTGTAATTTGAGGACATTTAAAATGGAGGTTGTGACAGATTTTATTTTCCTGGGCTCCAAGATCATTGCAGATGGGGACTACAGCCAAGAAATTTCTCCTGGGGAAGAAAGCTATATCAAATCTAGACAGCAGACTAAAAAGCAGAGATATCACCCTGCCAACAAAAGTGCGTATAGTCAAGGCTATGGTTTTCTCAGTTGCAATGTATGGCTGTGGAAGTTGGACCATAAGAAAGGCTGAGTGCCAAAGAATTGAGGCCTTTGAACTATGGTGCTGGAGAAGACTCCTGCGAGTCCCTTGGACTGCAAGGCAATCCAACAGGTCAGTCCTAGAGGAGATCAACCCTAACTGCTCTTTAGAAGGCCAGATCCTGAAGATGAAACTCAAATACTTCTCACACAATGAGAAGGAAGGACTCACTGGAGAAGAGCCTAATGCTGGGAAAGATTGAGGGCAAAAGAAGAAGGGGACGACAGAGAATGAGGTGGCTGGATGGAATCACTGAAGCAGTAGGCTTAAATGGACTCCAGAGGATGGTAGAGGACAGGAAGGCCTGCAGGAAAGTTGTCCATGGGGTCGCGATGGGTCGGACATGGCTTCGCAATTAACAACGAAAAATATTTTTCCAATACTTCTCAAAAAGCCCTTTCTAAGGCACAATTCTCCAACTCCAAGATTACAAGTCAAAAATGAAAGCAACAGCAAAAGAAGAGAAAGAAATATCTCAGAAAGTTATAGTTATACTGGATACGATTTGATTCACTAAGAACGTTAAGCATTTGATCTTTGCATATTATCAAATGCCAGAGGAAGAAAACTCGTTTTCTGAATTATGTAATGGTATACATAGCATTAAATTTAAAGCGTACTTAAATAAACGTAGACATTATTTACTTTAAGTTGTGGATTAGCCGTCTGTCGTTTAAAAAAATAATAGCAATATTTCACGTTTAGGTAGCCTTTATAAAAAATAAAAAAAAACCATCAGCGATCCTCGTAGGAACTTCATGCAAGCACCTCCATCTCCAAAGACTTATAAACCGGGCCATCTTTATATAGCGCGGCCGTTACAATCTCTGAAGCTGGAGCTGCCTTCTCGCGATCCCGATGACTGACCGCTCCAAAGCGAGCCAGCCAGAGCGGTGCGAACTCCACCGACGACTTGGATGCGGAGGAGACCTCCCTCACAGCAGGTATTTCCACTACCAACACCAACACCCGGAATCCGCCAGGCCCCGTCGGGCTGGCACTTCGGCTGAGGCCTTAAGAGGCGAGATGGAGCCCGAGGAGTGACTCAGCATGTGGCGGCTGTCGCGGCCTAGTCATCTCTCGCCGCCAATTCCGGGAAAGGCCTCTAGAGAGGAAAGGGTGGACCCGCGAAGCCCTCGAAGGAAGTGCGAAGATGCTTTATTCTTCCAGCAAGTTCCGAATTCCCACCCTCCCCCGACAACTCCCCCCCCAGGGAGGGGGAAGGGAGGCAGACCTATGCATGCTGGGAAACGGAGTTTTCTTAGGCCGGCTCCATCCAAAAACAGGTGTTTGGGGGGGGCTTCTTTCACCCCCTGCATGTCGGCCTTTGTAGTCTTTTTCGCGCCGGTGGCCGCAAAGCATGTCGGGTGCGGTGGCTCTTCGTTCCCCTGCGGCGGCGGCGGCGGCGGGTTGTCGAATCCCCGCAGCCGACCAGGGCCGCGGCGTTTGCCGCTGCTGTTGCAACCGCGTCTGCTAGCTACCTCACTTCCTTTTCCGGGCGCGCGGCCGAGGAACAGGAGGAGGCGGCGGCGGCGGCGTTGGTGGTGGCGGCGGCGACGACGACGACGGCGGGTCAGTCGGTCGATCTGTCGGAGCCGGCGACGGCTCTCCTCCTTTTCCGCCTCCTCTCCGAGCCGAGGGGGTCGATTACGGGGTTTTCTCTCCCCCTGGCCGAGGAGGAGCCGTTTTCGCCACAACCGCTGCTGCCGCGCGCGATGGAGCCGGAGTCGGTGATCGAGGATAAGACCATCGAGTTGATGGTGAGTGAGCGGGCTCGCAGGAGAGCCGGTGCGGATCCTCTCTCTCTCTCTCTCTCTCTCTCTCCCCTATTCTTCCCTCAGGGCGGCCTTCGCTGAGGGGGGTGGGGGGGAGACGCCACAACGGCGGCGGCGGCGGCAGGAGGGGGAAGGGGAGAGAAAGGAAGGGGAGGCGCCGGCGCGGTGGGAGATGGTCTTTGTAGGCCTCGATTTCGGCAGAGGGGCCTTTCCCATCTCCCTCTTCCATTGCTGGGAGGGGGCGGGTCTCGCGCTGAGGCGCACTTCTCCCTCTCTCCCCATCCCCCCACCTTCGGTTGAAGGACAAGAGCCCTCATACAATATAAAGGAGCCGCGCTGGATCCGGCTCCCCTTTTTTCTCTCTCTCTTCCGGTCGTTTCCTGTTCCTCGGGCCCTAGAGACAGAGAGGAAGGTCCGGCCTCGCTGGCTTCCTTCTCCCATTCATCTCCTGTTAGCCTGCTCGCATCCTAAACGACCGAGACAAAGCGGTGCAGGTGTCTGACCCCTGTATGTGCCGGGGCCTGAGCGTCGCTCTCCCCACCCCTTCTCTCTCTCCCTCCCTCCTCCCATCTTCACGCTCTGAGGACTGAAGGTGACATTTCCCGTAGAGATGCCTTGAGCGCGAGGAGTTATCACGTGATAAGGCGCCCACTTCCTCAAAAAGAGTTTGGCGGGGTGGGTGGGGGAGGGGTGGGGGGAGGGGCTGAAATCCTTCGCTGCAAATGCTGAGACCCCAATCAGGGTCACCGAGCATTGACTGCACTTGGAGCTATCGGATTGCCTCCACCCCATCCCCGCTTCCCCTCCTTTCTGCCCGTTACTAGATGTGGGTAAAAGCAGAGATTTGGGGCCTTGGGCCTGCTGAGTGCCCTGCAGACTTGCCCCCCCCCCACCAAAAAAATTGCTCTGCTTCAGGATGGAATTTGCTTTATTGTGTTCATTAATTTCCAGCTATTTCTTTCACCAAATGTGTCTTCCCCTCTTTTAGAAGTTCCCTTTTTCGGGTATTGGGATATGTACCAGGAACCCTCTTGCCTTTCGGTTTAATTCAGTTTAAAATTCGGAGCGTCGATTGCGAGCTGAAATTTTCTTTACCTCAGATTTAGTAGTGGTTTTTAAAATCGTTTTAACTCTTTTGGGAATGCTTTAGATTAACCGGCAAATTGTCTGAAATTTGGACCTCTTCATAAGGAGTATTGCATCTGTCATGAGTGCATCTGTGGATGTATCATGATCTGAAAAAGGAATGCCTGTTCTATGAACAAGATGTATCTAGCCTTCTAGAGTTCAAAATATCCCTGATTAATTCTATTTGCATATCCAAACATTAGTGATAGTTCCCAGTTATTTTTTATTAAAGTGTTGAATAGATAAAACAAAATGTCTGGGATACTTTTCCTTCAGACTTTAAATGGCACTTTTAGAACAGAACAATTTAAATGTTAAAAAAAATTCTTTATCACACAGCATTTTCTTCCCTACATTTTCTTTGCAATCATCCTGGTTTTGGGGGGTTTTTTAAACAATATTTCCCTCTAAACCAGTGGTCACCAACCAGTGGTCTGGTTGTGGTCTTGTGGTCCGCGAGACAATTTTGGTGGTCCGCAGAAAAATTATTTGCATTTTTTATATTGCACTAAATACTATTTATCTTTTTTTAAAAATCGTATTAGTGGTCCGCGGGATTTAAAATTATGAATTTAGTGGTCCCTGAGGTCCGAAAGGTTGGTGACCCCTGCTCTAAACCATGAATTATAGTAATGGAAGCCAAAAATGCAGTGATTCATAGGTGGCAGTATTGTATGATGGCATTTTCAGGTTTTTTTTTTCAGTAGAGGATTATAATCCATATGATTGCACTGGAGCAATCAATGGGGCAAAGACTAAATATTACACATTTGATAGTTTTCCAGTTTTAATATGGCTAGATCCTATTTATAATTTTAAAACAATTATATTATACTTTGTAACTTTATTTTCCTTTCTGTTGAAGTTTTTGAATGTCACAAGGTCAAAAACAATCTTGTGGGTTAAAGGGCACATAAAAATATAAATATAATTAATTACAATATACTTGTTTTAATATAATGAATTTGTTCAGCACAGCTGTTTGCTATCATTGGCATAATGTAAGTGAAATGGCTGAACTCTATATTGTTGGGGAGGCCATAGTAAATAAAATGGCCACAGATTAAATGGAAAAGGGCGATATCGCTATAGAAAATATTGAAGGTGTTTTTCTACTGTTAAAATTTTCAATGTATTTTAAGTGGAAATTAAATGTACGTTTTTAATATAGCTTTTTATGTAAAAAAATGTCCTTGAATGGTTGTTTGAAGCCAATGTGTATTGCTAGATAATGACATTACTTGTGAGTTATTTGAACTATCAAAGAAACTGCCACCTTATCAAACGTGAACTCTCCAAAATGCTATTCATTGTACTTCAACTTATTCTCTTGTGTTATTTTTGTGTTTCTTCCTCCCTTATTGTTGATCAGTATGAGTTTCATGAATCAAATAACAACCATATTTTAGGATTTATAAGCTGATGGCATATTCATGCAGCATATTCATCAAGTATATTCATACTGTAGTAAAGAATATGCTTTTTAGTATCCATAAATATATTGGACTTTTTCACACTATTATATAGCTTGATTTAGTTTCATTGAGCATGGTGTGAGACCCTAGGGCAGGGGTCTCCAACCTTGGCAACTTTACGACTTGTGGACTTCAACTCCCAGAATTCCTCAGTTCTGGGAGTTGAAGTCCATAAGTCGTAAAGTTGTCAAGGTTGGAGACCCCTGCCCTAGGGTATTCATAAACTGCATTTAATCAAACTGCCTTATCAGTAATGGATAAGCTGGTCAGAGGGTGATTCAACCTGGAAATGAGGAATTTTTTGACAATAACAATTAATCAATGGAACAGCTTGCCTCCTGGAGTTGTGGTGCTCTATTGTTGGAAGTTTTCAAGAAAAGATTGGACAATCATTTGTCTGGGATGGTATTAGGATTCCTGCCTTGAGCAGGGGGTTGGGTTAGAAGACCTCCAAGGTCCCTTTCAGCCATGTGATTCTATGACTCTGTTAATCCAGCTAATGCCTGTTACTAATAGAAGTCCTGGGAAAGTTGCTAGAAAGCAACTTGAAGAAAGTTGCTGGATCTTCCAAAAGACTGTGATCGGGTCATTGGGAGGGATACACCAGGCACTGAACTACTGCACCAGTCATTAATATAAACAGAATATAAATTTCTTCCCTTCTCCTTTTCAGTCATCTATATTGCAGAGGCTAGTTTTATTCAATTTCCCCTCCTCCCCTTCCCCTTGGGAGCTAAGTTATAATATACAATTCTGAAAGATGAGAAATAGCTCTCGTAAAATGCAACACTCCTTTCTGCTCTGTGGATTTCAGTTGCAAAACAATTGGGGTTCACAGCTTGGATAAAGGCCTATGCTCGTATTCATATGATACTAAAAGTGTTATGAATATTATTCCCATTTTGGGAGATTTCCAAGAAGTGGTTTATGACATGAGAGGAAAATATTTGTAGCCCATTGAGAAGTAAAAAAGATCGTGTAAATTTAGCCTTACAAAATAGAACTGAAAGTTTAAAATAAATATTGGCAGGGAGAAATGGTTTTGCGTGCAACTTAAATCCCACACATGTGCAAATGAAGCTTTGTGCGCTCACCTGCCTCTTTGGCAGCCCGGTTCCCAACAGGCTGCAGCCCAGTAGCGGTCTATGGCCCAGGGGTTGGGGATCCCGGTATAGACTATATAAACTATTTATTGATGCTTTTTCTGGTTTTTGGTTCAAATTATTTTATGCTATATATGTATTTGGTAAACAAATATAAATGCTAATTTTTGGAAAGACCTCTTGTGAATTCTTACATCTTCATTTTGGTGAGATTTATTTCAATATTTTGGGGGGAAATTTTAAGAGTCCAGTTTTCACAGTGAAAAAAAATACTTACAGATAATGCTTTGATACCTAGTTTGTATTTCTTTTTGACTGCCAAGTCAAAATAGTTTAAATGGACTATGCTGCTAGATTTACAGTCTTGTCTTTATCCCAAGTCCTTAGTAGATTTGTTATTTAACTCGGGACATTAGTTTATATCAGTTGAAGGCTCCGTGTATATGAAAAATAGCTTGTTTCACTGTATTTGCATCCTACAATTTAGCTAGCTGTGGAAAAAGCTGGTCTACTTTCATAGACCAAAATCAGGCATAGATTATTGCTGTATGTCTGTCTGTTCTTCATATATTTGTTCTTCAATTGAAGTAATGGCTTTTTAAAAAGTATATATATAACATTGAATTGTGTTTGTTTTGTTTTGGTTAAACATGCTTTACAAGGAGAATGAAGGAAAAAACTTAAAAAGGCTTTTCTAGCATAGAAAACATGAACTACTGCTGAAAAAAGTGGGAGACACAAGAAAACGCTTAAATATAGCTGCCATTTTTACCCATATATTTGTTGACTGAGAATGATGGCCACGCTGTTGGCCAAACTAAATACAGAAAATGTGAAGATACAGTGCATTCATCCATGAAGATTTAATTGCCTCTTTAAAACAATTATAGGAATTTACCCAATGGAGAGTGGGATCACATTAAATTTGTGTGATTAGTTAGATACCTATTTAATTAAAAAAATATTTTTATTACATCCTATTCCAGTATTGACTAGCCCCCCCTCCTCCCCTCCCCCCTGAATTTTGCAAACTGACTTGCATAGTTCTTATCTGAGAAAATCTCATTAACTTTTTGAGTTCAGTTTGAAATGGTGACAGACACCAACATGAATGAAGTCAATCTTATCAAATATCTTTTAGGGCAAATGAGTCACACCCTGTTCCTATCTGGGATTCCTTCTTATGACACACAGAAGTTTGTTCAAAAGGCTCCTGGTATCATTACAGGGAATTTCTGGGATCATTCATTAATTTCTGATTGAAGTGGTGCTGTAGAGGAAAGATCCCAACTGGTTATAACAGTGATGGTGAACGTTTTTTGGCTGAGGTGCCAAAAGGGTGTGCGCGATAGCGTGCGTGTGCATGCCCACATCCATAATGCAATGCCCTCCCCCCGCGCATGTGCACAACCCCCGCACTGCCCCCCTGCGCATGCGCACAGGCCTCACTGAAGCCTCCAGACTTCCGGTAGGCCCGTTGGGCCGTTTTTCGCCGTCCCCAGGGTTCAGGAGGCTTTCCTGAAGCCTGGGGAGAGCGAAAACGGCCAAAAATCAGCTAACTAGTGCGCACATGCGCGCTGGAGCTGACATAGGGCAACGCCTCGCGTGCCCTCAGATATGGCTCCGTGTGTCACCTGTGGCACCCGTGCCATAGGTTCGCCATCACTGGGTTATAACATACCAATCTCTTTTCTGATAATCTCTACTTCATAGGAATGCTTGCTTTCTAGTACTGAATGTCTGTTACAGTGCCAAGATAAAGAAAGTGAGACAGAAATTCTAAAATATACAGAGTTGACTTACAAATTGATAAATTTATAGAGACACTAATTAATGAGTTAATTAAGTATCTTTTCATTGAGTCAGGATCTTGAATGGATTGAGTTTAATGTTCTTATTTTTATACATCAGAATTCAAACCCACCCTCCTTGTGGAGTTATGTATGTGTATATGCCTCTATAATTGGATAATTAGCATAATCTCTCAAACTATTATCAAAATACGTACAAAGCATTTTATACTTGATTATTTACAAAAATATTTTGAAGGAAAAAGATCCAGGTTCCACTTCCCACTCAAGCAAACTCATTGGTTGTGTGACTTTGACCCAATCAATCTTGGCATGCATGTAGTGGAGATCTAATTGGGGAAGACATTTGTATGTAGGTCTTGAGCTTTGAGGGAATACATAGGTTGTAAATATAATATATGTATAAATGTTTGTATACACACAATTTTTTAGCTTTGATACTGGTATGAAATGACTTAGAACTTCTAAAGAGCAGTTAGTGCATCTGACTTTCTCCAAAAGTTGGATAAGTGTTTCTAAATGTTACATTATTTTCTACTTTCTGGACCTAGAAATTAGATAGATTTCTAGATTCTGAATTTTGATTTATATTTAGCTATATTGTGTTTATTTTTTGTTAATCAATAAAGTACTAGTTTTCACTTTTCTGTTCTTGCAGTTCTTTATAATAACATGTATTTTTCATTTTCTTCCTGTTTGTATCTCCTCTTGAAGGCTCTCTAACTGTATAGAAATACTACTAAGTTTTATAATTATAGTCAAATAAATATAAAATATACATCGAACACATATCAATTTTAACTTCAAGGGTTCATGATTTTGAAATCCTGAACCCTCCATTTTGCCAAGAATGTTAATAGAATGAATTTACAGTGTAACTTTTTTTTGTATGGTGTACAAAATCTTATTAATTTCCTAAACATCTCATCTATAAAAAAATAAAACAAGGAATAATAGCTTTGGAAATAACCCCTTCCAAAATTCAGTTAAATGTTTATTTGACATTAGCCACTTCTATTAAATTCTCTTGCATTGCACAAATTAAGTA
The DNA here is from genome assembly GCA_023053685.1 of Diadophis punctatus similis. Lineage (NCBI taxonomy): Eukaryota > Metazoa > Chordata > Lepidosauria > Squamata > Dipsadidae > Diadophis > Diadophis punctatus. The sequence continues at coordinate 148,196,721 of JALIGW010000001.1, forward strand.
AACAGTAACATGCAGTGTTCCACCAACCAACCATCCAAGAATTTTAATTGGAATGTTTTCATCCCTGTATAAGTCCTGTGCATAAATCGGACATTTATGAGAAATCTGTTTTATCAATTACAGTAGCATAACCCCAAACCCAAAGGTAGGCTAGATTTCAGACCAATCAATTGCCTTTATCTTTATACAGTATTTTAGGAATAGACCTGTCTGTTCAATAAGAAATGTAGTGAGGAGAGATGATTTATTTTGTCAATGGACTGGTATTTTGTAGATTTCTTTATTTCTTGGGATGCAGGGTACTGCTGTCTTTGACACTCATGCCAAAAAGCCTAATTTATTCTATGTTCTAGAACGCGGTTCTAATCAAATGGGGGCAGTACAAAACATAAATATAGATGTTTTAATTATGACCTACACATCTGAAAGAGAAAAGTAAGATGTTAATATATTTATTCATGAGATAGCAAATGAGTTCATATCTTTTTGGGACCCTTTCAGAAGCTACATACAGTATTTTAAATTATAATTGTATACACACACAGTTTTCTTTACCTAATAGTTTTGAAAGTAGACTCATATGTACAGTAATGTGCAATGGGAAAATGCAGTATGAAGAAATATATATTTTCTGCTAAGTGCGTTCTATAGCTTTTTTGTTTTAATTTTATAATAATTTTCAATATAGTGGGCAGGGGCAAAAATTCTCAGGTTAAGTAATATGCTGGAATTATATTAATATTCTAGTATGAAGGATCTTTATCTGCAGTTCCTGGAGCATACCTTAGAGTATAATTCTTTTCACTCAGGTTCCCATTCAATTTGTCAGTTATTTAAAAACTTCATTTTATTCCTATTCATATGTACTCATTTTGTATAGTTAAATTACAGATATTAATTATGAAAATGCCTCTTTTCTCCATTTTGCTGAGCAGAGAATCCAAGGAGTAGGTTAACTCCACTCTTCTGCCGCTCGGAGACTGAGTCAATCAATCCTTCTTCCCCTTGGAGACTGAGGCAATCAATCCAAACACCTACTTTGCCTGCGCATGCCCAGTTTTGACTCAGTCTTTGCTCAGAGGAGACGTGCAGAAGAGTGCTCTTAGAACAAAGAAGAGTTATTCCTTGGATTCTGGAAACCTTACAGTAAGATCCCGGCTCCACATCTGCCCAGCATAGCCTCTGTTGTTCGAGGCTGGAGAAGCCGCCTCACCCCGTTCAGTGGCTGGCTTCCCGGTCTGCCCGGCAAAGCCACATTCACCACAACAGGCTCCCCCAGTCTGTCCTGCACAGCCTTTTACATCCCAGCTGGGTCCCCCAGTCTGTCTGGCACCCACTCCAGATCTCTCATGCAAGTGGCCAAACAAGTGGCCCTCTGGGCAGAGAAACATCTTCTCTCCATCAGAGCGGAACACATCTTGGGAACAGAGAATGTACAGGCGGATTTGCTCAGCAGAACCACGGTCGACCACTCAGAGTGGTGACTTCACCCAGATCTATTAAGGGAGTTGTCAGAAAGGGTCAGTCCTCTGATCCTGGACCTGTTTGCCTCCCCGTCAAATGCCCAGATTTTACACCAGGTTTGCAGCACCACGGGCAGAAGGGATCAATGCACTCCGCAGTCTGTGGCCCCGAGGACTACTATATGCCTTTCGTCCTCTCCCCCTCATTCCAGGGGTAATCAGGAAGGTGCTGGCAGAGAGGGCAGAGATCCTGATCCTGGCTCCCCACTGGCCCAGACATCCGTGGTACGCAAATCTGGTCAGCCTGTAGGTATCCAGGCCCTGGAAGATCCCTCAGGACAGAATGTCCCTCAGTCAGGGGCCTTAGTTCATCCAGAACCACAATGGCTCCAACTGACCATTCGGCATTTGAGCGGAGAATTCTGAGGCAGGGCAATTTCTCCAACAAAGTCATACAGACGATCCAGGCCTCTAGGAGGCCTTTGACTAACAGAATTTGCGACTCAACTTGGAGGGCCTTTTGTGACTGGTGCTCCAAGGCTCACATTGATCCTACCTCTGTTGCAGTGGCCCAGATTCTGGAATTCCTTCAGGAAGGACTAGACAAGGGCCTGCCGCCTAATACCATATGCAGGCAAGTAGCAGCTCTGGCTTCGGTGTTATCCTGTGGGGATCTGGAGTCCCTCGCTCAACACCCAATCATATGCAGTTTCATTAGAGGCGCGGCTAACCTAAAGCCTCCCGTGGTACACAGGTATCCCACATGGGACCTGCCGAAAGTACTGCAAGCACTCACCTCGCCGCCTTTCGAGCCGTTACGATCAGCCAGCTTACGCTTCCTCACCTTCAAGGTGACCTTCCTCGGCCAGACGAATATCAGAATTGGCTGCCCTCTCTATAAAGGAGGACCTTTGCATATTTCATCCAAACAGGGTGATTCTGCGCTTGGACCCCTTATTCCTTCCCAAGGTGAATTCCTTGTTCCACAGGGCACAAGAAATAATATTGCCAGACTTCTGTCCAGGACCGACCCACTCCCTGGAGAAGAAATGGCACACCTTGGACGTTAGGAGGGCCCTCCGCACCTACATCAAGAGGATAGCCTCTCTTAGAAAGACAGAATCCCTGTGGGTATCTTTCCAGCCCTCCACGCTGGGCAACAGGGTTACCCCATCGACCATAGGCCGGTGGATACAAGCATGCATCGCCAAAGCCTACGAGCTTCAGGCTCTCCCAGTGCCTAGGCGAGTGACAGCCCATTCCACCGTGACAGCTGCTTGGGCAACAGAGGCCTCTATGAAGGACATCTGTAGGGCAGCAACATGGTCTTCCCCATCCTCATTCATAAGACACTACAAACTGGATGGCTTCCCTTCAGCTGAAGCGGCCTTTGGCAGATGGGTACTCCAGAAGGTGCATATAGCCTTGGGGATTAGGGACCAGACTGCTATTCACCCTTAGGACAGCCGGCTTTGGTATGTCCCATTCCTTGGGTTCTCTGCTCAGCACAATGGAGAAGAGGTGTTGGTCTTACCTGATACGCTCCTTCTCGGTGTTCTGAGAGAGAATCCAACCCTACCCTGGTGACCGTCTGGTCCAAAGTTCAGGAGTGGCCAGATTCAGCACTGAAAATACGTCAAGTCAATCACAACGCCTTCATCAAAACTGGGCATGCGTAGGCAAAGGAGGCGTGACAAAGGATTAATTGACTCCGTCTCCGAGCGGCAGAAGAGTGGAGTTAACCCATTCCTTGGATTCTCTCTCAGAACACCAAGAAGGAGCGTATCAGGTAAGACCAACGCCCCTTCTGGCACAGAAATTGGGGATATTTGTAATTTTTCATGTTACATGACCCTAAAAATGAACAGGTTTAGCTGTGTGTCCCTTAGCAAATTATAAATACGGTACTGTTTTATTACATTAATATAGCCCATGGGATTTTAGTAGTGATATGGAGTGTAGGAGCATCACCTTAGCCTACAGATTTAAATATGTTTACCTTGATAAATATTTCCATGAAATCAGTGAGATTTACTTACAAGTGGAATACTTTTTCAGAATTACTTACTCAAATACTATCAAATATAAGATAGAAAATATTCTTCTGCAATATTGTTTCTAAAATTTTCATTTTTATATACATCTAGTTTCATATAATTAATTTATCATTGGGGATATATTATTCAATTTGACAATTTAGATGGATATCCTATCTAAAATATAAATTGTAATTCATGCTTACACATGCATATATGTATGTTTATAAAATTTATGCAGAATTTTAAGTATAGTATATTGGTAGTAGATTTACAGCTTTTTCATTCTTCCTTTTAAAAGTCCAGCGATAGGAAATGCCATTGCTATTATCAAATCTTAAAATATTTTCAAATATTTCCATAAAAGTATTTTGCAATGTTGAATATAAATGGACTGTTTTTGAATATATTTGTTGAATTTTTCTTTCATATTAAATATTTTATATGTTCAAATATTTATAGCGTACACTAAGCTGACATGGCATATTTTAATACTTTTTCTTTTTTACCTAATATAAATCAGGTGTGCTAGGTGTGTCAGCTTAGGGCATGGGTCCTCAAACTACAGGCGACGGGCCGCATGCGGCCTGCCGAAGCCATTAATACGGCCCACGCAGGACCACGAGGCTGCCTCTCCCACATCGCCCCGCCCACCCTTCAGCCAAGCGCAGAAGTTGCCTTCGCGAGCCCCGCGGGCTAGAACGGAAAGGTAAGGCCAACAATTTTGGCCTGCAGAGATGTTCTGGAGGCGGGGGAGGTGAAAAACGGGGTGCACAGACGCCCCAGGAGGCCAAAAAACTGGCAAAACCAGCCCATTTTTGGCCCATAAACGGGCCGTTTTTGCCTTCTTTTGGCCTGCAGAATGCTGCTGGAGGCGGGGGAGGTGAAAAATACGCACAGACGCACCAGGAGGCCAAAAAACAGCCCATTTTTGGCCAAAAAACTGGCTGTTTTTGGCCTGCAGAATGCTGCTGAAGACAGAGGTGAAAAATGTGGCGCACAGACGCCCCAGGAGGCCAAAAAATGGGCAAAAACGGCCTGTTTTTCACCTCCTCCACCTCCAGAAGATAGAGAGAGAGACAGAGGGAGAGAGAGAGAGAGCGAGAAAGAGAAAAAGGGGGTGAGACAGAAAGAAAGAGAGAGAGAGAGACAGGGAGAAGAGAGACAGAGAGAGATTTCTCAAGCTCCTTGGGGCTGAGAAGAATTGCTGCAAAACTGAGTTTTCTGAAGTGGACCACTAGACTCCTAAACAACTGAAAAAATAATCTAGTAAAAAGAAAAGTCAACCAAAAGTTCAACATGCAAACAAAAGCAAATAAAACACCCCCAGGAGCAAAACAAATTAAAGTTTAATTTGTGTGCATCATTTAATGGACTGTTAAATTAGCCACACCCACCTAGTCACATGACCTAGCCACACCCACCCAGCTGGCCTGGCCACCCAACAGTCTGAGGGACCATGAATTGGCCCCCTGTTTAAAAAGTTTGAGGACCCCTGACTATATTTTTTCCAGCATTACTGATCATATTCTAGGTCTGTAAAATATTTTGCCCCTTCAAATTTGAACGTTCACTGTTAAATCTGATAAACATATAGTCTACAAATTATAGCAAGGTTTGGTAACTTCTATACGCTTCACCATTAAAGAAAAACAATACTTCACCTGTCATTTCTTAACCTGTGTTTCATTGTATTTCTCATTAGATAATTCTGAAATTCTTCAGATAGTTCTGAAACACTTTCAGATATTTAAGGTTCTTCTACTTTTACAACAAGAACAAACATACTGTAAATTCAGGTTTGAAGTGCCAATTTCTAGTTATCAGGTTCAAATGCAAACCTGATAATTTTGATGCAAGCTATTAAAATTTGTATTATTTCCTAAGGGTTTTTTTAACTATTAAAATAATAGTAAATATCCAATGTTGTAATTGCATCTATCAATGGAAAGGACTATCCTACACCTTTGCATGTTTCCTGGGTTCTGCTTTATTTGTTTTATTTATTTATAATCTGTACCACATTCATCCAGTTAAATGTACCTAGCAATAAATAACAATAAAGCCATTATATAAGAATAATGAAAACAGTTGTTGATTGTTGGGATGTTCCAGGCAATATTTGCAGGACATGCAGTGGGAGTGAAGAGAGAGAAAAAAAATCAATTCATAAGTGAATATTTACACACATAAAAAGAATTAGAGCTCTAATTTTTCTATGTGGCTTTGTAAACTTGTTTAGTGTTTGTGAATATTTTTTTTATGAGTTTATGAGTTATTTTTATTAGGTTTTTTTTATACAGATAAGCTCTGTCAGATTCAGTGGTGGTCTTAATGTGTATATTTAACTTAATATTAAAGCATGCTGCAGATATCCAATGCTATGCAAGTGAAATTTCCTTTTACTTGTTCCTCTTCCCCCCATAATATTTCTTCAGTTAATAGAAACGTTGTCGTTCAGCAAATTTAGCTCTTAATTAAATGCAGCCTTATTATTAAACTGCTAGTCTGAAATAAGAAAGGGGGAGAAATATATTGCTGCTTCTTTCTGTATTTTTTCCAATGATCATTTAACTCTGCACAGTTAAAAATAGCACTCTCATTAGCTATAAAGGTAGTCCTTGACTTACAACAGTTCATTTAGTGACCGTTCAAAGTTACAACACTGGAAAAAGTGACTTATGACCATTTTCACACTTATGACCATTGCAGCATCCCCGTGGTCACATGATTTACATTCAGATGCTTCACACCTGGTTCATATTTATGACGTGTACTAAATATGCAGTGCAGTGTCCTGGGATAATGTGATCATATTTTGCGTCCTTCTGACAAGCGAAGTCAATGTAGAAGCTAGATTCACTTAACAGCCCTGTTACTAACTAAACAGCTGCAACGATTCACTTAACAAATGTGGCAAGAAAAGTCGTAAAATGGGGCAAAACTCACTTAACAAATTTCTCACTAAATTCTGGGCTCAATTGTGATCATAAGTCAAAGACTACCTGTACTTGGATTGTATGCAGCCAAGAAAGTTATTGAATAGAGCCCTCTAAAACATTCTGCAAAAGGCTATTTTAAAGTGATTACAAGAGAAATTATTAAATGAGTAGGAAATACTCTAATAGTATTTATTTCTATCTAAGTGTAAATAAAGTCAAATGAAGTTTTGTGCTGGGTTCTGTTTCTTTGTTTTCCCTCTATCTTGCTTCTTAAAAGGTCTCCAGTTCAGTTCCTTCAGTTTCTTTTGAATCTGTTTATCAAATTTAGAGGCCACCTTTACCTCTAATGAATCTGGGTAGATTATAATTTAAAAGTTTAAAAAAGACCATAAAGTTCCCCCTTCCTCAAATTGAAGTTGACATTCTTCTTTTTAACTTTGGCCTACTTTTTATTCATGGAAAGCCCAGTAGGCAGGAAAGAAAAAAGTTATACAGTACAGTGGTGGGTTTAAAAAAAAATTCCTACCTTTTCCTGTGGGCATGGCTAGGTGGGGCATGTGACTGAGTGGGCGTGGCCAACTTGCCATCACCCACGCCCACTCAGTCACATGCCCCCACCTAGCCACGCCCACAGGAAAAGGAAGGAAGAATTTTTGGAATGTCCACTTACCCCTTTTCCCCAAAAATAAGACATCCCCTGATCATAAGCCCAATTGGGCTTTTGAGTGCATGGCAATAAGGCCAAGCGCTTATTTCAGGGTTCAAAAAAATATAAGACAGGGTCTTATTTTCAGGGAAACACAGAATCTACCCCCTGCTTACCTTCCGTGGCGGCTGGTCCAGAGTCCAGAAGGCAAGCTGATGGGAGTTTTCGGTGGCCCCCAGCCAGCTGCCGCAGTCGCAATGCAGCTGTCAAAGAGGCGGCGGCTGGCCGCAGGCCACCAAAAAATACCGGAGGTCGCGGAAAAAGCTGCTGCCGTGCCATCGCCACCATGTTCTTTGCGCATGCACATCCCATTGGACTTGCAAGGCAATGGGATGCGCGCGCGTGAAGAACATGGCAGCGAGGGGACCGGTTTGGGGACGTGGCCAGCTGGCCATCGCTACCAGTTCGGCGACCTTGGCCAAATTTCCGCCAATGGTTCGCACGAACCGGTGCGAACCAGAATTACACCTCTGACACATTAGCACATTGACTAACTTTGAATATCCCAGGTAATACATGCACAATGAAACCTTGATTTCATGGATCATTTAGTAGGGAGCGGAGCTGTCTGTTAATCCCAAAGGTCAATTACATATGAAAGTACATCATTTGCAGCAATTTACATCACTTGTATATACATACGATGTAATTTCACATTGATTTGCATGAATCATCTGGACTACTTTGGATACTAAGGACTTATACATTATTTCAGACAGATGTCTGGTTGAAGATTTTGTTTGCTGAATGAGGGCCTGTTAAATCGATGTTTTACTATACTGTAAAGTATAGGTTCTAGCTCCTCCCTTGGGCATGGAGGCCAGCTTGATGATGTTGGGCTAATCGTTTCCTCTCAGCCCAAATCAATTTCAGGCTCTGGAGCAAGACTGCTGAAAAACAAATGATAGGCTTCCCTATGAGAAGAAAACAAGTCTGGTTTAGAACAGGCCCTGTGGCTGAGCTGGACACTAGTAGTATTTATGTAGCCTTGTATCCTAGTTTTATGTTGTGCGTTAATACTACTTTAAAATAACATGAAGATACTGGCTGGTTGTGAATAGCTAAAAGTTCTCCACAAATGCTAACAGACCTGTTTCATGAGAAGAAAAAATCTGGCAGTCTGGTTTCTTTGCTACATATAAATCCTACTGGAGAAAGATTTTCAAAATGTCCATATAGTTCTATAATTTAAAGGATAGTAAAATCCATCTATGAAAAGTATGTTTTTGTGTGTACATTCTTTTTCCTGTTCTGTCTCTCAGAGCCAAATGTTGAGATTATGAGAAATTTTGCTATGACATTCATTTCTCTTAATTGCTTTAGTCACAACAGAAGGCAAGGACTGTGCCTGTGCTAACTTTAGAATTTAGCAAATTATTGATTATGTATAGCAGGTGTGAGCAATTTATGGCCCCTCTAACATTCTGAAATCAGAATTAGATGAATTTTGGATAGTGCTTTTTTATTGTGTTAAGTACAGAAAGGTGATTTGGCATTTTTTAGCCTTTAAAAATACCAAAATGGTTAAAAAAGAAAACCATTGTTGTACTGCTTCTAATGATATCTCTGCATCTGTATATGGCCATTTGTAACTTTCCAGATGATCAGGAGACTAGCTAGGAGCCCAGTCCCATCTTAACTATGGTGTACAGAGTAACTCCTACTAAGTTGGAGTAATTAACTATGTTAATTAGTGTAAATTATTTATACCTGTACTAGTAGCTTCCAATTCTCTCTACTGTCCAATCTTGATTTAAATAAGACTTTTTTTTTTTTTAAGGCTTTCTTTTATAACACATGGAGGTTAAATGTCTTTGTACCATTTCAGAACTATATGGATTAGTTCCATAAGTCCAAAAAGCAGCATCTTTCCTCCTTGGCCTTTTCAGTTATAGCAGATCTCTTTTGAAACTCAGAGAGTTTCTTCCCTCAGAAAATCTTTAAGATCACGTTCAAGTTAACTCTTTGAATCCTGGACATGTTCTACAGTTTGCTATAATAGTTCCACTATTGTACTGCCAATTGATAGTTTTGAAGAGTTGTGTATATTTTTAGTCTCAAATGTAGTACTAGATTTGTTTATTGTACCAGCCCAGATATTAGGACTGTCAGTTGTTTGTTTCAGTTCATGTGGATGGTGAAAAAAACAAAACTGTTTGCTCTGGATTGGTTGATTCAGTTATGGGACAATGCAATTTCTTGTCTTTAATTTAGTTTCTTGTCTTAGATCCACCAATCCGTTGTTTCGTCTGATCTAATGACTACTGGAATCCTGCTAGCTGTACAGGTTTCCTTGTCTTTCTAACAGCATTAGGTGTGCATATTGGGATTTCGTTCAAGAAAAGAAGTAGATACACCAAGCTGAAGATGATTGGCTGCTCTTTTTTGACAGACAAGTGTGAAAAGGAAAACCCATTCGATTTCCCATTCATTCTGGATTGGTGGATCTGAAGCACAGAAACAGAGTTTCAGGTAAGAAATTCCCTGTACTAAATAGTGTTACAAATGTCTTTTTTGGTTAATCAAATGTGTTCTTCTGCATCAAGTTCTCAGAACATTAAAACTTATGTGATGACAGGTGTTCCCAGTATGCACTTTTCCACATGGGTGGAGTTTATCAGTTAACATATGTCTTGACGAATGAAAAATCATTTATGGGCTGTGAGTAAAATACATCACTTTTTTAAATGATCAAAAGAAAATTTGCCAGAAAGCTCTACTTTTTGGCTTTGTAGTATAAAGATTGAGCTGAATTTATAGTAAAAGAATAAGAATATTTACAAACTTGATGTGCATAATAAGTGATCTTTGTATATCTTTATTTTCTGGTATAAGCATCAAAATAAGCAATTTTATATGCATGTAAATGAATTCCAAGTCAGGGTTGCATGGTTCTGTAGGAACTGAAGGAAGTGAGGGGGAAAAATGTTTGTTTTAAATAAATAATTGTACTTCATTGTGTTGTGAACATTAACATGTCTGGTTTAATACAAGTTTACAAAAAGTCCCTAAAATTCATAGCACACAGCATTTTTACATTATCCTGCTGTCTTGAAAAAAATTTCCACTGTAATTAAATTTCACTTACTACTAGTTTTATTTTCATTGTTAGTTTCAATATTACACATAGCAATAGCAATAGCAATTTTACTTATATACCGCTTCATAGTGCTTTACAGCCCTCTCTAAGCGGTTTACAGAGTTCAGCATATTAGCAATATGCTAATATTAGTAGCAAAAGCCAGAATGTATTTTATTGTTAAAATGTTTGCTCAATAAATTGCTTGTGTGATTATACCAGTTATTATATATGCAAGTAAGCTGGGAAATGTATATGGCAGCACTCTTACATTCAGAAGTGATATTTAAAATCGCCGCCCTGAGTCCCACGGGATTGGGCGGCCTATAAGAGCGTTTAAATAAATATTGCCCCCAACAATCTGGGTCCTCATTTTACCGACCTCGGAAGGATGGAAGGCTGAGTCAACCTTGAGCCTAGTGAGATTTGAACAGCTGAACTGCTGAACTAGCAGTAGCCTGCAGTCGCAGCATTTAACCACTGCACCACTTCAGCTCTATAGACTACCACATAGTCTATGGTCCGGACAGTTGTTTCATGGCTGAATCTTTTTTTAAAAAAAAATGCTTTTCTTGTTTGAATATTCATGAAGTTTTGGCATTCTTCCACAAAATCTCACAATATTTCATTTAGGAATATTACAATCTTATCGAGATTTATGATCTCATTAGATTTCAGTTATCAAAAATAGATCTTTAAACAATTTTAAGGGACTAGGGAAGTTCATCTCTGGTAGGTAGGCTCAAATACATCTCAGTGTCCACAGAGTTTGTGTTCTTATGTGATATTCATGTAGTAGACAGTAGAAACGAAAGGTTGGGAGCTCTGATATATAAGAAAGATGGCACCTTTCATTATTTAAAAATGACCGTTCTTTTGCTTAAATGGGCTAACTCAGTTACAACATTTAGAAGATTTACTCATAATCTCATTTTACTGCTTACAGGAGAAACTTCTACCTGTATTGAAAGTATTTTACAAGGATCATCCGGATTACTTACATACTTGGTATTGATGTTAGTACAGCAATTTTCTGTTTGCTTTTCTGTTGATCTCTCGTTGAAATTTAAGAACACTGTTAAATCTAAAATACAGGCATTTCTTTTTGAAGAAAGGAAAATTGAACAAGGCAGTGTATATACATTTAAAAAAAATATTTTTCTCATACTGGTTTACTGAATAAAAATACCTCATGATTTGGATACATTAAAAAGAAGCAAAATTGCTGTGTCATCCTTTCAGTAGAGCAGTATTTCTCTCAGGTATAATGGTTGACAGCCAAGTTTTGAAGTCATAAAGATGTGCTTTAGTCAATCTCGGCTATGAATTTTGGATATACCTCTACTTGTATGGATGCGCCTTCTTCTTGTCATTGGACTACTAAGAGTAGTATTCCATAAATGGAATTTTATCCTGTATGAATAATTGGTGTTGACAGCAGGACTTCTTCCTTTCTAATCCTTGAATAATACCAAAGTTACTCTTCCCTTGCACTTATTCACATGCCTTTTTTTAAATTAAATTTTTAATACTATTATTGCCTTCCTGGCCCTATTGGAAATCAAATCATGGAGGCCAACTTTCCTGAAATGCTAATTTATTTATTATATGAGCCGAGATGGCGCAGCAGTTAGTGGCAGTACTGCAGGCCACTTTAGCTGACTGTGATCCACAGGTCAGCGCTTCAAATCTCACCGGCTCAAGGTTGACTCAGCCTTCCATCCTTCCGAGGTAGGTAAAATGAGGACCCAGATTGTTGGGGGCAATATAAATATACATTGCTTACTGGTGTAAACCGCTTAGAGAGTGCTTGCACTGTGAGGCGGTATATAAATCTCACAAATAAATAAATAAATAAATATTCAGTTTATCTCTAGATAGCACACAACAAATTAAGCACAAATCTACAAATTTTACCATTGCTTAGTATTGACAGATCTGACCATCAGAATCAAATATATTTATTAATGCTTGTTTGTGTGTGTGTGTGTGTGCGTGTGTGTATGTACATACATAGAGCTTCCTATAACTTTGTGTCAGTGCAGTTTATTTATTTTAACTATTTTGTTCAGGAAACAGTTACACTGAAAATGAGTTTAGCTAGAAGAGAACTGAGTAGGTAAAGGACAGTAAATAGCATTTCAAAGAAACTGATAGAGGAGACTTATTGATGAAATCTTAAACAAATGGATGGGCTATAATTGTGTTGGATTCCTGAGGAAGTGATAAAAACCTGGTTTAGAAGAATGATACTCATTTGGAATTAGCTATGTGGTTGATTAAGAACTGCAAATAAAGGGGCTGGAAACCCACTGGCTAGGTTCACATATATGCAGCTGTGGTTTGTTTAAAATACAATTTGTTGAACAAATAACTTGGGTCCTCAGAAGCTTAAGTAATTAGTTGCATAACTCTGGCTGTGAATTGACTAAATACAAATTATGGATACTGACAGTTGCATAACTTACATTAAAATTGAAACCAAATATAGCTTAATTTGACTCATGAACCCTGCAAGAAATTTCTTTGTCAGTGAGACCTGGTGTTTTTATATTAAAGGGAACTATACTGATAGTTACTCAGTGGGAAGTGATAGATGTGAGTAGAAATTATGAAAAATGATGGGTTTTTAAACAAATTGCACTTGCTAATTGGTGTATTTATAATCTATCTCGCATGTCACCTGCATTTACAAAACACTGCTTTCTTCCCTGGCATTGTCTCAGCCTCTTTAAAATCACTCTATGCATCTGATAAAGTTAGTTAAAGTTCACAAAAGCTTATGCCTTTTTATAAATAAAAGGTCTAGAATCCAGGGTGGATAAAAATCAATTTTTTTAAAAAAAAATGGATTTTTTTAAAATTTAAATTGGATTTTTCTTTATTTTTATCAAATTTATTTTAATAAAATGCTTTTGGAGTAAAAAAAATCTATCCAAAGTTTTCCATTTAAGATACATTAATAATTTAGTTTATTCAGCTTACTTATGTAGCATGAGGCTGTATATTCTACAATATTGGGACTGTTGGTGAGTCAACAGCAGGTCAGAGGAGGAGCCGCTGCAGGACAGAGATAACAGTTGCTCTTTAAAAATTATGATTTAAATCAAGTTTTACTAGTGATTTAAATCATGATTTAAATCTACTTGATTTAAATCAAATGCACCCTGCTAGAATCCCCTTTGTCAGTACAGAAAGGTGCTACAAGGCATCAGATTTTTGGCTACCATAGATTAAAACACCTCTTTGTGTATACAGTATCTATGTTGCAAAAGTTTAGATTAGGTGAAAACTGAAAATAGAATAAAGTACATTGTTGGCTTTATGTATTTTTCTTATACTCCAAGTAGAGTTTAAAATTGATAGATATACTTGGATTTTTTTCACCCTGGAAGCTAAACGCAAGACAGATATTGAAATATACTGCTTAAAATGCTTTTTGCAGGAAATAGCCTAAAATATTCATATTGAAGTATTTGTAGCAGCAGGTATAAGTGTCTTTTAAAATTTAATGATGTAAGTATGTAAAAGGAGCGAAGTAGCAGCATTTGGAAATAACACTAAACCACAGCATATGATTTATATAGCAATACCTTAACTCACATGTGGATCAGAACCTTGCATTTAAATTAACTGCAGTTGATCAAGTTTACTGAGCCCAACTTGTGTATATAGCTTGAAATTGGCTTGTTCCTACTAACTCTAGTTATATTTAACCATTGTATTGGCTAATTAATGTGAAATAAAGTATATACATTATTGTACACCAGAGGACATAGCAGTCCATAAAACATTTGTACTATAGATACTATAGGTTGACTGCTGTATAATGTTCTATTTTTATAGAACAAATAATGTTCTATTTTTAATATATAACTTAATTCATAGATTATTTGAATAGTTGAATGGCCAAAGAATTTGATTCCAAATTATACCAAATTAAAATAGAAAAGGACTATAGGTAATTCAAGAAGGATCTCTCCAGCTAGGAGAATGAAATTAAAATGGCAAATGCATTTCCTTATAAGGAGATTTAGCCAAAACACATTTACCCACACTCATGTGGGTGCAACACAGTTATGTGGTTTTATAAACTGCTAACTTTTATAAACTGCTAACTGCTAACTAGATAAAGGATCTTGGAAGGTAGGGTGAATAACTAAATACAGGTAGTCCTCAGCTTACAACAGGTCATTTAGTGACCAAAGTTACAATGGCACTGAAAAAACTTATGGACTTATGACCATTTTTCACACTTAGGACCGTTTCAGCATCCCCATGAACACATGATCAAAATTCAGATGCTTGGCAACTGGTTTATACTTACGACGGTTGCAGTGTCCCGGGATCATGTGATCCCCTTCTGACAAGCAAAGTCAATGGGGAAGCCAGATTCACTTAACAGCTGTGTTTCTAACTTAACAACTGCAGTAATTCACTTAACAACTGCAGCAAGAAAGGTGGTAAAATGGGGCAAAATTTACTTAACAAATGTGTTGTTTAGCAACAGAAATTTTGGGCTCAATTGTGGTTGTAAGGTGAGGACTACCTGTAAAAACATTTGCTCATTGTGCATATCCTTTAAAAAACACGACTTTCATACTAACGTGGTCTTATCCCCCCGGGGGGGGGGGAGGGAATAAACTACCATGCTGGAAACATTGAATGTTGTTATAGAACTAGAAGAGGGACAGAAAATTGCCACCAAAGCAACCAGAAATCTGAAACAGTCATCAGGTGTGGAAGTAATACAATTGGGAAATCTTAAAAACAAGATAAAATATAAACCAGTGAAGAATTATAGAAGTTTATAAACTCATGGCAAAAAAAGTGATCAAATAGATTTAGAGGTAGTCCTTGACTTATGATCACAGTTGGGACCAGAATTTACATTGCTAAGCAAGGTGTTTGCTAAATGAGTAGTGCCCAATGTTATGCCTTTACTTTTGCCACAGTTAAGTGAATCAGACAGTTGTTAAATGAATCTAACTTGCACTTTTGATTTTTGTTGTCCGAAGCTGGCTGGGAAGGTGGCAAACGGCAGTCACATGACCCTGGGATGTTGCAATCATTGTATATACATGCCGGTTGCCAAAAGCCCAAATTTTGATTATGTGACTGCAGGGACAGTGCAACCGTTGTAAGTGTGAGGACTGATCATAAGTCACTGTTTTCAGTGCTTTTGTAACTTTGAACAGTTGCTAAACGAATGGTTGTAAATTGAGGACTATCTGTTTGCAGTAAAGCTTAACACATAATAAAGCTCAGCATTGAGAGGTGGGTTTTTTTTGACAGGGAAGGATGAACTTCACATACTGTCCTCTATACTGGCCCCTAGGATATAAGTAGGTAGATACTATTGCATTTATCTGCTGTTTATGGATTTTTTCGGATAGAATTGGGGAAGCTTGATTCTAGAATTTATATGTTTAATTTTTTTCATCAACAATGCTTCTAGTGCTTATAAGAACACTATACCAAGGGGTGATACTTTTTGCCATTTTTAACAGCATAGGTAGGTACACACGTAATGCACATGTGTACACACACACTGTATAACCAACCAATACAGGTTGGTTTTTGTATTTGGATCTGGAATTTTCTCCTAGGTCAGACTAGCAAAGATATTATGGCTTCCTTCTTCCTTTTCATTGCACGTATTTGATCTATGTTGCCTTGACAAGTGTTACCGGAGCTTTGTTTTGGGCCCATTGTGATCTGAATAAATTGAAGGAAGGATTGGTGCAGGCTCCATCAACTTGGTATTTTTTAGATTTTGGGGGGCAGGATTACAGCTGTGATATGTGCGCGTGGAAAGAATTTTAGTTTAATACTACCAAGGATAGCAATTTGGGAAAGACTGGACAGGTGGCCGATTGGCTCTGCCTTATTGAAAAAGGATTGGACATTTTCAGTTAATTATCTAGAATATTTTAAAGAGTAATTAAAATAGGTATCAAAAGTTATGTGGATAATCTTGAGCTTTTTTCTGTAATCAGATTACGCTGCTCCAGTTGCAGCTCTTTAAGGGAAGATGTTTGATTTCTTTAGATCCCTGTTTTTATATTGAGGACAGAATGAAGTTGGACTGGGATTTAAAAAGAGACTTTGTTCTCTTCTTGAATACTTAGATATTACCAACTACATGGTAGCAGCTGAATATGTGATAGCACAACTATTATTTGGCTTTAGATTAAGATACACTCCATTTAACTCATGATTTGAAAACAAGCATTCCTATAGATTGTGATAGTACTATGTTATATATGTGTATATAAAACCATTGGATTGGATTCAGATTGCCAGATGTCTACTGGAAAAAGGAAATGTTCTTTCAGTCAGTTTCTCTGCCACCTGCATTCTCCCCATGTCCTCCCCTCCTAAACCTGCTATGAAGGTTTGAGAGGCCTTTTGAAATAGCTGTGTTAAGTTGCACTGGAGAGGAAAGGAGAAATCAGCAAATATTTCCCCTGCTCCCAGTCCTATATGGACACCTATTGCTTCATTTTGATCCCTTTTATCGAATTGCAGTGCCATTTGTAAAAGAAATTTTTTTAATTCCACCCTCTACATTTATTCTGATTTAAAACATTGGCCTGTCTCGCTAGTATTTTGTACACTGATTAATAAAGCTTTTCATAGCTAAAAGAGTCTGTGAAAGGCTTTTCAGCACAACCTGGGATCTTCTGAACATAGAAAATATTCTTTATCAGTGAAGTGTAAATTGTTGCATCAAACCTTCAAATAAATTTAGTCAGTATGGTCATTTTCACTCTAACAACTTTGGAAATGCAGTTTTGGAGCCAATTTGTTGATATTTTGGGGGCTTATTGAGGCAAAGCCCTTACACAACATTGATGCTATATTAATGCTATCTCATTTTTATCCTGATTATCTTGTCATTTGTACTGCATCCTTCATTGTTTTAATACATACATTTATGGAACTTTTGAAGTAACATTCATATGCTGCTATTTCCTGTATAGAGCCAGGATGCCCTCTTTTTTTTTTTTTTTTTACCAGTAACAAGCCATCAATCTCCTTTTTTAAAATTCAAGTTCTAGGACCTATATGAGGACTGAGCTGGGGGATGATATTGAAAAGAAAACAGATGCATTTTAGCCTAGTCCTTCAACTGAAAAAAATGCTCCCATAACTAAATCGGAAGTGATTTCCTTTGTTTCATGCATTGGTATGTATGTACCTCAGGGGAGCCCTAGAGATTAAGACTACAGTATTTTGGGAGCACATGTTGGCATGCATTGTAGAGGATCGTGTGCAGTAAGTTTTGACTCCAGCTCTGTTTCTGTGCATTACAGCTGTAACCATCTTTGAGCTTGCCTCTTCATTTGCAAAGCAGCTTTTGGTTTATGCTACTCAAGCTGCAACTTGCATTAGCACAAACACTTGGGGTTGTGGTTTTTTTTTTTTTTTTTTGAAACTCAGGTGGTTTAAAAACAGGAAAAACGGGCAACTTGTTTTGGGAAGAACCTCAGACTTAAATAGTTTTCTTTAGTGTCACCTTAATTTCAGATGTTGTAAAAGTTCAGCATAGAACTGGAATTAAGGAGCCATGCTATTTATCACTGCACACATGTTGTCTTTAGGAAACCCATAAACCATCTTATTATGCTTTGAAATCTTAGATTATGCTCTTGATAAATTGCTTGTAGAACTTGAACATGATGGTTGGGTAATACAAGTTTTATCAAATACCTTTTTTAAAAATTGCAAAAGAGATTTAAAACTGACAGATAAAAATAAAGCATTAAAATTGTTTTGCCCATACACAGTCGATAAGAAGTCAGTACACCATAAATTGCTAGTATTTCTGGATATTTCACATCTAATTGTCAGTTGCAGTAACTCGTTTTCTTTAAATGAAAAAAAAAGCACTTCCTCATAATGAGAACTACCAGACAGCCACTAGAGTTATTTAAAGGTGTTTTCCAAAGATCATTTTACCACCTTTAATAGCACCTATGCAATCCAGTAATCATAAATATTTGCAGTAGTGACATTTATGATTAGGTGTATTAAATTTGAAATGTATTAATAGAAATGGTTAAAGAATCATGCTCAATTGAACTTTTGATTCACCTGCAAATAATTTTTAGTATTAAATTTTAAAAAGATATTTTATCAACAAAACATTGAATCAGATCCTTAACTAGACATATTGGAAGGGAAGAAGGGAGGCAAACACTTGGTACAAAAAGTTAGAATTCAAAAGAATGCATTGAATTCCATTTTGCAAAGTTAGACTTCCACTTACTACATTTTTGAGCTGATGAATTGAAGGGATTAAAGGGATTTTTCCCAGTGGGAAAAAAATTAGGTGTCTCAGAGCCTCATTTACTAAGAAACTCCTGTTTGGCATTTTCTATTTTGCCAAGAAACATCAATGGGCTCCCTGCATGGTATTAGTTAGATATAAGCCTCAGCAAAGTCCATTTGAAAAGCTAATCAAGACTGGAAGGATGAAGAACTTTCTCATGAAATTTCTAAGCCCCGAATGTGAGATCTCAGAATAGATCATCATTCCTTTGGGGGGGGGATAGTTTTTCACACCCCTAATTATGATTAACTGAAGATAGATTGATCTCAGAGTGTGACTGACTTAAAATCCAACCCCAACCTAGAATATGGTTTGGAATGTGTAGTTCATGTATGCAATATAGATGCAACGTTCTGTGGCTAGGATCTTTTGACAATCTGGGATTTAACGTTGCCAGTTGCATACCGTTGGTTAATTACGTATGCATTTTAACATACTAATAAGTTACCTGCGTTCAGTAACTTGTGGCCTCTAACTGCTTCTTCTCTTCCTTCCTTTTTGTCATCCTGCAGTGTTCTGTGCCAAGGTCTTTGTGGCTAGGCTGCTCCAACCTGGTAGAGAGCATGTGCGCACTGAGATGCCTGCAGAGCATGCCCAGTGTCAGATGTCTCCAGGTGCCTTTCTTCTTTCTTGTTGTAAATGTGTTATGCGTATGCTGTGGTCATTGTTAAAATCTCTCTGGATTCAATTTAAATTGTATTAAGTCTTCTGAATGTTTTCTGTATGATTCTCATTAGTTTATGCAGGAGTCTTCCTTAAGAGGGCTCTGTATGACACACACTTACTCTTAACTTAAAATGGTAAGCATTTTGCTCTACCTGTTTCTTCAATGCAAATGAAGAATGCATGTTGCCTGTGTTCATTTTGTGTGTTACATGCTGCAATTATTGGAACAATGGATGAAAGGTAGTATCAAAATCCTTACATAGAAATAAGCAGGTAATTATTTCTGTAAATCAATTTAATATATGCTGCTTTTGACAATATGCTCTCTAATGGTACACACACACACACACACACACACACACACACACACACACACACACACATTTTAAAGAAAGGGAATAAGTGGCTGTTTCTTTTAAATGTTAAATCATTTAAATAATGATATCATGAAATCTGCTTGATTGGCCTGAATTTCTTTAAAGTAGGAAATTGATTTTAATTAAGTAAAATTATTAGATATTTTGCTTTAAGTTGCAAATTAAGGTTTGTATAGAGTTAGGTTATTTATAAAAAGAGCTGAATTAGTAAAATATTTAGTCTTATTCAGATTTGACATCTCATAATTTTATCAATGGAATTAATGATATGGGAACATAGAAATGTTTTTAATTAACAAAATATAAAAAACAAAGAAATTTCCTAAAATTCTAGTTTCAATTGAAATTCTTAGTTTCAATAAACTAAGGTCATGATTCATTACAGTCAACCATGGTTGATCTTTATTAAACAATTCTGCAAAGAACTGAAAATGCTTGATCATTTCATGTAATAATGGGCTATTTTAAAATATGTCTAGTAAGCATAATCTGCTGTGGATTGCATAGACCTCATTTTTGAGATTTCACTGCACTGATTGAGTCTTTCCACAATGTGCCAAAGAACTAAACATTATTTAAGTAGGCAAGGATATTGTGAATCTTGAAAGTCGACCGTGAATTTGTGAATGTAGCCTATAGGTATGCTTAAATTTGAGGAAGAACTCCTTCCTCTTCCTCCATTATTGAAAATAATTAGTTGTCCCAACAATTCATCTCAAAAATTATTTCCCTGAAGTCATCTGAAAATTCATCACTGCTTTCAGAAAAGAAGCTGAAATTCTCTGTGCTGGCTGTAACTGTTTTTTTTTGCAGATAATAAAGAGACTAGTAATAGTAGGAGAGTTTTTCTATCTCATCAGTTTAATTTCCTCCAGGTATTTGTAATTCTATCATTAACCAAAGCAAACCCTCTCAGTTAATACTCATTTTCTTCTGTGAATTTATATCCTATTAAAGCGCTCCATTCTCATCTGAAAGGATACATATTAGCAATTCATCCTGAATGTTGTAATAAATACTGTTGTTCAGTTAAGCAGCACACATGCAGACAGCCAAAGAATTCCTTTGAAGAAGTTACTTGAACTTTCCAAAAGATACAGGTATTTTGACACTTAAAGCACTGGGGTTTTGTTTAGTCAGTGTAATTTAAGTGCCCCTTTATAACATTTGCATAGCCCAAATATTTCTTTTTATGTTGTTCTTGATTCTAAATGAAAAATAAATTCTGTTTTTCAACAATCTTGATAAAACAGTTTGAAAAGTTTGCATCATATTGCTTTGTGTTAGTGTAGATAGTTGGTATGTTGGAGTATACATTATAGATTCTTACAGTGAGCAAAGTCCATCACTACTAAATACTGCATGAGGCTGTTCTTGAAATGTGTGTAGTTAAATCAATGGAAGTGTGATATATGCTTGGAATGCTGTGGATGGCAAACACAGAATTGGCTTGGCAGTGTGAAAATAGATGCATGAACACTATTTTCTATAGTTTTGCTTATAAGTGATTTGTCCTTTTTAATTTTGTGCCTAAACCTTAGCTTTCATTACTGTACTATCTGCAAATTCATATGACATATTGGCAGAAGCAAATATAACCTCCTAACAAATGTGATTCTGTGATAAATCAGTCTGAGAATAGTATCAGTTTTTTTTAAAAAAAACTACATTGACAGCTTCTTTTTTTTGGTATAGTATAGAAAACTTCCCAACGTTCTTTGTCTCTGCTTAAACACAAATGGACTGTAGAATCAGAAATTGTAAAATGGACAGTATTTTCAAATAACACATAAATAAAATTCAAAGAATAGCTTCAAAATGAATGATTGGTCAAATAATTATTAGAAATAAAATGACATTTTAAATTGGTATGCTACATTTCTGAGATACTGAGGATTGTGCTTTTCAAAGTCAGGGGAAATACTTTTCAAAATAAGAAATTTGTGGATGGACGTTGGTGGTTCTAACCAACAAATTTCAGATGGATTCTGGGGCCTAATTCATATGTTTCAGAGGTTACATGTTGTAAAGAATTGATTGGATAAATCAAATTCACTTGGGATCATTATTCCTAAATCTACATGTTAGTATTCCCTAATTTAATATCTTACTGGCTATAACTTATGGGAGGTGAAGTATAATGTATTCTTAATTGAACTGTAAAAGGGAGACCTCAGGATTGTGGTGCAGAGTTCACCAAAACTTTCATCTCCATGTGAATATGGTAATGAAAAAGAGCAATATTGGCCTAAAGAGTTTTTTTGAGAGTTTTGTTATTGACCTAGAGTTATATTACTATTAATTGTCCTGGAGGGATTGATCACCATAGGGAAAGGGTGGTAACAGTCATCATAAAATTCTGCTCGGCTAATCCTTCCTTTGAGTACCACATAGCTACTATCAGCCTCTGAGAAGAATCCTAGTAATTAGCTTTATTTTTCAAAAATGTTTATTGTTTATATGCTTGTTAAGTTACTTTGAGAGAAGGTTGTTAATTAAAAGATGGGATGTAGACCATAGATACTAAATAAATCTATTGTATAATGCAGAAAAGTATGAATGATAAGGGAGCCAGTTTGGTGTAATGGTTAAGGCAGTGGGCTAGAAACCAGGAGACTATGAGTTCTAGTTGCGCCCCAGGCATGAAGCCAGCTGGATGACTTTGTTCCTCTTTCTCAGCCCTAGGATGGAGATAGTAATAAAGCTAAGATAAACATTACAATATTTGACTAACGTGTGTACACACACACACACACACACACACACACACACACACACACTAAAATGCACATTAAAAATGGCAGTCTAAATAAATTATATAAGTTAAAAAGAAAGGGGAAGGGGAAGAGTTGTAAACATATCACAGAAATACGGTTTTGGTTGCTTCACTCCTGCAGCAGCAAGACAGAATTTGGCAACATTATAGGTGATAGTCATGGGAGTCCCAAGCTGTGGAAGGGATTTTTTTTAATATTTACCATCAATAACTGCTGAAGGGAATGGGTTGACTCTAGTGAGAACAAATGCTCTGTAATGTCTATTGTTGATTAGAGACTGACAATAATCAGCTGGCTTAGTGGTAAGCCTTAGTACTAAGCTAATGCCAGCCTGAATTAAGGATCCTCTTCTCCAGTGATCTTTTTTGCTTGGTGGTATCTCATGTGCTAAAGAAGCCATAGAGTGCCAGCTTTTGTCAAATGATATCTTCCAGGTAAATTAGAAGTTATTTCTGTTAAGGGATGTCAGGCCAAATCCTGAAAATCTTGCCAACAAAACTGCAGGGACTAGTCCAGGCAACTATCAGGAGTCAAGCCTTATACAAAGGCATGCACACACACAGATACAAAAGTTAAATGCTTTTAAAATTGTATGGTGTGGGGAAGGCATATTAAGATTTTAATAAAGAAAGATAAAAACTCTTCCAGTGAGGATTCATGGCAAGCTAGATGTCCCTTGAATGGAGATTGTGATTGGATATAGGATCTGGATTGATGAAGTCTTTCCAGAGCAAGGGGAGAGTATATAGCCTCTCCTTGTGAGTAGATCACAGGAACATGCAATCAGCTTCTGAGAGGAGTGAGTAGGAGTCAGGGATTCTATGTTAGCTCACAATCGTGTAACAGCCTTTTTGATGTACAAAATGTCCAACCGAGCCTCGTTTTTTAATAACCTTTGATTATTATTATTATTATTTATTTATTTATTTATTTATTTATTTATTTTACTATTTTTGAAATCTTAAGAACCTTCAGGACAAGAAGTTTCATTGCATTCGCAGGATGAATTCCTCCTTGTGAAAGAGGTTTGACATGCAAGTTTAAGGAATTAGAAAAATAGAGGGTTTTTTTAAATAAACAGCAATAAAAAGTTTAAAGTGATGATTTTGAAAAGTTAAAAATGAAGTAAGATGGTTTTGAAATGAGAATTTGTAATTTAATATTTGTAATTTAATATCTTCTCTTTGGAAAGTTCTGGTTGTTTCGGTTTGGTGGAAAGATAACATGATAAGAAGGTACTTTATTGAACTCCAGAGGCAACTGCAGAAAACAAAGGATTATTTAAAGGAGATTTGGGACTCATAGACAGAGAAATTAATTTTAAGAATAGCATCATGGATGGATGATGGGCAAACACTGGTATGGAAAAACAGCTTATACCAGATCAAATTGAAATCAAATTGAATTTGGCTTTAAATATGGTATGCTATAGAATAATATGCAAAAATGATATAATGGGTTTTTGTTAATTAGGAATTGCTAACAAGGCTTTAAGATTTTGTTAATACCGTACTTAAATGATAATTTATGTGAAGAAGAGTGCATTTGTACATTAAGAGATGGTGATAAGTTACTAAAATTGTACTTATCATGATGATTAAAGTTGCTTTTAGTTTTTTCTATTTTTTTACTTTTTTCACTTTTTATTTTTTTATATATATATTTGTAGTTTGTATTGGTCATTTTATTCTCTTCTTTCTATTTTTCTTTTCATTTTTCAAGCACTTTTTATATTTTTGTAGTTGTATTTTTAACTTTCCCTATTGTAATCGATAAAATTATTTGAAAATTATTGATAAAAACATTAAAAATTAATAAAAACCAATCTTTAGAATAAAACAGAAAAAAAGGAAAAGACAAGGACAAATGTGCAGAAAAAAGAAAAAAATGCAAAGACGTAGCTTGTGATTTTCTTTACAGCAGTTACAAGTATAAAGTTACCTCTTACCTCCATTTTTTCTTGAATCAATTTATTTCCAATCAAGCCCATATATCATAAGTTCATTTTTTTCTTTTTCAATAAACTTAGATATGTCTTTTCTCTGAATAAAGATGTTAATTTTGCTATCTCAGCAGGTTCCATAAACTTTAGCATCCTCCATTGTGGGCAGTGTTTAACCTTTTCAACATTATGCATATTTCTTGCTGCAGTTATCATACATAAAAACAAACTTCCATGTCTTTTTTCCAAATGTTTATTGATTAGTTCCAAAAGAAAAGCTGCTGGTTTCAATTGTATTCTAACCTTTTAAAGTTTTCTTGAATTAGGTATGTATTTAAGTCCAAAAGTTTCTGGCTGATTTGCATGTCTACTAAGGATGATAAAATTGTTCACATTTTCAAATACCTTTATAAATTCTAGAGAGCTTTTCCGGTGATATTTATCAACAATACATCATTTTATAAAAATTATCTTTAACATTATAAATCTTAAATTCTGATCCTTTCAACTATGTATTCTCCTACTGTTGCATTTGTATATCATATCCAAAAAATTTAGACCACTACACCATACATGCTTTCACTCCTTCTTCTGTTTCAAATTTCAATAGAAATTTATACATTTTAGCAATAACATGTTCATCATTTTTACTCAGTTCTATTTCAAACTCAATTTTATATTGCTCAAAACCATAAGTTCTTTTATCTACTAAAAATATTTCTAATAATTGTACATTAGAGAACCATTGACAAGTTTGTCCTTCTGCTACCAGATCTTCTCTTAATTTTATATTCTCCCTGTCAAAATTCTAATATATCACAATAAGATAGAGCTTTGTGTTTGCTTATCATTTCTTATCTGCAAAATGCTTTTTGTGTTGGGCACCGCAAAGGTATTTTCAGACATAACCTGGCTTTGTGTCTGAAATCACTGTATCAGTGAGATGGGCAGCCTAGACATTTAATAAATAAAAGTAAATAAATAAATAAAAAGTTTAAAATGTCTGCTTTTCCATAAATATCCATGTCGCCCGCATCTCAAGTCAGGACCTTTTAACTACAAAAGCCTTCTTTTTCTCACCAATATCCACTCTTTCATCCAAACTAAACAATAAGCTACAAAGTATAATTTCAAATCAGGTAAACCTGATCCTCCATTTTCTTTACACCTTGTAACACCTCACATTTAACTTGTGGGTTTTTTCCTCCACCACACAAACTTTGATATATCTTTCTGCCAGTGTTTAATTGGTACATAAGTTGTCAAAACAAGTATTGCCTGAGACAACAATAACATTATGTGCAAAAACTTCATCTGAATCTCAGAAATTCTCCCCAAGAATGACAGTTGTATTTTCAACCCTCATAACATTCATTCTCAGGAATAAATGATACTCAAAAAAAAAAACAATACAAACTACTTTCAGGTGTTATGATAAGACAGTGGTATAAGCAGCTATTAAAATTCCATAACGTGGAAGATAAAGATGTGGTTAATAAACAGAAGAAAATTATCCCTTCTTTTCTGCCCCATCCCATTTTTTCATTGCTATCCACTGTCAGAGTAGATAGTTTCTGGTTTTATAGTTGGAAGAATTTTTTTTTTAAAAAAAGAGTTGGATGTAATGCTATGCGCAAATCAATCATATATACAATTCTGGAGTGTTTTGCCTTACCTTTAGAAAAGGAGATGATGCAGCATCAAGCAATGTGCTAGTCCAGTTTCTACAGACTAGGAAAAGCAACAGACATGTTTGACATAGTGTTGTCTTGGGAGTTAGTCTCACCTTTCTTTATCTTGGAAACCAACAAGTTGCACCCGCTCATTTCAGAGCTTCTGGGGTTGGGAAAGACTGTTCTCTGAGACTGGCTTCTAATTGGAGTGGGCAGCCATTAGGCTTTGGAGCCCGAGCCCAATATGGCAGCATCATATTTTATGCACATTATTGTGCAGTGGTGAAGGATATAGCCTAGGTTGCTAATGCGTGGGGCAGGTTACTACTGTACTGCAGATTATTTAATCATATACCCAAAAAAGAATTGTAAGGTATAGTAATTGAATATATCAGTAGATTGGAGCTTTAGCAGAAGCTGTCTGTTTTAAAAATGTTAGCTCAAACCTTAACATTAAGAAGAACAAAGCAACTCAGATAAAAAACATGTATATAAAGTTATCATATGCCATATTTGGATGCAAAGCAGACGAAACATGCACAAGATCCTGCACGGTCATAATTGCTATACTTACCAGCAGCTCAGGCAGCTAATGACAAGTACAGCAAGGGTGCCCATGTAGAATCTAAAGTATTTTAGCTTCCTTTGGATCTGAATACTATATTTCTCCATCGTGGGTGGAGCTAGCCTTCAGGATGGGTTGTCCTTGTCCACTCAGAATGAGGACCGAGTCTGTCACTTCTGACAGGATCTTCCCTGCTGTGACCCCTGCTTAGACTCGGTCCTCAGACAGGACGGTTGTGGCTTTGTTTGCTCCCTTCCTGAAGGCTAGTTCCACTTATTTCTTGTCATCGAATCGGTTCCATCGGATTCCTTGCTTACAACTGTGAGTCGGCCCCAGCATCCTCGAGTCATCAGCAGAGGATCACGGGCTTTTTCGTCATCGGAGCCTCGGCCCTCGCCGCGGCTGCGGCTGCCGTGCCTTGTGTGGCATTGACCTTAAGGGCCCTCACCTGCTCTGCCATCAGAGTCGTGCGCTCCTGGTTGGTCTGAGGCATTATTTCGGCGACTGGCCTGAGCAGTTTCGGCTTATTTCTCCTGGCTCCCCTTGTCACTGAGCTTAGCCATCGAAGCTGCCATTCGGGCGTCAGAAGAGAGTGACTATCATCTGGACTGCTCTTCCCGCCTGACACCATTTCCCGAGTCTTGCGCTCGGGCACCAGGCCAAAAGGGGGGACTACCATCCTCTCCCCACCCACCCCATTTCGCGCCTGCCACTTTGGAGAAGATTAAACACCGGCTGCCGGGAGGAGACGGACTGCTTTTTTCAGCACTTACGCTGCTCAAACCACCTCTTCGGTTTCCCTTGTCACCCCGGATTGCGCGCCGGCGTTCATCTAACGTCGTTGCTCAGCACAGCGGCGGCCATTGCATCGCCGGAGGGGTCTTGCTTCATTTAGCGAGTTCACGACTGGGTACCTGGACCACTCAGGGCTTGGCCTGGTTGGCACCCGCGGCTTCTCGGCTCCACTCAACCCGCCAAGTTTTCAACGGCCGTTTCGACAGCCATTTTGTCGCGATTGTCAGTCGCCTTCCAAAATGGCGCCCGCTGCCGACTCAGCCAACAAGCCGCGAGGCAAGAGGCACCATAAGTCAAGCCGACATGTGCCGGAGGAAGATCAGCCTGGTCCTTCCTCTCAAGCCCAGGCAGGGGCTTTTCATGTTTCCCATGGCTCACGAGCCTCTGAGAGGGTGGAGCGCTGCACAGATAGAGTGCTCACCAAGCTCTGCGCACAATGTGCCGCGAGTACCCCAAGGTCACTTCGGTTCTAGGCAGCACCAGGATAGATCTGGGAGGGGGAGGCAGTTTAAGTGCCCTTCCATGGGCGGGGGAGGTGGTCGGTCTTTCCAACGGTCCAGATAATCCCCTGGATCCTCCCATAGGGGGGCGCCTAGCCCTTTATTACGCCGCATGGGAACGTACCACCCAGGATAAATGGGTCCTAGAGACAATCAATCAATGTCTCTCTCTGGAATTTCTCTCCCCTCCCCCAAGGTTTTTCATCCAGTGCCCCATGTCCAAGGTGCTTTCCAAGAAGGCACTTAATGGACTCGGTGGTCCAGCACCTGCTGGAGATTCGAGCCATTCAGCAGGTGCCCCAGGATCAACGGGGGCAGGGACTTTATTCTATTCTCTTTATAGTACCCAAGGCCTCGGGGACCTCAAGCGTCTGAACCGTTATATTAAATATAGACAGTTCAAGATGCATTCCCTACAGTCTATCCTGGTGTGTTCGTCAAGGAGATTTCCTTGCCTCTTTGGACCTGACTGAAGCCTATTTGCACATTCCAATTAACCATCTACATCAGCAGTACCTTCGGTTCTGTTATGCAAGTAGGCACTACCAGTATGGGGCCCTTCCCTTTGGCCTGTCTTCCGCTCCCAGGGTGTTCACCAAAGTCCTGGTGGCGGTGGCTGCCTACCTCAGGTCCCTGCCTGTGCATGTCCAGTGTTACCTGGATGATATCTTGGTACAGGCTGCTTCCGAGCACCTCGTGGTGTGTCATCTCCAGGTAACCATTGTAACACTCCGACAGCACGGGTTCTCCATCAATTTGGAGAAGAGCCACCTCTCCCCATCTACTTCCCTCCTTCACCTGGGAGCCATTATAGATACCTTAGAGTTTAGGGTTTCCCTGTCCCAGGACAGCATCGAAGGCCTTGCCGCCCAGATACAACACAAGCGTAGGGTTCCCCTTGCCCTTCTGTCCACTCTCCTGGGGAAGATGGTTTCATGCATAGCCATAACCCCGTGGGCACATCTAGACTCTAGGGATCTTCAATGGTTCCTTTTACCCTTCCAGAGAGCGGGTCGTGGCACCTCCAAGTGCAGGGTCCTGGTCCCTCCGGATGTTCGCCGATCTCTGACCTGGTGGCATTCTCTTGCGATTTCCCGGCGGTGCCTCTTCAGGGAGCCACACTGGATTACCATCACCACAGATGCCAGCTTAACTGGTTGGGAAGCCCACTCACAGGGACAGATAGCTCAGGGCAGGTGGTCGCCAGCCGAGGCCAAATGCTCTATCAACTGGCTGGAACTTCGAGCTGTGTTTTTGGTCCTCAAACATTTTCAACAGCTAGTCTCCGGTGCTCACGTGCTGGTTCTAATGGACAACACGACGACCAAGGCCCACGTGGACCGGCAAGGCAGCACTCGCTCCCGGACTCTAATACAAGAGGTTCTGAAACTGGGACTGTGGGCGGTTCGCCCTTGCAAGTTCCCCTTCCGAAAGTCCTAAAGTTTCTGCAGCGGGGGTTAAACATGGGCCTTTCACTGAGCACTCTTCACAGACAGGTGGGGGCGCTTTCCTCAGTTCTCTCGTGTGACCACGTCGACTCCTTTGCTCACTATCCTATGATTCGCTGGTTTTTACGGGGGGGGCTCTAACCTCTGGCCCCCATGATACATTGCTATCCAACCTATCCCAGGTTGCTGAAGTCTCTAACGGGACCTCCGTATGAACCACTGTGGTCAGCTAGCCTACAGTTCCTGTCATACAAGGTCGCCTTCCTGGTGGCGATCACGTCCACACATCGCATCTCAGAGCTCTCCGCACTTTCCGTCCGGAAGGACTTGTGTGTCTTCCATGTGGACCGGGTGGTTCTCCGATGGGACCCATCCTTTATACCTAAAATCAGTTCCTCCTTTCACAGGGCCCAGGAGCTTATCCTACCTCATTTCTGCCCCAATCCGGCTCATCCATTGGAACGACTATGGCACATAGTGGATGTGCGGAGGGCTCTCCGAATATACATTGACAGGACGCGCCAGATATGTAAAATGGAGGTGCTTTTAGTGGCGTTCCAGTTACAGTCCCTGGGTCTTAAAGTTTCGTCTTCAACGATTGGGTGTTGGATCCGTGGTACCACTGCTAAAGCATACGAGCTCTGTTCAATGGCTAGGCCAGCGGGCATCACGACCCACTCTACGCGAAGTGCAGCGACTTCTGCGGCCTGGGCCACTCAAGCGTCGCTGGAGGAGGTGTGTCGGGCAGCTATCTGGGCGTCGCCCTCCCAGTTTATCCGGCACTATAAGGTTGATTCGTATGTGTCAGTGGATGCGGCCTTCGGTCATTGGGTATTGCAAAGGGTCCACGAGGAGACCCACTAAATGGATTTGATTATTCCCACCCAGGGGACTTTTTGGCTTTGGTAGGTCCCATCCTGAAGGCTAGCTCCACCCACAATGGAGAAGGGGCGTTGGTCTTACCTGACACGCCTCTTCTCATAGGGTGGAGCTAGCCTTCAGACCCACCCCACAGAGTTCCATTCTGGGCATCTCCTCGTAATGATTGTTGGGCCGGAAGGCCTTTTTGGTTTCCTTTGGCTGCAGCACCTTGGTCGGGAACCTTCCTATTAATGCTTGTTTCCAGTTCAAGGCCACATCAAGGCTCCGTCTTCGGCTTTGCCAAAGCTGGGTCACAGCAGGGAGGATCCTGTCAGAAGTGACAGACTCGGTCCTCATTCTGAATGGACGAGGACAATCCATCCTGAAGGCTAGCTCCACCCTATGGGAAGAGGCATGTCAGGTAAGACCAACGCCCCATCTCTGTTAATACTGTATATTCAGAAGCCTGGTCAAGTAAAAACATTAATTTGGTGTCACAAAGAACAGTTTGATGGGAAAATAAATTAAGTTAAGTCCTTGATCCTCTCTGAGTTGCTTGTTCTCTTGCAGATGTTTCGTTACCCAATTAGGTAACATCAGTTTTAGGTGTTAGGGAGTTGTGTTTGCTCTCTGTTTATATACGTGGCTTGCCCTGTCAGCATTGGTGGAAGTGTTCCTGATTAGGCTGTAAATTAAGACAACACACAAAGAGCTGTCTATTTTATGATCTCTTTATATACTTTTACTGAAGGCATTTGGAGAAGGAACTTTGCCAATTATTTCAATCCATACAGAGGTTGGCATAGGACAAAGCAATGTTCAAAGTATGTGGCTCCTAGGTTATATAAAGCTTTAAATTATAGTAATAAGATCCTTGAACACTGTTTTTCTATCAGTGATCTTATTGTCAACTGAACTACATTGCCTCAAACCTCCTGACCTTAACTTAAAGGCAACCTAGGAAAGAAGTGCCTTCCCCCTCTTCAAGTTCCTGATCTTGTTTGCCTTGTCATAGATGTTATACAGTTGGATTCTATATTGGAAAAGGAAATTATTGCAGTTCTGTTTTATTATCCTCTACCTCTCCCCCAAAAAATCATGGTTCACTTATCTAATTTCCATCAGAACATATAAACTTTTGGCACTCTGGGTATAGTATTTTTGTGTGATTTAAATTCTTTTAGATCAGTTTCATTTGTGCCAATTAAACTGCTTTTAAATCTATCTCCCCTGCTGTTACATGGATGTATTGCAGACTAACAAGTGGGTTCTTGATGTGTTCTATGTTTTATATGTGTGAATGTGTGTGCCACCTTAGGGGTGAATTGATGAGCTCCATTAGTTCAGATATCCATAATTTTTCTCTAGAGAAGTTTGAACACTGTTTTTCATAGGCTTAATCTCTCTATACAGCAGTTATCAATTTCACCAGTGAAACTACTTTTGATGGTGATTTATTTTGCCTGTGAGTCAGTTTTTGATTCCTGGTGACTGCCTAGATCAGCGGTTCCCAACCTTCCTAATGCCGTGACCCACCCCCCGCACCCCCACCGTGACCCACCCCGCCACCGCCATTTGGGTTCTCTTACCCTCTGCACATGCGCAAAGCGTTCTGCGCATGCGCAGAGGGTAAAAGAACCCAAATGGCGGCGACGGGGTGTGGGCGCGGGTTGTGGGGCTCGATATGGCCAGGCTTGTGGCAGTGGGGGGGAGCCGAGGATGTCGGGGCGACCCCTGGGAAATGGTCATTCGACCCCCAAAGGGGTCGTGACCCCCAGGTTGGGAACCACTGGCCTAGATCCATGATGGCGAACCTATGGCAAGTGTGCCAGAGGTGGCACACAGAGTCCTCTCTGTGGGCACGTGCACCGTCGCCAGCTGCTCTTCTGGTTTTCTTCGTGGGCGCCTGACAATGGCCCGAAAAATAGCCAAAAAACAGGCCATTTTCAGGCTGGTTTTCAGGCCGTTTTCATGGCCGTTTTTGTCCCAAAAAATGGCCTGAAAAACAGCCAAAAAACAGGCATGCGCGCGTCAGCCACCTGTTCTTCAGGTTTCTGGTGCTCTAGCGTGTGCGTGCACATGCCCGCGCGTTCCTGTTTGGGCACTCAATGCCGAAAAGGTTCACCATCACTGGCCTAGACAATTATCTGCAGTTTTATTGGAAACATTTATCAAAAATGTTTTGCCCTTGCCTTCTTCCTAGGGAGAGACTAGCCCAAGGTCACCCAGTTTCGCGCCTGAGGTAGAACTAGAATTCACAATCTCCCAGTTTCGAGCCACTACACTAAATTTAACCCCTATACTAAACTGGCTCAGTTTATAGTGGTACAACTAAATCAGTTTTAGTGTAAAACTAAATTTGCTGGCAACAATCAGTTTCATTGATGTCAGCAAAACTTCCTCCAATCACTTCTTGCTTTGTAACTATTGAGCAATGGATATAGATTCTGTTTTAACTCTTCACTGCTGAATACTATCCGTTAAAAAGAAAATATTTGAAAAGATGTTGATGAAACTGAATGTTTCCCTCCTTAGTTTCCATACTTTCATCAAAGAATAGAAACATCAGCAAAGTAGATTAGTGATGTAACTGAAAATGTCAGTGGAATAAACTAGAGTAACAACTGAGGTGTTCCATCAGTCCAGTCTGAAGATACTTGCATTTGTGATTGGGAATAGAGGAAGAGATATCTTCTCCAGCATGATAATTAACTTTAGAACAGGAAATATATTCTGAACTCTGATAATGCACATTGGTGGAAATCCAGAAAGGTGCCTGAATATTGATGAAACATTAAATTAGACAAGTGATTTCAGCATTAGAAAAAAACTTCTTGTACACAACATTGGCAAGACTGTATTAATTTTACTTTTTGTTTTTCTCATACCTTTTCTCCTCTCCCGATCTAATTTTCCCTTCTTCCCTCTTTTAAAATTAGACTTTAGATGTTGCTAAATAAACAGCACTGTAATAAGTGTTAAATAACTAAACATTGGGCGAATCAAATCCGAAGAAAATAATTTGTTTGAAATGTATGACTGCCAGAATATTATGGTGTAATAACTGGTAGTTGCTCCACTGACCTACATTTGCCCATAGTCATTGCGTGACAAAACTAGGTCAACTTCTGTTTTGGTTCTGTACTATGTCTTATCCCCTTTTGATCACATGAAAGTGAACAGACTTGTGTGAATCTTCCTATGGTGTTTTTTTTTCTTACGTAATCGCTAACATTACAAATGCATAGTTCAATACACAACACTACAGAATCTACAGATATAAAAACTGGATTTTCCCCCTTTCAGAATCCAATGCCAAGTTTTGACTATAACACAACAGGCGTGTCCCATCTCACAGGCTTTTACTTGAATTTGAGAGGATTTTCCAGTGCCGTGCAAAAGCAGCAAGGATTGCGATTGTTCTGTAGGACTGGCTGTTGTTTTATATCTGTTTCTAAGTTGATTTGGCTCTTCTTTTCTGAATTCAGACAAATTAGAAATGTAACAATCAGCACAAGATTTTCTTGTGTTCTACTATAGTTAGCTTTTAATTTTAAAAAATGTGATCAGTTTTCAAACTCGGCATGAATGAAAATATTCCTAAATGGTATTTAGTTACTTTGTTGTAATTATTAAGTTAGTATAGAACTGAAGTCATGCGGGGAAACAAAATTCCTACTAAAAATGGTTGGCTGCTACCTGTCATCTTGAAGATAGTATTAAAATACTTCCCTGGGGAACTATGATACAGATAGCCGGATTGTAGTTGAAAAGATACAATTTATGATAATCCTTCCTCCATTTTCAGAATACAGGTAGTCCTCAACTTACAACCACAATTGAGCCCAAAATTTATGTTGTTAAGTGAGAATTTTGTTAAGTGAGTTTTGTCCCGTTTTACAACTTTTCTTGCCACATTTGTTAACTGAATCATTGCAGTTGTTGAGTTAGTAACATGGTTGCTAAGTGAATATGGCTTCCCCATTGAATTTGCTTGTCAGCAGTTCGCAAAAGGGGATCAATGACCCAGGACACTGCAACCGTCATAAGTATGAACCAGTTGCCAAGCATCCAAATGTAAATCACGTGACCATAGGGAGCCAATGATCATAAGTGTGAAAAATGGTTGTAAGTCACTTTTTTCAGTGCCGTTGTAACTTCGAACGATCACTAAACAAAGTGTTGTAAGTCAAGGACTACCTGTACAGATAGAGGTACTTCTCAGCTTGCAACACCAATGGGGACCAGGATTGCCATCACTAAAGTGATACGCAACATCACATGACCACTTTGCTTAGCAATGACAATCCCTGCAGTCCCGCTTGCCAACATAACCTCAAGACACAGGTTTCTAAGCAGGAAATAGCAGGAGTTCCAGGTAAGGAGTGGGGGCTGCCACAAGGGTGCAAGTATATACAGGTAGTCCTTGCTTACCTTGTTCAGTAACTTTGAACTGAAGATATTAAGATATTGCTGAAAAAGATGTATGACTGGTTGTTAAACATTATTTACTTAATAACTGCAGCAAAACTGGCATAAGTTGAGTGTGGTGTTGAGATGTTTCATTTAACAATCTGAACAGAGAGTATAGCCCTCTACATTTCAGAATTCATCCTGCTGTTTTTATCAATAGCCAGTCATCAATAATGTTGACAAATGTTGTGGTATGCTTTGGATCATGAGCTGTTCATTTCTTTCCCCGGAGTGCTGAGTCGAGAATCCAAGGAATGGGTTAACTCTGCTTTCTCTGCTTGGAGTTTGAGTCAATCAGGTCTTTGGTCCCGCCTCTCTGCCTGAGCATGCCCAGTTTTGACTCAGGCTTTGAGCAGACGAGATGTACAGAAGCGGTGCTGGTAAAGAAGAGCAGAGTTCCTTGGATTCTTCATATCAGTAAGCCCATGACATCGCGAATAGCCTTCGCAACTTGCGAACGGCTAGGCAAGCTCTCCCAGTCCTCTGGGAGTCGCCTGACCTAATTAGCCCCACAGCTGACCGGCGGGCTTCTGAAATAGCCATGGCAGCCATTACTGATTACCGGGATTAGCAATTTAAAAATCCCTGAGGCAAGTGCATAGCTTGGTGGGCTACAGCTATTTGGCGGGCTTACCTATAGCCGAAGCAATATGGGCTGAATTCGGCCAGCCGTTCAGGCCCAGTCACCAGAAGATGCTCGGGCTGACCGCGATAGCCGATCTCAGAGACAATATTAAGGCTAAAATTTCTGGGGCTCCAGGCAGAGTCAAGGCCCCAAGGAGAAACGCTCAGACAGTGGTAAGGGGGCTATAGTTGAGGCCCAGTTCAGGCTGGGCATACTCCAAGCGGCAGAGAAATTGAAAGAGAGAAATAAAGCCGCAGCAGCAGGGTTCCTTTTGGAACGAGACTGCCTTGCCCAAGAGAGACAAAGGGCAAAGATGGCTGACCACGAGGGTTCAGCAACATCAGGGGCGAGTGGGGTGGATCAGGAGCTCCCTGTCCAGACCCCAAATCATTCACAAGACTCCAAAGGGTCGAAATCGACCACTAGAGGAGCAGCATCCAAAATAGTAGCCAGAGTGATTTCCTCTCAAAGAGCTTCAAAGGCTGAGGAAAAGGACACCAGCAGGCGACAAAAGGCTATTGATAAGAGATTTGCCATGGCTGAGAAGGAGGCAGAGTGAAGGAAGGGAGGCAAAACAAATGGAGAGGAAATGTTTGGAAATTCACGTGCTTCACCAGCTCAGCCAATGGAGTTAAAGCAACAGATTATTTGTGCTCAAACACCAGATGGTGCTAGAGACGAGTTTCTCCAGTCAGCTCTTTGTTTAGAGGACAGTGAGATTCTGGCTGATACACAGGAAAATTTCCAGGCATTTGAAAATCATGGGAGTTGGCTCCTGAAGCTACATTTACTCCCACAGCAGCTGATCTTACCTGATACGCCCATTCTCGTAGATGTGGAGCTATCATCCAGGATGGGTTGACCTCGTCCGTCAGCCAATGAGGACCGAGTCTGTTTAGTGACAATTTTTCCTCTGTCTCTATTGCCCGCTTTTGATGAAGACGAAGCACAGACTCAAGATGTGGTTAGTCAGCAGTTGCACAGTGGAAGTTCTAGGAAAATTGTCCCTCCGCAAGGAGTAAGTCCAGTCACAGTAGAAATCTGCAAGAAATGCCACTCCGCAAGGAGGTATCAAGGTTAAAGAAAGGAGGCCGGCCAATGGACCGTAAGTCAATTAAACGGTAGAGTCTGGATGATAGCTCCACATCTATGAGAATGGGCGTATTAGGTAAGACCAACGCCCCTTCTCCATAGTAGGTGGAGCTATCATCCAGGATGGGGCTTGCCAAAGCTAAGTGTCCAGCAGAAGGGAGCTGAAGGTCCCCAGCCGTTACTGAGGAAGAAACTGTTGGAGGACCCTACGGCTGAAGGCCGCCTCGTCCCAGGCAAAGGCGTCAATTTTATAATGCCATATGAAGGAAGTAGGGGTCTTCCAGGTAGCCACTCTGCAGACCTCCTCCAGGAAAGCCTGGGTAGACCAGGCAGCGGAGACAGCAGTGCTGCGTGTCGAATGAGCTGTTATCCCCGGGGGACGGGGAGTGGCCAACAAGTCATATGCTTTTGAAATAGTACTGCGGATCCACCGACCCACCGTGGCAGAGGACACCTTTTGACCCAAGGAGGTTGGGTGAAAAGAAACAAAAAGGGCCTTGGATTTCCGAAACGATGCCGTTCGCTCGAGATATATACGGAGAGCCCTCTGGACATCGAGAGTATGCCACTTACGTTCTAGGGATCTAGTAGGCCGAGAACAAAACTAGGCAAAATGAGTTCCTGGGCCCTATGATAGCAAGAGTTAATCTTAGGGATAAAGGTAGGATTAAGGCGGAGAACCACCCGATCGGGATGAAAAATGCATCGGTCCTTGCGAACCGATAAGGCAGCTATCACCGAGATCCTCCTTGCCGAAGTTATTGCCACAAGGAAGGCCACCTTAAATGACAGAAATCAGAGAGAGGAGGAGCACAGGGGCTCGTAAGGGGCCCCAGTCAAGGAATCCAGTACTCTGGACAGGTCCCAGGTAGGAAACCTATGGAAGACAGGAGGCCGGCCGTGGAGGCACCACAAAGAAAACGGTGGACCAGAGTGTGGTGCGACAAGGAGTCCAGCGAGCCGCAGGTTAACACAGATGATAGGGCCGCCACCTGACGCCAGATGGTGTTCTGTGAAAGGCCCTTGTCGAGGCCGTCCTGCAGAAAGACGAGCAGTTGGCCCACGGAGAGGCGAATGGGAGAGCAGCCCGACGTTTGGCACCAGTTGCAAAAGGTGTGCCAAGTAGCTGAGTAGATACGCTCGGTCGATGGCCTTCTGGAGGCTAGAATAGTGTCAATGACCCGTGGTGGTATCTGCCGGCGTCTCAGCAAGCCCCACTCAACCGCCAAGCGGTCAGATGAAGCCAGTGGGGGTTCGGATGGACAACTGCACCCTGGCTGAGCGCAGAGTCTGTCATAGGGAGCCTCCAGGGTGGGTGTACAGATGTCATCAGGTCCGCAAACCAGGCTCTCCTGGGAGCTAGAGAAGGACCTCCGCTCTCTCGTCTAGTATCTTGCGTACCATCCTGGGTAGGAGGGCCAACGGGGGGAATGCATAGAGAAGGCCTGGCGGCCAGGTACTGCGGAGGGCATCGGTCCCCTCCGCCCCCTGTGTTTGGAAGTGGGGGAAGAAGAGTGGCAGTTGAGCGTTCTCCCTGGTTGCAAATAGAGCGACCAGTGGCCGGCCAAATTTGCTGGTCAATTGGCAGAAAATGTCCGGGTGGAGCCGCCACTCCGTCTGGTCTAGCGTTGAACGACTTAACCAATCTGCCCGGACATTGGTCTCCCCTGAGATATGCTTGGCTGAGATCAACAGGAGATGTTGTTCTGCCCAGCTGCCGAGCTCCCAGGCCTCGTCCATCAGGGCACGTGACATGATGCCCCCCTGCCTGTTGATGTGGGCCTTGGCCGTGATGTTGTCGGTGAGAACAAGGACATCCGTCCCCTCTACAAGCGACTGGAGCTCCCGGAGTGCCCGTGATACGGTGCGCAGCTCTAGTTGGTTGATGCTAAGTGTCGTCTCGAGAGCTGACCAACGGCCCTGGGCCACTGCTGACGAAGTATGGGCCCCCCAACCTGACAGGCTGCCGTCTGTCGTCAGGACAAGTCTGCAAGGCTCGTGGAACAGACTGCCCTGTGCGATGGCCAGTGACGTCCACTAGATGAGGGACTGGTAGACCTACGGGGGAACCAGGACCTTGGTTGGAGAAGAGCCTCGACCAGCTTTCTGGAAAGGTAAGATAAACCATTGCAATTCTCTGGAGTATAGGCGTGCCCAAGGAGTGATATTGATACATGAAATTAATTTTCCCAGGAGCGTAGAAAGGCACAGAGGAACCCTGCGTTGCTGCAGAACGAAGGACACAAGATCACGAATGCTGTCCTGGCGCTCCTGGGAGAGGATTTGGGAACTACAAATAAAATGGAGTAGAACCCTTGGCCAACTTGGTCCTCAGGGACCTGCTGGATAGCTTGAATCTCCAGCAGGTGTTTGATGGCAGCAGACATGCGTTTAGCAGGATTGTTAGATAGCGGGCATCGAATAAAGAACCTGTTGTGAGCCGCCCAGAGTCCCCTGGGAGTTGGGCGGCATATAAATCCATTTAAATAAATAAATAAATAAATAAACCTCGGGGGAGTGGAGAAAAATTCTAGAGAGGCCCAATTTCACCATCTCCCTGACCCATGCATCGGACATGATCTCTTCCCACCTGTCGGCGAAGAGTGACAAACGGCCGCCGATGGGAGGCTCGTCGGAGGACTCACTTGGTGTGCCGGAAGAAGCGACCTCCTCCCCCATGAAAGGGCTGCCTAGCTTGTCTACCCCTGTTGGGCCTATCCTGAGGGAACCTCTGTCTAGCCCCATACTGACCTTAAGCCCTAGGATATGAGGGGGCCTGGTCAGGAGAATGGAAGGACCGTCTGGGTATGGGCCGGATCTGAAGGAGCCCCGCTGGGCTGTCGAGGGGAGGATTTTCCTCTTATCCCTGGACTCAATCAGGATTGGGTCCAGGGTAGCACTGAACTGGTGCCCGTCAAAGAGGGCAGAAGCGAGACACCATTTGTGGCGCACGTCCACCTGCTAGGACCGGAGCCAATGCAGTCTATGAGCAACAATTGATGAACCCATGGCTCGAGAGGCGAACCTGGCTGATTGGAGTATCGCGTCCGCCGTATAATGGGCGGCAGCCAACAATTTGCTAATGTCCTGGTGTGCCCTAAGGTCAGAGGCGGGCAAACGGTCTTGCAGGTCTCTGAGCCAAATGAGGGTTGTTCGGGTAAAGAAGGAGGCGGAGGTGGAAGTCCGAACCGCCCAGGCTGCAACCTGATGGCACTTTTGAAGTGCCTGCTCCATCCTTCTCTCTTCAGGTCGGAGTAGCTCCGACGGATCTCCAGGTAGGGTGATGGAAGAGAAGAGCACCATCACAGGGGCGTCAACTGCAGGAGGCAGGAGGCCAACATCTGACCCGATGTTGAAGTATCTGCGGTCGTTGGAGGATGGAAGCGGACCCGAAGCAGGGGAGCTCCACTGGCTGTGGACAGCATCCACGAACAACTATGGACAGGGCACTTCCTAGGCCTCCGGAGTATGTTCGGTGAACAGGGGATCAATGTCACAGCTTTCATCTGGTCCATAATCCCGGGTGATCGAAGATAGAGACAGAGGAAAAATTGTCACTAAACAGACTCGGTCCTCATTGGCTGACGGACGAGGTCAACCCATCCTGGATGATAGCTCCACATCTACGAGAATGGGTGTATCAGGTAAGACCAACGCCCCTTCTCATGGTCATGTGATCACAATTTGGACACCTGGTATCTGTCTCACACTTACAACCTTTGCAGCATCTTGTGGTCAAGTTACAATTTGCAGTCAACCAACTTCTGATAAGCAAAGTTATTTAAACTAGCCGGATTTGCTTAACGACCATGTGATTCACTTAATGAACCCAGTAAAATGGTCATAAATTCAAGTTTGTTCACATGATGACTCACTTTATTGACTTACGATGCAAATGCCAATCCCAGTTGTGGGGCTACCTGTAGTATATATATTATTTGAATTATACGAACTATAAGTTCATATAAGTATAAGAAAGAGAGAGAACAGTATCTTGGACCACACATTAGATAAATTTCCTATTGGGAACCTTATACAGGTAGTTCTTGACTTACAACACTTCATTTAGTGACCATTTGAAGTTATGGCACTGAAAATAGTGATGACTGACCATTTTTCACACTTTACGACCTTTGCAGCATCCCAGTGGTCATGTGATTTAC
Source organism: Diadophis punctatus similis (assembly GCA_023053685.1). Taxonomy (NCBI): domain Eukaryota; kingdom Metazoa; phylum Chordata; class Lepidosauria; order Squamata; family Dipsadidae; genus Diadophis; species Diadophis punctatus. Next base: position 148,237,242 of record JALIGW010000001.1, read on the forward strand.
ATTCAGATGCTTGACAACTGACTCATATTTATGATGGTTGCAGTGTTCAGGAGTCATTTTGCAACCTTCTGACAAGCAAAGTCAATGGATAACCCAGATTCACTTAACAACCATGTTATTAATTTAACAACTGTAATCATTCACTTAACAAATGTGGCAAGAAAAGTCATAAAATGGGATAAATTAACAACAAATTTTTCACTTAACAACATAAATTTTGGGCTCAATTGTGGTCGTAAGTTGAGGACTACCTGTATTAAAACAACATATTTCTTGTGTGTCAGAAGTTAACTATTGCGTTAAAATACAGCTTTTTACTTGAACAAACAGTACAATTGAGAACTGCATATGTGAAGCTGATTGGGATAAAATGTAAGGATGGCACAGAAATAGGATGTGTATTTTCTTTTAGTTCTGCCTTTTACTGTATTTTGTAATACATGGTCTTTTATTGTCCGGTATTGTTTAGGTAATCTACAGTTAGATTCACAAAGTAAGATTGGCGGTACCTTTTTTTTACCTATGCAACACTTGATCAGTTGGCAAACATTATATTGGATGGACAGCGAACTTTACCCTTTGAGACTGGGCTATAGCAACTCTGATTTTCTGGGAGCAAAATCTCAGCCTGGAAGTCTGAAGCAGGGCTGCTGCATTTTTTGGCTTGTTTTCTTATAATAGGGCTATAACACGGAATACAAGCGAATGGGAGAGTTTTTTGGGTCAGTTTTTAATTTTTCTATTTTTCATTCTCTTTCTCCCACCCCCTTTTGCCCCCTATTTTTTGTCTTTTTGTGTTTTTTTTTTTGTATCTTATATTTTGGGGGGAAATTTAATAAAGTTGATTAAAGAAAAATAAAGAATGGGCAATGTTGAGAAAATATAAGGATGGCATATATTATTGTGGATGCTTACAAATAGATATTAGCCAAAGAATTGAAGCTACACAGATAATCCTCGCTTAATGACCGGATGCTTAGCGATCATTCAAAGTGGGGGGGGGGGAATTACTTATGACCTATCCTCAGAGTTATGACTGCCCCCCATCATGGACATATAATTGCATTTTGGATATTGGCAACTGGCCCACATTTATGACCAGTTGCAGCATCCTGCAGCCACATAATCATGATTTGTGGTGGGGGTTTTTTTGCTGTTTTCCAGCAGAAAAAGGCAAAAAGCACACATTGGATATGTTGGATTCACTTAATGACCATGTTCGCCTAATGATCATTAAATAAAAACTGTCATAAAATCAAGTCCGGTCACTTGATGACCCACTTAAGGACTGCAAAGATTTACAACAAAGCTCTATGCCAAATTGTGGTTGTTAAACAAGGACAATCGCTAGGGGCTACCCTTCGCCTCCAGTTATCTAAAGGGGTTTTTTCTCTCTCTTTTCTTTTCTCCCATTCAATTGTGTCCAATTCTCAGAGATTCCTTGGAAAAACCTTGATAGTTTTGTTGGCATGATTTTTATTCAACAGATGTTTGCCACTGCCTTCTTTCAAGGGCTGTGAGAAAGAGACTGGCCCAAGGTCATCCACCTGGCTTTGTGCCCAAGGTGGGACTAGAACTCACAGTTCCCTGATTTCTAACCTGATGCCTTAACCACTAGACCAAATATCATATTCTTATGGTACCGGTTTTTAAAAATGCTTATCTGGAGTGTGTTTGGTTTGTTTGTTTGTTTGTTTGTATCCCGCATTTCCCATTTTTACAAAAAAAAAATCAAGGTAGTGAACCTATCCAACATACCTTTCTCCTCTTATTTTTCCCACAACAACCATCATCTTGTGAACCATATTGATATCAGAATTTATATAAAACAAATCACGCATCCCTGGCCAAATGATATGCTTAAATAAATTCCCAAGAGAGCAGAAGCTAACTGAAACTTTGGTACCAAGTTAAACCCAACATCCTTCTGCAAATTTGGCTGCATAGTTCATGTTTTATTTCCCATTCTCATTATACTGAATATGGGAAATGCAGTAGTTTGGACACCCGTTCAGGTAATACTTTTTAGCACCAGTGGCAAAAAATAACAGCTTCAGATATTTCCTTTAGCTAGCTAAGAGCCATTCCTATTCTTGCTTTTGGATTCCCCCCCCCCCCCTCCATTCGTTTTTTGGGGGAAAGGTAGTGCATTCCATAGTCAATTGCTTATATTTCAGAAAGTTGTTGAGTGGAGAATTGCTTGATCGGCATAACATCACACACATATTGAAACATAATTTAAAAGTGTTGAGTATGAGAGTGTTCTCTCATTGCAGTTCTCGTTCAGAATGCCACTACATAGCATAAATATTTTTTTGACCCAAATCTTGTAGGTATGCAGCATTATTGTCTGAATTTAATGAATTAATAAAAAAAAAAAGAGCTGCAAAGCCTGTCATTTTGTTTCATGGTTCCAAAAATATCATTTAGAAATATTGCAGAGGTGCACATACTCAGTAGATACCTGGGGTCTAAAGGATATGCATTTGAAAATGGTACTTCAGCACTCTACTCAAATCCTGACCATGGGAATCCTTTTTGTTGCTCTTTCAGTTAATTTGCATTTGAACAGTTTACTTTGTAATTTACTCTTGCACGCGAGCTCTCAGGAGGGAAACTTCTCTGTAGCTGATGAGGTTATTTTAGTGTGCTGTGATCTTCATTGCTGCGATAAATTGACTCATAATTGAAGTGGCATCTGTACTATATCTTGTTTTCTGCAGTCTCAAATAAATGTCTCCATAGTACATGACCAAATACTGATTTTTATATTTTAATAGTATGACTTCGATATACACAGCATGCTAATATCAGAACTTGTATTACATGTGTTTTTTGACTGATGGGAAATCTTAGATGCTCTCTGAGGTGCAAAGATGCCATGGTTAGTCCAGAGCTTTTCTTAAAAAGTCTGTTTGAAGTTGAAATTGCTTTTTAAAGGGCTCTGAATACTTTTTGTCAGCACTAGTTTAATCTTAAATTCAAAAATAAAATAGCACTCTCTTTATTATTACCCTATAGAACAAGATGTTGAGTAGTTGAATTCCTTCCCCTGTCGGGCACATGATAGTCATTATGGAGGAAGCAGAGTAAACAATTCCCAGTCCCTCATGAATTTTAGTATAGAAGATTGGGGGGGGGGGTGTCTTGGTTACAGTAATCCCTCGCTATATCACGGTTCACCTTTCACGGTCTCGCTGCTTCACGGATTTGCATCGTGCATTGTGTTCTGCATTCTGATTGGCTGATTGGTAAAACAGCTTGCCAAGAGCAGTGTGAAATACACGTGAGGCCAGGGGTGAAATCCTCCTGGTTTGCACAGTTCAACAACCTGGTGGCGGTCGCGGCGTGGGGCTTCCCCCACCCGCTTCCCCCGCCCACCTGGATGTCGGCATCTGCGTTCTTTTGCCCTCTGCGCATGCGCAAAGCTGAAGTTACTACTTCACGGATTTCGCCTATCACGGGTTCTTTTTGGAACGTAACCCCAGCGAAAAATGAGGGATTACTGTATTCCCATACCACAATTTATTATGAGCCAATATCTATCTCTGATTCCTGTGCCGTTAAGATTTCTCAGTGTCTTTTTTTCTCTTTTGCAGGTGATTTGGTTCGAATGGTTGTGTAAAATGCTACAACAGTAGATATAGCCATTCCCAATGTATTCCAGCATAGGATAAAGGCCTCTGGAATGGAGATTTGTAGATCAATAAAACATAAATACACAGAGAGAATGAAAGCAGCCACTTAATTTGAATTTTGCTTTTAAAAATTGTGAACTAACAATTCCATCACTATAAATATTTCAGTGGCTTCTTTTAGAACTCGTATTCTATTTCCCTCTCCTTTTTTTCTATTTAGTCCACCTGTTCTTTCAAGATAAAATGTGGTTTTTCAAGTGACTGGTACATTGTTTCTTAGATTAGCCTTCTTACATTAGCCTGTAACATGTAGCGGCTTGAAATTGAGTAAAAAGTAGCACGTGCACATTGATCCCAAGTATTCTTCTTCTCAACATTTACGTACTGCATTCCTCATTCACATATATCTCAGTCTGGTCCAGGGTCCTCCTTTAGTAAATCTTGGATCAGGTGCAGAATTCTTTAAGTGGAAGTGAATGCAGTTCTGCTGTTTATGTGGAAGCTAAGGAAAATAAGGGGCCATTGAAAGTCCATTCTTTCTACTTAGGTTTCAAAGTTTGTACTTTCAGACAAATGCCTGAAGAAATCTTAAGTTCTCCTCTTCTGATTGGTGCAAAGAATTAAAAAGGGAGCTAATGAATACAATATAGTTCTGGGGATGAAAGCTGCTCAAGAAGCAGGCATGGGCCATCTAAAATACTTATATTGGGCAACCTTTTAGCACTGCTTTTGTTGGTAATCAGCATGTCATTTTTTTTCATCTATAGATGATGTGTCAATACTAGCTTGAGAATAAATATAGAACACCTGATGGACACACTAATGATGTTTAATTTTTATATGAATGCCATATGGAAGGCTATTTAGGCATAATAGAAGACTAATGGAATATCCTCCCCCAAACTAGCAAATAAACACATAACAATACTTTTTATTAATGGTTAATGTGGCTATTCTTCCATGGACTCATGAAGATCATGAACTTTGCAAGAAGGCAGGAAAAATCTAGGTTTTTCTAGAAATCCTGGAAGTAGTTTTCAAAGCCACAGGGAAGCATAATACCCATATATCTTAAACTTTTCAAATGAGCATTTTAGCTGGTGGTTTTTGTTTTTTGTTTTGTTCCTATTGGGTCAGTGGGCTGGTTAGTGAATTACTGTTAGTGTTTGATGTGAAAATTTAGACTTTAACAAAAGGAGCCTTGAAGTTGGATTAGGGAGCCAGTTTAAAAATTTTATGACTGTTAGATACAGTAAGGAAGTCTCACAGTTAATAATCTTAAGCTTACAATACCTAATTACAATTGAATCTTCATGTCACTCTACTTTGACATCTTACTCTCCATAGTCCTGGAGGACATTCAGCAAGTTTTCTTACGTTAACATTTATTGTAGCCGTATTTTTGCAATCACTTGTAAAAGACACGTGCAATAATATCTGTGTGATTTCTTCTAGATGGCTTTAGCTGGTAATCCTAATATTTGACTATAATAATACACTATAAATGATATTTAGCTAGATTTCCATTTGTTATTGTTTTTGTATGTTCTTTCTCTCCCTCTCTGCAAATTGCTATATTTAATTATATTTTATTTGGGGGGTTTGTTGATGATGTTAATAACTGACTTATAAAATCATTTATTGGCAGTCAGGTTCATTAGAAAGAGACTGCTCAACTGTAGCTGGCGTTCAGTGTCCAGAGTAAAGTCATTTAAGACTTTTGGGGAAGAAATAGCAAACTAAAGACTGCTTGCTAAAAGTGAAGCCAATGACTCTGGTGAAATGACGAGCTGATGAGTAGACTGGCTCTTCATAATTTCTTTCCAGACAAAGAGAGGTCTTAAGATCACCCACAGGTGTCCCAGGTGGTTGCTTCTCATGAGGAAACCTCAAGATGGGAGCAGCAATGCAGAAGAAATTGTGTTGCGTGGGTCTAACTCAAAGGCTAGGCTTAAGAGTCGTCACTTGCCACATACAAGTTTCTCACTAGGTGTTAAACACTTGCCACATACAAAAAGGGACTGCATATGAAAATCAATTTGGAACTGCGTCAACAAGTTCAGGTCAAGAGCAGAACACAAGATGCTAAAAGAAATATCTAATAAGAACCCTAGAATTTCATGCTGGGGCCTACAGGAGCTCTTGCTTCCATTGATATCAAAGTGCATGATTCTATCATTATAACGAAGTTGCAGAAATTACATCCACATGGGAGGTGTGCCAAGTGGGAACCTTTGCTGTCCAGAAAGAAGTTCAGGGCAAGGCAAGTTTGCTCATGAACACTTTAGGGAAGATCAGATCTTCTAGAACAGTGTTCTCTGGACAGATGAGGCAAAGAGAAACTTATCTGGCTACATGTTTGGTGAAAACCAAAGACAGCGCATTTGCCTAGAAGAACCTGATACCGACCCAAAAGCATGGTGGTAGAGATGTTATGGTTTGGGGCTATTTGGCTGCATTGGGACCTGGGCGTCTGTCCATTACAGACTCCACTATGAATTCTTCATTGTATCAGAGGGTGCTTGAGGGTACTGTGACGACAACTGTCAGAAGGCTGAAATTCATCCAAAAGTGGACCTTGCAACATGTTTATGATCCTAAACATTCTGGTAAATTCCCCAAGGAATGGCTGTGGGGGAGGGAGAGAGAGAAAAGGGTCTGCCTGAGGTCAGTTGGAAGTTAGAAATCAAATGTAACTAAGTGAATATCATGCATGCAATACAACTGCATTACTTTTATTTTGAAGGCAACTGCTTTTTTTCAGTTTGCATATGTGCGTGTGTATGTGCCTATGCACCTTCAGAGCCCTATTGGTTCACCCAGTCCCAGTTTCTTATGTGGTCCCTTGGGAGAATTAATTGCCCATGCCTGGTATAAGATATGAGGTGCCAAAAGGAACAGTACCTTGTATTGTTTCTGCCAAAGGGTGTCTTTATTTTTTCCACAGAAGGAAATGATATGTCTATTAATTTGTTGTTAAATAAATTATTGCAACATCTATTCTTCATAGTTTTTTTTTGTCCAATTACATCCCTTTTATTTTGATATACTGTTTGAATAAAGATAAAATATTACTATATCCACATGTGTTTGGGAAAAAAACTCTACACGCGACTACTTCTTCACATGACTGTGTCTGAATTATTTTTCTGCTGTTGCTTTTTCGGTGCTTCCCGTTCTCTTGTTCCCCGAAATAAGATATTTCTTCCTCGCTTTGGTGTATATCTTCATGTACTAATGATTGCTGTAGATATATTTTGAAAAGTTTGACTTGAAATTCAAGTCTGGTAAGAAAGTTAGATAAATGAGATAGTGCTGCAGGCAAACAGTTTAGTAGCTTTTATTATACATTAATGACAATTTTACGCTCTCATTTAAGATGGACTACTGAAATGCTGCATTTCAGCTATTAAAAAGAATGCCTCCCCCCCCTTAATAAACACTTGTATTTGTGATGAAGTTAAGTAATGGCTAGCAATTCTTCTGCTATGTGTAGCTATTAAGTAGGATTGTATAATGTGTGGGTGTGTCTCAGAAAAGATGTGACATATTGAAAGGTTCACAGAAGAAAATATACTTGTATTTCTTCTTTTTTTCCCAGAACACATCAGTAATGGAGGATCAGAATGAAGATGAGTCTCCAAAGAAAAACACATTGTGGCAGGTAGGCTTGATTCAGATTTCCTTACATGTAATATTATCTTCAATAATTTACACAGTTACTGTAGAAGTGTTCTCTTTGATGCTGGTTTTATTTAGTATACTATTAAGGAGCAGCTGCAAGAGCTTTTATTTTGCTATATACTAAACAAGACTGAATTGCTAAAAATATTTGCTTGATCACTGAGGCCCCAAGAAGCTCATTTAAAATTCTTTATAGTTGTTTATTAATCTGTTCTCCTAATTGATACATTTATCCATACTATGAGTTCCTCATTTTATGCCCACCTTCCTTACCTTCCAGATTCTCTGCTTACATATTCTGAATTCCCTTCACTTTCTTTGATCTTTTTTTCTTTTGCAGCTGATCTCATTGTTCTCTATAGTCACTAGGTGGTGCTGTAGGTACAGAAATAGAGATGTGTACCGCCTATATGAGAGACCATGAGCATTGCTGCCGTTGCAACATGAAGATTAATAGCTGTGGAGATAAATGTTCACTTGACACTTATTTTATTTTGTATTCACATTGTAGAGATTGGAATTGTCTACCCAGACTCTACAATACCAAACAAGGATGCTTAATTAGTCCTTGAGTTTATATACGTCATACAAACAAACATTTATTGAGATTTGGTACATGATCTAATCCAGGGCTGTCAAACTCATGGCCCATGGGCCGGATGCGTCACACACTGGCCACGCCCACATCCAGTTTAGCGAAGTGTGACATGAGTTTGACACCCCTGATCTAATCCATTCAGGCCTGGGTTGCTGTTTTTTTAATCAGAGCTTTTTTTGTAACAACTGGCAGTTCTTAACAACAGATTAACAGAGTTGGAAGGGACCTTGCAGGTCACCTAGTCCAACCCCCTGCCCAAGCAGGAGACCCTACATCTGCCTCTACCCTAGGATCGAACTTACAACCTCCTGATTGTGAGGCAAGAGCTCCACCTCTAGGCCACAGCAGCTGGTAAAATATTCTGGCAAATATTTGTATTTTGAATGATTGATTATCTGCCATCAAGTCATTTTCAATTTTTAGCAACCAACAGAGCCATCCCTAACCTGTTCTTTCAAATCTCCCAATGGTGCCCTCATCTTCATCATAACTGAGTCCATCTATTTTGCTGTTGGTTGTCCTCTTCTTTTCATTCTTCCCACCTTTCTCAGCATCAGAGTCTTTTTCAGAAATCTGGATCTTCACATAATGTGTGTGAAACTTTGCAAAGTATGTCCAAACTTTGCATAACATGTCTGAAGTTTGTACTTTAGTACGTGGTGAACGTTAGTAACTTGTTTAGCCACAGTTACTGTGATGAATAGATAAGATTTTTAATTACTGTCAAGGATTTTATTAAGAATGAAGTATTTATTCTGTATTTGGGGGAGGGGGATAGAATAAATCTAGTGACAGTATTTCAGTTGCTAATTTTTCTAATGAAAACCAGATGGAAACAAATATATAAAGAATGTATCAGGTGATAAGAAATTTCTCATTCAGGATTGGGTGAGGGAAAAAGGATACCAGTTGGTGTTTCTTGGAAGTGAATCAAACTGTTGATTAGACTGTAGACTAAATGTATCACATGCAAAATGTGAATAACTAGGCTATTGCTATTAATATCTGTAATATAATATCTGCAATACAGTATTCTAAAAGTTAAAGAGGAAACATTTTTTTCCTGTTTGTGTTTTTCATAAAACAGATAAGCAATGGAACTTCATCTGTAATAGTCTCAAGGAAACGACCATCTGAAGGAAATTACGAAAAGGAAAAAGACTTGTGTATTAAGTATTTTGACCAGTGGTCTGAATCAGATCAGGTTGAATTTGTGGAACACCTCATTTCACGAATGTGTCACTATCAGCATGGACATATTAATTCCTACTTAAAGCCCATGCTGCAAAGGGATTTTATCACTGCCTTACCAGGTAGGTTTTGTTGCATGTTGTAATGAAATGTAAAATAAAGCGGTTAGATTACATTACCAACTTAACAAATTTTATTAATCATTAAAGGAATTATTATATGCTTTGTACTCCAGTTTGAATAATTGTGATGGCCACTGGATGCCAGTATTGTTCCATTTAAAAATAGATTTTGAACTGTGTGTTTTAAATGGAGTTGTTGCAAATTACTACATTAAGGCTTTCCCTAATTTTGAACCTTGACAAAGGATTTGGTTTATAGAGGATTGTACTCTATTGTACTTATCTGTGCTTTTCCTAGCTGCTATTGTAATCTCGTCTGGAAGTAAGGCAATCTCTCTGCTCTTTCAGCTGATCTACTCAGGGTTTTTTCCCTCCCTCTGTCTGACTTTAAAATTTTACATCTGTTGTCCTTAGTGTTCTGTTCTGCACTTTTGGAGAAAAAAATGGTGTGTGTGGGATTAGTTGTTCAGAACACCCTCACACCCTCAGATTCTAAATAGTTACATGGAAATAAGTTCATTGTAGACCCCCCCAACTCGGTCAAGCTGTGGAATGTATTTAGAAAAGGGGAATCCCAAAACATGTCATTGTCCTCATATGAAACCTATAAACAAACCAGGAAGACACATTACAAACAAAATATGGTGAAACAGACTGGTTCCAGGTTGCAGAGGAGTGAGACATACTCTCACTGTATACTCTCCACTTCATTATTAAACCTATATGCTGACTTTATATTAAGGGAAACTAGATTGGAAGAAGATGAGCATGTTTTCAAAATGGAGGAAGAAACATCAATATCCTGTGGTATATTGACGATACTACTCTGGTAGCTGAAAAATGCAAGGGTTCTATAAGCTGTAGTAATAGAGTTGCCTCAAACTGTGAGCTGTAGGTGACTACCACCACCACCACCACCAATAATAATAATAATAATAATAATAATAATAATAATAATAATAATAATAATAATAATAATAATAATAATAATAATATAATCCTAGGCCCCTGGGTGGGGCTCGACTAGTAATCAATGCCAAATCCGGCGAAACAACTGGCCTCTATGATACAATTGTATAATTTCAAAATGGAGGAAGAAACATCAATATCCTGTGGTATATTGATGACACTACTCTGGTAGCTGAAAAATGCAAGGGTTCTATAAGCTGTAGTAATAGAGTTGCCTCAAACTGTGAGCTGTAGGTGACTACCACCACCACCACCACCACCACCACCACCAATAATAATAATAATAATAATAATAATAATAATAATAATAATAATAATAATAATAATAATAATAATAATAATAATAATAATAATAATATAATCCTAGGCCCCTGGGTGGGGCTCGACTAGTAATCAATGCCAAATCCGGCGAAACAACTGGCCTCTGTAATACAATTGTATAATAATAATTAATAATAACAATTGGCGCAATAAAGCCTTGCATGGCAGTTCCTTGACAAGATTGAAGGAAAAGTTGATAAGGAGAAGACCTGGTTATGGCTCACTAATGGGACACTGAAGAAGGAGACAGAAGGCTTGATTCTTGCAGCCCAGGAGCAAGCAATCAGAACAAATGCAATCAAAGCCAAGATTGAAAAATCAGCTGATGACCCAAAATGCAGACTTTGCAAGGAAGCTGATGAAACAATTGATCACATCCTCAGCGGCTGCAAGAAAATTGCACAGACGGACTACAAACAGAGGCACAACTACGTGGCCCAGATGCTTCATTGGAACCTGTGCCACAACTACCACCTACCAGTGGTAAAGAACTGGTGGGATCATAAACCTGAGAAAGTAGCTGAAAACAAACATGCCAAAATACTTTGGGATTTTCGAATTCAGACTGACAAGGTTTTGGAACATAATACAGCAGACTTCACAATTGTGGAAAAGAAAAAAGTGTGGATCATTGATGTCGCCATACCAGGTGACAGCCAAATTGATGAAAAACAACAAGAAAAACTTAACCGATATCAGGATCTTAAAATCAAATTACAGCAACTCTGGCATAAACCAGTACAGGTGGTCCCAGTGGTAATCGTTACACTGGGTGCTGTGCCAAAAGACCTCAGCCGGCATTTGAAAACAATAAACATTGACAAAATCACGATCTGTTAGTTGCAAAAGGCCACCGTACTTGGATCTGCGCGCATCATATGAAAATACATCACACAGTCCTAGACGCTTGGAAAATGTTGGACTTGTGATGTAGTGATACGAAATCCAGCATATAAATCTCATTTGCTGTGTATTACTGTTTTTGTGTATAATAATAATAATAATAATAATAATAATAATAATAATAATAATAATAATAATAATAATAATAATAATAATAATAATATAATTGTTATTATTGTTGTTGTTGTTATTATTATTATTATTATTATTATTATTATTATTATTATTATTATTATTATTATTATTATTATTATTATTATTATTGTAACACCAGCGGAATTGCAGAAAACTGTGCTATTCGGAACATCATATATTTTAAGAAGATACTTGGTTGATACCTACGATGCTGGCAGCAACCCGTATCAACCATCAGCATCAGTCAATGATATTTGTGACACATTTTTAAATGTTCAGTTGACTGAGTTTCATATTTAATGAATAAAAGAGATTATTAATAATAATAATAATAATAATAATAATAATAATAATAATAATAATAATAATAATAATAATAATAATAATAATAATAATAAATGTTGACTGTGCAATAATTAATAATAATGATGATAATAATTTTACTGCTCAAGAACAAACAAGCCTTGCAGACTAATTCTGTGAAAGCAAAAATTCAACACGCCAGTAACAACAGCAAATGTTGCTTATGCAATGAGAAAGATGAAGCAGTGGATATAGTATCAGTGGCTGCAGCAAAGTCTCACAGATTGATTATCTACAATGTCAGGATTGAATTGCCAAAATTATACATTGGAAGTTTTGCCAGAAGTTTGGGTTGGAATGCAGCAAAAATTACTGGGAACCTCAAGTTGAGAAAGTTCTTGAAAATGAACAGGTCAAGACCTTGTGGAACTTTTGAATCCAAACAGATAAACATCTGGCGCACAACACCTGACATCACTATTGTAGAAAAGAAAAAATCTGGTTCATTGATATTGCAATACCAGGTGATGCACGAATTGAAGAGAAGCAGCTGGGAAAAATAATGAAATACTGCAATCTGCAAATTGAAGTTGAGCAATTGTGGAGGAAGAAATCAATGGTTGTACCAATAGGAATAGGAGCCATACCCCGAAGGATTGCCTAGATACATGGAAATTTTGAACTTATTCGACCTGAATAACGTCATTCAAAATGACGTTATCTTAACAGCTCTTAGGTCCTTGGTTAGGACTTGTTAACTTCTCACCAGTCCCAGACTGTGAATTGAATTGAAGATTAAATCAATAACAACAATAATAATAATCTGTTCTACATAATGATCCGTCTGGGACTTTCGAAACACAACACGCCAGAGATCACAGTCGTTGAAAACCAAAGCATACAATTTATTGATATCACTGTACCAGGAATCGCCAGAGTTGAAGTAAAAGAACTAGAAAAAATCACGAAATATCGCGACCTGGATGAAATGTGACAGTGATACCCATTGTCATCGAGGCACTTGGCACCATGTCCAAGAATTTTACAAAATACATCAAGAAATTACAGCTTCCTGCAATAACACCAGTGGAACTGCAAAAGACTGCGCTACTCAGAACATCATACATTTTAAGAAGCTATTTGGTTAGTACCTAGGATGTTGGCAGCAACCCGTATCAACCATTAGCACCAGTCAATGGTATTTATGACACATCTTTAAATGTTCAGTTGACTGAGTTTCATGTTTAATTAATAATAATAATAATAATAATAATAATAATAATAATAATAATAATAATAATAATAATAATAATAATACAAAATCCAACATATAAATCTTGTTTGCTGTGTATTACTGTTTTTTGTGTTGTTAATAATAATAATAATAATAATAATAATAATAATAATAATAATAATAATAATAATAATAATAATAATAATACCTGCAAATAGAAATAAAATGATTGTGGCAAAAGACAGCAAAGGTAATACCAATAGTAATAACAGGATTGGAAGGGTCCTTGGAATTTCCTAGTCCAATCCCTGTTCAAGCAGAAAACCCTATACCATTTCAGATAAATAGGCACCTTGGATGCAATCCCAAAACAACTGGAACACCACTTGAAGTCCATCAGCACTGATAAATTCACCATCAGGCAGTTGTAAAAAGCAACTTTACTCGGAACAGCTTACATCCTGCGACAATGTCTCTAACACCATCAACATCCACATCTGCCTATCCTAGGTCCTTGGAAAGGACTCGATAGGTGGATAAAAATGCCAAATGCAATCTGAACATCTGGCTGACTCTGCAATGAACCATAACAATAGTATCAAGTACAGTAAAAATGGGACTAAAATTAAACACAAAGAAGACCAAACTAATCATAATAGGCACAACAACCAAGCATAGAATTATCGGTGAGGATATTGTAATGATAGACAATTTCTGCTTTTGGCAGTCAACCATCCTAAAACCATCATTAAAAGACCTGAAGGACAGGTGATTAGGGACAGATCATCTTGGAGAATATCTGTATGGGTCAACACCGATTTGATGGCATGTAATCAAATCAGTCAGGGCAGTTTGACATTCTTTGATTACATTTGTTGAAATGATTTTAAGTAACTGGCTTTCCTATGTCCCCTTCAATGATGCTTCAAAGAGAGAGAGAGAGAGAGAGAGAGAGAGAGAACTGAAGAGAACCTTGTTTTTATTGACTTTCTGTAATATTGAGCCAAATGTATAACAATGATAATTGGATGAAGACTATGCTAGTGATTCATTCTCTCTGTTAGTGTGCTGGCTTTTCATGATGGTTGTCATTAGCTTTTGATTCTGACTTTTAGGTCTTTTCATGCTATCTTCTTGCCTTGTTTATCTTTTTTCTCCCTATTGTATATAAGCTAGCTAATTCACTGTTGCAGTATTTGACTCTTAATTTTCTTTCCCCCACCCTAGTACTCTTTCCATCACTTGGAACAAGAGCCATTTCTTTTATTTTCAGTACTTTCTTAATGATCCATTTCCTTCTCAGTCTATAATTTTTTATTAAACATTTTTCCTGACCTGCTGCTGCTTGATGTTCCCCAGATTCATCCCCGCTATCCGTCTTTAAACTTCTTTTCTTTGGCCTTCTCTATTTTTTCCTGTCTGTATTATTAGCTGTCTGGTAGGGTTGTGCAAAATATTTTAAATTCAATACTGAGTACACGCCATTTGATGTTTATCTTACACTCAAAATGCATGTCCTGAATTCAAAATGCTGTCTAAGGGATTGGTCACTTTGGAAGTATTTCAACTTCAGAATGGTTCTGTTTCGAATTTGGAGAGTCATTCAAAATGATTTAAGCAGCTTGTTTCGAACGCAGAAGAACTGTTCCGAATTTGAAAAATGGGTTTCCACCTTGAAACGCGATATAGTACTTTTTTATTTAAAAAGGTCCCACTTTGCGATGTGTATACCCATAATCTCTTGCATGGAGTGCATTTAATTTTCTTTAAAGCCATGATGTATCTGCATTTTTTGAAAATGGAATTTGGTTTTCTTTTCCATATACATTTTTCAAATATTTATAAAACTGCAATTTGGGAAGGAAAGGCAGCACTGTTCCTTTTCCTTTCTTTTTCCTCCCCCACCCACTCTGCGCAACTGGAAGCAAGCAGAATTGCACTTCACTGCTAGAGAGAAATTTCAGCCTTACATATGAGGCCAGTGTTTACACTAAGGAGAGCCTGGCCCTTCTGCCCAAGGGGGCCTTGCTAATTCCCCTTATCTGAAGTATTTCAGGGAATGTGAATTTCACCAGTAGATTCCTTAAATGCTTTAGAGCTGGATTGTTGGGAATTAATGCAGTCTCCGCCCCTAGGGTCTCTCTGCCTAGGGCGACTAGAAGCCAAGTGGAGCCCAAACTCAGAAAGAATACATTGACATCAAGTCATTCTAGTTGCACTGCCTACTCAGACTAGTACCAGAGTACAACTACAGGTCTAAATGTTCTTTCTTCTGGCAAGCCTTGCCTGGAAGCAATTATTCCCAAGAACACATTTCACTGAGTTCTGAACAGCAAGATTTATTAAGAATGAAATTACAGAAACAGCAGAAGAATTCCATGCAAGTTGTTCTATTTTCAAAAGAGAAACATACACACTCAGATTAAGAAAGGAAGATTGTGCTATTTTTCTTTACACAGTTCCTGTGTAGAGGGGATAAGGTTTGTGCTTTTTAATGGAGGTGAGGCAGACTGCGCCTGCTGGCTGTGTGAAGTTGACTACTAGACTTTTACCGATGTGATAACCAGCTCTCATACTTTAACAATTCTGGCCGGTCACATGACCATGCTTCCAATTTACTTTGTCAACCTTCTTATTACAGTTGAAACAACTGAAGATTGACATCTATGCTCAGTTCCTATCAGACATTATACACAATTTTTCCGTCTCACTGTTGACTAACATCAGGAACTCCTACAACAACTTATATTTGCTGGTTGTCCTGAGAATGGGCTGTCTACCACTCATACCATATTTATTAAGACCGTGATGGTTTCAATCTTATTCCTTCCTGGAGCCCAAATTCCTATGAAATACCTACAATTGTTGTCAAATCAGAGTTGCCTTTCTTAAGATATTAAGAAGACTTTATTGGTCTTCTTAATATCTTAAGTAAAGTAAGATATTAAGATAAGTAAAGGAAGGCTTTATCTCTCTTTCTGATTTCCTTAGTTATGCACTCACCTTTTCTTGACAAGTAGTAATAGTTCCTTCAGGTAATCCATGGGGGTTATTATCTCTTTCTCCAAATTTCTGAACTCTTAGAAAGTATTAATTTTTACTATGGAGTATTTCAGAAAAGCTTAGTCTGGTTTATACAAAAATGCCCTTCTGTGAAAGTTTGAATATGCAGTAATGCCTTTAGATTGGTAAACAATCTGTCAGTCTTTGAAAGACATATGAATCATGCTTGCTATGCTTTTCTGGACGAGTTGTTGATAGCATATTTAGATGATTTGCGGATTTACTTAGAGGCTCATTCTCTCCATAATCAAGTTTGAGTGGGTTTTTTTAATGCCTTCATGACAACATTCTCTATGCTAAGCTAGAGAAATATGCCTTTCACTTACCTATATTAACTGTATTAGATATATTAGAGCTATCATTTCCCCTGGAGGTTTTTTATATAGCCAGTTAAAATATACTCAGTGTTGTCTTGGCAGTGACTCTTTACACTATCAAAGACATAAAGCATTTCCTGAGATTTTCCCACATTTACATAAGCTAATTCATTACTTTATGATTTTGACCCTACTATTGGCTTTTTTTATCACGAAGTATATCGAAGAATAGCATAGAATAGAACAGAACAATAATAGAATAGAATAAAACAGAATAGAATAGAATATTTTTTTAGCCAAGTGTGATTGGACACACAAGGAATTTGTCTTGGTGCATATGCTCTCAGTGTGCATAAAAGAAAAGATACATTCATCAGCAGGGGTGGGTTCTAACTTACCTCGCTGCCGGTTTGCTTCCTCCCGTGCCACATGGCCACGCCTCATGGGCGTGTACGCACGCATGCGCAGTACCGGAAAAAAGCAGAAAACAAGATGGCGATCGCATGCACAGTGCCGGAAACTCGGCTTCTGCACATGCTCAGAAGAAAAAAATAAATAAATAAAAAAGATGGTGCCCACGGACAAGCACCGACCGAACCGGTTCTGTGACATCACCAGCGGGTTGCTACCGGTTTGGGCAAATTGGGAGGAACCCACCTCTGTTCGTCATGAATCATAAGGTACAACACTTAATGATAGTCATAGGGTACAAATAAGCAATCAAATCACATTAGGAAACAGTCAATATAAATCGTAAGGATACAAGCAACAAAGTTACAGTCATGCAGTCTAAGTGAGAGATGGGTGATAGGAACGATGAGAAGATTAATAGTAGTGCAGACTTAGTAAATAGTTTGACAGTGTTGAGGGAATTATTTGTTTAGCAGAGTGATGGCGTTAAGGAAAAAACTGTTTGTGTGTCTAGTTGTTCTGGTGTGCAGTGCTCTAGCATCGTTTTGAGGGTAGGAGTTGAAACAATTTATGTCCAGGATGTGAGGGGTCAGTAAATATTTTCACAGCCCTCTTTTTGACTTTTTTATATCCACTTTAAGTGAGCTTTCAATCCAAACTGACAATCCATTTCAGTCCATCCTCCATCCAGTTCCTGCCTACCACTTTACAGATTGATATCTCTAATTGTGCCTTGGGAATTATGCTTTTACAATCCTCCTCATGACTTGTGCTGGCCTTGGATCAGAGTAGAAGTCAAGAATTACCATACATCTCCTACCATATCTGTCACCAAGCCTCTGATTGGCAAACCTACAAATCTCCCCTAGTTGCTCCTCATTCCACAGAGGCTGTAGAATATGGTTTCCTGAGGGCTGTTTAACTGACCTGCTTTGTCAAGATTTCAACACTATTTTAGTGTTCTTTGTTTCTAAAAAGTCCTTCTTTGTTCCTTACTGTGATTTCCTCCCTACATCAAGAGAACTCATTTGTTCAGACAATGAGTTCAAACCACCCAGGAGCTTCAGGCAACTTCACGGCTCCTAGGAAATAGCCTTAAGCAAATGCTCAGCTGGCCATCATCATCAGAATGCTCCATTGCCATTGCATTTCTGCCTTTCTGCCAAGTGAATCTCCCCCCCCCACACCCAACCATGTTAAGATTTAGTATACCAAGTTTATTGGACCATTCCCCATGACAGTACAAATCACTTATACTGCTTTTGACCACACTAAAATGCTGGGAATGATTTCTCTCTTTCAAGAAGACTTCTCTACCTCTTATCACTCTTTCCACTATCAGCAGGCTGAAGGGATTTGAAGTAGGGCACATTCTGGCCACTTAAGAAAGAAATATGACTTATATATAGCTTTGGCAATCCAGGGTTTCTGACACTGAGGGAAAGGGGTATAGTATTTGGTAGAAGAGATAGAAGTATCTCATCAGTTGCACTTTAAAAAAAGAAAATACATTTGGGCAATGAAACTGAAAGGAGTGGGGGTGGGTGGGAACTACAAGACATTTCTCACTGGGCCACATACCACATCCCCCCTTTACTGGTCTGAAGCAGGAAAAAAAGAGGGATGGTTCCAGATACATAGAAGGGGAAAGAAAGAGAATGGAGAGGACGATAATGTGGGAGCCCGAGAGCCATAGTTGCTCAGGGCGCAGAAATTAATTGTAGCAACAGCTAGTGGTCTCCTAACTTTGTCGTAAAGAAATATAGCAATAACACTTAGACTTATATACCGCTTCTCAGCCCTCTCTAAGTGGTTTTACAGAGTCAGCATATTGCCCCCAACAATCTGGGTCCTCATTTTACCAATCTTGGAAGGATGGAAGGCTGCGTCAACCTTGAGCCGGTGAGATTCAAACTGCCAAATTGCAGGCAGCCGGCAGGCAACAGAAGTAGCCTGCAATTCTACATTCTAACCACTGCGCCATCACAGCTCTTTCAGGTAGCTGTAGACAATCATTTAAAAGATGGGAAAAGTAGAAGAAAGAAATATTGAAATTAAACTGCATATAAAGTAAGAATTGGACCTTCATGTTGACAAAGAAAAAATTAACTGTTTTAGCATCTTGCGCCTAGAATGCAACACAGAATCTTTATTAGCCATGCGGAGTCTATGAGCTTTAAGTCCGGTCCAAGCTCAGACCCAATCAAGCTGTGTCAAGTTAAGTATCTGGGAAGTTCTGCCAAGATTGCCATAAATGTATTTGTTCTCCTACATCTTCACTAGAGATGCAATGGAAAATTTAAGTCAACAATTAAAAAAATCATGCACACGCGCACACACATGTCAACTCTTGATAGTTTGGGGTCCATTTTGCCTGTGTTGCTGTTAGTATCATTTAATTTTTATTTACTTAAATGTTTAATTTCCCTATTAAAGTATTTGGAATACATTGATGACAAACATTTTCTGTTAATCGTTCTCATATTATTTTCTTTTCTTTTTTGGCCTTTGGGGCAAATATAAAAATCCTTATTGGGCACACTGAAAATTGTCTCCTCGATGTTACTCCCAAACTGTAGAACATACCTGTTTTTAGAAAAGTTGTCAAGAAGTAGCTTGTTTTGGTTTGAATGCTGCTTTTGACTAAAACAGATTGCAGCACAGGACTACCTTGCTGGGCTCAGAAGCTAAGCTGGGTCAGGATGGAAGACCATGCTGTAGAAAGCCATGGCAAACGACTTGTGTATTGCTGCCAAGGAAGCTATCCTAAAAGTCAGGTTTTACATGAAAGAAATTTTTCCCTGATAGTGCTATTATTAACAGAAGTCCAAACCTTGGTGTTTTTCTTGTTACCATTTTACTTTTGGATTCCTGCATACCATACCACCTAAGTGGTTTTTCAGGAAGGGGATAGAAAATATTTTGAATAAATAACAGGAACCCCCATAGCCTTTCCACAGAAGCTTTGCTTTCTGTATTGTAGAGCAATTTAAAGGGTGCATTGTTTGGGGAATCCATTTGCAGTGCAAAACAAAAATACATTATGCTTGAAAAGCTTCTGTGGCTTACTTGGTTAAATTCGTAATTTTAGCATTACGTTACTAGCCCAAATAGCAAGCACTAATCGTTATAGACAAAGTTATGTTCAAATGTAGTTTTAAAATCTCACCAGTAAAGAAATAGGAAGGGGGGAATTGGTGTTTGCATAATCCTGAAAGATATATAAATGGCCATGACAGTTTATTCTGTCAGCTGTTCTGAATTAATCTTATAATTGGCTAATGTAACATAAAAACAAAACATTCTGAAAAAAGATAGTTTTATATAAACTTAGAATGTTCAGCTAGTTTCCTCTTGCTACCATCCTTTCTGAAATGTGCACCTGTCTATATATACATAAAATGGAAAATATTTGTGGTTTCTGGCTTCTTTTTAATGGAAAAAAGTGATAATTACAATATGAACTTTTTAAAAAATTGTAGTAGAATGTTTAGTCTGCATAGTCTGTTCTTGTCAAGTTAGTTGCGGTTAGCATGTAGTGGTGAAGGCATTTGTTTCAAACTTCAGGCAAACTATAGTGTCACATGATTTAGATGATGTTGCTGGAGTAGAGGCTGTTCCTAGAGTTATAAGTGTCAAGTTTGGGTTTGGTCTCTTGGTTACAGAGAAAGGGGGGGGGGGTTACGGAGCATATTTTTTCCAATGTATTCGAATACAGTCACAGATTTCCTCTACCCAGTCTTTTCCTATATAATCAGAAAGATATAAATTGACATAAATGATCAAGCGGGCTGCTTAATTGTTAGTTATTTTTTATCAAGTCATATGTTTTAACTGATCACTAATTCTTCCTTGTTGATCTAGTATAAAATAATGAATTTAATAAATGAAGGAAAGTGGACCCCCAAGACTGAATGAATGGTGAATGTGAGAAAGCATATTGTCAATTTAGGGGGGGGGGGGGACATGATAAAATGAATAGGCCTGAATTATAGAATTTTCCAGTAATGTGGAGTTAAAGTTTGGTTGCTGAATGTAATGAGATTTGTATAGTCTGGAAAGCCTTGCACACAGCCAGTAGCTGCATTGCAGAGGGCCAGGCCGGGCGTTGCCTCATCAGTAGCAGGAGAGAGAAGACACAAAGGTCAGCTGGAGGCAGTAGAGTTCAGGATGGCTAGAAGGGCAGAGATGGAGAGACAAATGGTGGGGTGGAATAAAAGCAGAGGGAAGTGTGGGTAGGGAGGGAGAAGCATGAGATCCTCATCTAAGCTTGGCACAGTGCTGGCCTAACAACTTCTACCGGGACTACCAAAACTGCTGTCTCTTAAGTGATGCGGTTATATGAAGTTTTGCCTAATGAAAGTATCACTTAGCAATGAAAATTCTAGTTCCAATTAAGGTCGTTAAATGAGGACGACTGTCCAGGATGGTCCTACTGGTGGTGTTCCTCTCCCACATCAAGAAGTTGCCACTGAATTTTCTACTGGTCTTCAACCTTCTCTTTTGGGGAAGGTATAGAAAAGATGGTGGGGCTCCAGCGGCCTCTGGAGAAAGCAGATTACAGTATGTGAATCTTTCAGCTGGGTTGCAAACATGCATACAGGAATGGAGATAACATAAATCATAAGTGTGTGCGCGCGCATGAATGCATGCATGTATGCACATTCCATATTGCAGTGATTCTTGGTCAGTTCCTGTGGTAATAAGGGGGAGAGATTTTTTAAAAAAAGAGAAAGTGAATGGAGAAACTTACAGTACATGCAAATGCAGGTACAAAGACAATGCTTAACGTATAGTCTGTTGTGAGGATCTAAATTTTGTGGAAACCTGAGAAAATGTTTGTGTATAAGAAGATACTTATGCTCAGTTGCTGAAGCTGTCAGGCTTCATACCACAGGAAGAAATGAACCACTCTTAGACAAGTTCATAAAAAATTATTTAAGAACGTAAGTAATGTTTACTGAAGAAAGTTAGAACCCAAGGAATTTTACCGATTACCTTGAATCAAGAACTTCAATTCAATACCTCACAAGAACATACATATACATGTTCAAATGTACTGTATTTTTTGGAGTATAAGACGCTCCGGAATATAAGACACATCTTAGTTTTGGGGGAGGAAAATAAGAAAAAATATTCTGCCTCTGCCTACCAACATCCATCGGTATTCATCTGGCTAGCGTCCTGTCAGTGTGTGAGAGAATTGAGGGCTGTTTGGAAACTGAAACAGTATTTGCTGTGTGAGCAACAAGAAAGGAGACATCAAGGAGCCTGGGCGTGGCTTAGCTCAACTGTTCTGTACTAAAGCTGCATTTTGTGCTGATCTCTGAAACTAAAACTGAAACTCCTCTCCTCTGCTTGTGTTTTGCTTGTATTTACTGCCGTGTTGGAAAACCTGCTTTTGGTATTGTATATTTACTTTATGTGTTATATATAAAGAGAAGTTATTGAATCCTGCTGAATCAGTTACTTGTGTGAGCTTTCTGGATGTGATTGCTGCTGCAAACTCTGACACGTCCTTGCAGCAAATAGCGAACAGCCAGGTCAGCTTCAGCACATTATTGCAGCCTGATTCAGCATGAGCAACTGATTGGCGGGTGGATCGGCCTCCCGGAATACCCCCAATCAGCTGTTCCAGGCTGCAGGGATTGCCACAGACCATCGCCTCCACCGTGCCTCACGTTTTTGGCTACATTCGGTATATAAGATGCACCCAAATTTTCACCCTCTTTTAGCGTGGGAAAAAGTACGTCTTATACTCCAAAAAATACGGTATATGTATGCTCTTGTTTTTTTTTCTTCCCACCTAATCTAATAGATTGTTTTTGAGCAGGCTGGATTATTATCTTCTCTATATTTTAACAATAGCTCAATTTGTGCTGATCTTGTTTTTCGATAACTGTGAGATTTAACTCTCACAGTACATTAGCCTTGCCCTACTCATCCCACATGACACTTGACTAAAGTCTACAAGTATCAAAAGTGTTTTTGATGCCTTCCCGCCCCGCCCGAGATGTTCGAGGAAATGAAGGGCCAAAATTATACTTCCAGTTTTTGAGGACCACAGAAGTCTATGAAGGTATCTCCTGCAGCGTCACGACTGTAATTTGGAGAGTGGTTGAGAATGGGAATGGGAGCTAGAGGCTTCCATTCTCAGCGTATAGATGATGTAGTAAAGAGAATGGCATTGCTGAAAATTTGACATTTTGCTGCCAGATGTTGACGGTGTAATGTAAGGTTTCTGTGGGGCCCTGTGAATCATAAATTGCCCACCATTTTTAAAAAGGAGATATAATTCTTTGATCAAATGCATGTTTTGGAGCCCAAGATAATAACATGAATTCTAACTTTCAAGCAGCTAAAGCTAGAAATCCCTTTTGATCCAGCAACCAAATTGATCTGCTTTAAATGATGTTCTCAGCCAGGTGAAAAGAAGAAAAGCTCCCAAGAGCTGTTTTATGCTGGCCAAGACTAAGGCAGGATTCATTTGCCCTGGCAAATTTGGCCAGGGAATAGTACTTAATGCTGTAAGGCAAACATTCACCCGTACCTTCATTGAATGGAGTTGGAATCATGCCTTACTATTTCTAGGAATAGATGGTTCCTGTCAAATCAGAAACAGCACTTCAGGAGCTGCTTTTTGTTAGATCAGTGCCCTTGCCCAATTAATGTTTGAGCTTGGCATGCTTCGTATTGGATTGAACCACACAGAGCAATTCAAAATGCAATCACTTGGTTGCAGGGCGTGTGCACACAGCCATTGAAACTCCGAAATGTTAATATTTGCATTGCAAGTCCTTCTAGTAGAGATTCCTTCAATTTTGTTCTAAAGGCTTGTTATCAGATAAGATGATTGTCATTTCTGTAGGAAAACCATGATGTACTAAAACAGTGGTTCCCAACCTTTCTAATGCTGTGACCCCTTAATATAGTTCCTTATGTTGTGGTGACCCCCAACCATAAAATTATTTTGGAGACCCAGCGAACAAAGAGGCAAACAGGGAGGGAGGGAAGAGAGAGACTGAGAGATATTAGCACAGGGCTAGCCTGATCATATGGAGCAGGGCGGCGGCGATGGACCATGCTCCTGCACCACTTCCTTCTCCAGTTCCCTCCGGCTTAGCTCCTCCTTCCCCCGGCGGTGGCGCCCTCAGCACCAAGGCTGTATGATCAGGCTAGCCCTGTGCTAATATCTCTCAGTCTCTCTCTTACCTCCCTCCCTGTTTGCCTCTTTGTTCGCTGGGTCTCCGCGCCAGCCGAGGGCGAGAGGGCAGACAGACGATTCCGACCCAGCTGTCCTCCTTGCCACCGTCATGCGCTGTAAAACTTAAGTGGTTGTTGGCTGGCCCCTCCTGTGACTCCCTTTCCCTTCGACACCAGTGGGAAGAAATTGCCGCTGAGAGCAGGAGACAGGGGCGGCCACAGATGTCTTAAGCACCGCCTTGTACTCTCCAGCACGCAATCTTGCGACACCCCGCCCCTTAGCTGATGCCGTCAAAGCTCGGCCGCCAGGCGTCACAAACGCCTCTCACCGAATGGCACCTCTCCCGACCAATAAGAGGGCTCGGGCGAGTTGAGCCGATATGGCCAGGCTTGTGGCAGAGGGGGGGAGCTGAGGATGCCAGGGCGACCCCTGAGAAATGGTCATTCGACCCCCAAAGGGGTCCCGACCCCCAGGTTGGGAACCCCTGTACTAAAACCTCTGTAAATTAAGAGTCTATATCACAGATTATTCTAGTTATAAATAAAGACATGTTTTTTAATAATAAATAATTGGGTTCATTTTTTGGTACCATGTTTCCCCAAAAATAAGACCCGGTCTTATTTTCGGGGGATGTCTTACCCGCTTACCTTAGGACCACCGCAGCCAGGCCTCCCACGGCCTGACACCTGTCATGCTGCTGCCAGACTTCTTCTGCGGCTGCTTGCGGCCAGACACCTTGTGGTTTGTCGCACCGGTGCAGAAAAATGGCAGAAAAATGCAATCAGAAAAAAATAATGAAAATGTTTCCTTTGATCATGTTTAAAGCAGCTCTCTGGTTCCCAGCTGGACATATATTTCAGGTTAACATGCAGGGGTCCAAAAGATCTTATTTGGGGGGCGGGCACCTTCAGTTCTTTATATTGAATCATAGCATTCTGTGGAGTACTTTGTGTGCATTACATGGCATTTATCTGCAGTTCTGAATTCAACGGTTTCACAGTTTGAAAAGTATTGCAGGTTTCAAAGTGTTTGTTTCACAAAGATTGACAATTCTTTCTCTCTCTCTCTCTTTTTTTTTTTTTTTTGATAGAACAAGGCTTAGATCACATAGCAGAAAACATCCTCTCCTACCTAGATGCCAGATCCCTTTGTGCAGCTGAATTGGTTTGTAAGGAATGGCAGCGGGTTATTTCAGAAGGAATGCTTTGGAAGAAGCTTATTGAGAGAATGGTACGAACTGATCCACTCTGGAAGGGGCTCTCAGAAAGGAGATGCTGGTATGTATCTGTGCAAAAGGTATAAACATTCTTCCTCCTTTGGAATGGAAATATTTCCCTTAATGTACTGAGCGCATCTGGTCTGATTGGGCAGTAATGGTGGTAAATGTGGAAGAAAATGCAATGCATTTCTTAGTTAAGAATTATTTACTCCAGTTCTTTCTCTATCTTTTTGCTTCTTGACTTGGCTCTGATCGTCCTCTCTGAGTGTGTATTTCATTGAGCTCAGCTAATAAAGTCAATGCAGGAGGCCTTTGTATTTTGTAGGCAACGAAGCTATTGGTGTTTAATTACAGAAAGAACATTCATAGCCTTCCACACTATTCTGTGTGATAAAGACATGGAAACTAGTGTCTAAGCCTCAGGAAGATGAGAATACATCTCTGGTTGCATTCAGCTACCCAAGCCAATTTCTCTCTAGGGCAGTAATAAGTTTTTTTTTATAAGTGTGGGAATAGAATCAAAAGTAGAACTTTTTAACTCTTATGTGTGGATTTAACTGAAAGAACAATATGGGTCATTGAATTCTCACTTTGGCTCTTTCGATGTTGCTTTTTAGAATGGAGTTTTTATAAAATAAGAACAAAAAAACACAAAATAAGGTATGAATGTTATAATTGGTGGTAGGTTCATTGGAGGGAAGTCAGTGTGTCTAATTTTTTAAGCAGCGTATCAGAATTAGTTAAGTTAGTGCTATTCAGAATTTGGAGATGGCTTTACAACGTCAGTATATTGCTGATATCCATAGAGTCATTTCAAACATTTTTATTTCTGTATGAAAAATGTACACCTCTCTTCTTACTGTTTTACAGGGATCAGTACCTGTTTAAAAACAGGCCCACAGATGGCCCTCCTAATTCATTTTATAGGTCACTGTATCCAAAGATAATACAAGATATAGAGGTATGTTGTTTTCAAATATTACTTTGTTTAAAATGTACTTGATGTTGTAAAAGGCAAGAGGGAAAAAAATAGAAACCCACTGTTTCTGGAAGTTACAATTTACTTTAAAGGATTTTTGAAAATTAAAATGCAGATTCCCTGAAGAGGAAGTGAGGTATGCAAATAATGAGACATACAGTGCATTCAGAAAGTATTCAGACCCCCTTCACTTTGGTCAATTTTGTTATGCTGCAGCCTGATTCTTCAGTTGTTGAAATTCATTTTTTTCCTCATTAATCTACACTCAGTACTCCATAATGACAAAGTGAAAACAGAACTTTAAAATGTCTGTAAATTTACCCTGTTTCCCCCAAAATAAGACATCCCCTGATAATAAGCCCAATTGGGCTTTTGAGTGAATGGCAATAAGGCCAAACGCTTATTTCAAGGTTCAAAAAAATATAAGACAGGGTCTTATTTTCGGGGAAACACGGTATTAAAAAGAAAAAAACTGAAATATCATATTGGCATGAATTCCAACAACTGTAGAATCAGGCTGCGGCATAACAAAATTGACCAAAGTGAAGGGGTCTGAATACTTTGTGAATGCACCATAGGTGTCTACCAGATCCTGCCTTGTTTGTTTGTTTGACCCCCCTCCCCCATATTGTCATAAACATTTTGGGAAGCTAACAACAGATGATAATACACCATAGAACTAAATAAATAGGAAAATAATCCACATATTAAGGTCCCAGAGACCTGAATGCATTTGTGATGACCCGGGGCATGACACGAAGGTAACACAGCCAAAGAACCAGTATGAGTCCCTTTATTGGCACCAATTTTGCCACCAACGTCCCGTTTACTTTCTGTTCTGATCTAGGCTTCCTGATCAATAATACAGCACAAACGGCGTCCCAAAAACCTCTTTTATTTTAACTGCTGGTAATTATTTTCATTCCCAGCCGTAATAAGTCCCAAACAATGATAACAAGTCCGACAACAGTCTTTCGGGGAAAGGCAGATAAGGACACGAACCTTGATCTTCCTTGACAAGCTGCCAAAGACCAATTAGCAAGAAACTTGACAAGGCCAAACAGAAAACAGAGTCCGAGCTAGAATGACACGAGTTGAACGAAGTTGCTTCCTGCGACGAGCTCTCCCTTGTGCTCCACTTATATAGCCTATGGGAGGGGCCAATTATCTCCAAGCCTTACTCCCGAGTAGTCCTTCTCCTCTGTTCTTGCCTTGTGGCAGCTCTGCGCATGCACGCATTGAGAACAGGCTTCCCCTGTTCCTCCCCAGCCTCCTCGCTGTCCGACTCTGCCGCCAGCTCTGCAGGCCACTGGCGGACCACAACACTTTCTGGCCTGGAGAAAAGCTCTCCCACAAACCTGCAGTAGCTTCTAGCTGCAGATACTCCAGTCCAAACACTGTAAGACAGGATAAGCACACAGAAGCATGGCAATAATTCAAACAGTCAGGACAAATGCCAGGAATGCAGGCCACAACTCACACACTATGAATTCAGCGTTTGTTCCTGACAAACGCCCCTCCCAACTGCCTCTCCTTTAAACTCCATCCCCAGGTGTGCCTTGTGAAGGGAATCGGGGCCCTTTCCTTCCTTGTAAGCCACGCAACCCATGTTGCTCTCTTCTGCGTTCTTCCCTGCGCTCCCTAGGATGAGGAGGGGGTGGGCCTTGGTCTTCATCTGAACCCCCTCTCCCTTGTTCTACCTCTCCCCTGCTCTGCCCAGCCTGACTTTGCCCTTCCCCAATTTCCTCCACGGCCAATGGAGCCATTCTCCCGATCTCTGTCAGCTGTTTGTCTTCCATCTCAGATTCAGACTCCGACGGGGGACATGACAGCATCCTTCAGGGCCATTTCTAAAGTTCCCTGCAGTAAAGCAGAACAGTTGTCCAACAGTCTCTAAACCTGCAGTAAAAACAAGTCAAGCCTCCTGAAATATTTGTTCCAAATAGTTATAAATTTATCTAATAAACAATAAATATAATACTAGATAATGATATATCCAGCCTTCTTAATCCTAGTTGTACATGGAGCTTTAGAAGGGTCTCCCAACAGTTCTGATAAAAATCAGGATGTGACCCACTACGTTGTTTGTGTTTGTAATTCGACTTGTATGCTGCCCATCTAGCCTAGAGGTGATTGTTACCTGTTTTGGTGATCTTGGCAACTAGACTGCCCTTTTTGTCTTGTTCACTTATTAGGAATAAGTCCCAATTTCAAGCTGACTCAACTTCTCCATTCCTCAGGGACAGATTTCCCTCACCTTTAGAACTTGAAGGCTTCAGTTCTCTGATATCTCCAGGTCAAGTCAAAATAGGTCTTTTTAGGATACCATAGTTCCTCTCTTTCAAAATCAAAGCTTGATTGAATTAAAACATCATACATTCTAACTTTTTTCCTAACCTGCTGTCAGGTCCAAGAAACCAAGAGCAGTTACTTCTGAGTGGTTGCTTTGTTGCCTATAGACAGGAATCTTGCCAGACTAAAGCGCTTACCTGCATAACTACTAGATATACCCTGCAGGGTGTTAGAAGGAGTCCACGTTCCCTCTTTTACTGCTTACCAAAAATTCCGAGTTTCTTTGTCTCTTTGCTTGCTGGGAAAGAGCCCCTCCCCCACACACACAAACTCTGGCCCACATTCCACCACACCTGCCAGCACTATGAAACATAATTTTATTCTTCGAATACTGTTGTGCTCTCACTTTATATGTGAACTGACAGCACCATTTCTCCACCATCACCGATTACAGTTCATCAAAAAAGATATGGTCTTTCCTCCTAGCATCTCTTTAGATAACTATTTGCAGTCCTTAAGCTTTGCTATGAGATGGCTAAACTGCCATTCCCTTTTCTGATTCATGCTCTCTCTACAAAAGCAACAGCACCTGCTTGGTGACTTTATGGGCCAAGGCAGAGGTCTCCAACCTTGGCAACTTTATGAGGTGTGGACTTCAACTCCCAGAATTCCTCAGCCAGCACCGCTGGCTGAGGAATTCTGGGATTTGAAGTCCACACCTCATAAAGTTGCCAAGTTTGGAGACCTCTGGGCTAAGCTGTCTACTTTCATCCTGCACTTTTATCTCCATTCCCAGAGAGTTGTGCAGCCTTTGGAAAGGCCATGTTCTCTTTGGTCAGCATAACTCACCTATGTATGTGAATCCCCAGAGGCCACAACCAAGAACTGGTTACTTTATGTGTGGCTTCACTTCTTTGGTTGTCTGTGAATTCATACAATCGGCAGTTCTAACCTGCTTATCTCAGGTAACCTCGTGACCTCACTGTTCTTTTGGATCTACCTTGCCAAGCCAGGAATTAAATTACATTGTGTGGTATGCGTGGGTGTGGAACTCCTGCTAAGCAGTTGTGGAAGATTCTAGATAGGGCTTTAACTGGTGCATAACCAGCCTATGTGAATTCACAGACAGCCATTTGTTGAAGATGAGTAACTAGCATGGTCAGTAGAGAGGAAACTTTGCTCAGGGTTTGGTTTTCATGCTCTGATTAGCAAAGCATCAGCACAGATGTAACAGAGTAATTGTAGTTATCCTTGGAATTAGGAAAATAGTGATAGCTATGTAAGAGGCAAGGAGGGCCTGAAATAGCCAGTGCTCTGATTGCCAAACCTGGATTCTGTAATGGGCAGTGTTACACAGTCTGTGTTGCATCATCAAATACAGTATTTGATTTGGGTATAGATGAATCCTGATAGCAAATAGAACCCTGTACTGCTGGTCATCCATATATCTACTCACTGGACTGTTATTTAATTCTTTCAGATGTTTTCCTCTTCGTATTTTCATATATATTTATTCCTGCCAATTTCTTTGCAGCTATAATGTTTCTGTGGATTGTGGCTATATTCCCAGTATATTGGCAACTGTCACAGTGAAAAGGATTTTAGAAATTCTCAAAAATAGGAAACTTTTTCCCACAGTAGCGGTACCACATTGCTGTTTGTCTGAAATCACACATATCCAGAGAATGGAATGGTGCACCTGCCTAGACTTTATTCTTA
Source organism: Diadophis punctatus similis (assembly GCA_023053685.1). NCBI lineage: Eukaryota > Metazoa > Chordata > Lepidosauria > Squamata > Dipsadidae > Diadophis > Diadophis punctatus. Next base: position 148,267,544 of record JALIGW010000001.1, read on the forward strand.
GCTCTTTGGTTTAGGGAGGAATAACACATTCCCGTTGCTTTGATGTTCAATCCACACATGGAAAGCAAATTCTCTCTAAACATTTTGATAGAATTGATTTGACTTGGATTAATGAACAGCCTCTTTACATGCTGCACCTCAAGAATTAGTGACCTTCCAAAATATTTGGATCACTTCAGCTATTGCCCACATGACGAATGTGATGAACTGTAAACAGAAATTTTAATTAGTTAAAAATTAATTAATTGGGGCCTTACACCTTAATCCTGAAAGACCCATCTAATGTAATATATAATATAATATAAGAGCCAAGGTGGCGCAGCGGTTAGAGGCAGTACTGCAGGCCACTTTAGCTGACTGTGATCCGCAGGTCAGCGGTTCAAATCTCACCTGCTCAAGGTTGACTCAGCCTTCCATCCTTCCGAGGTAGGTAAAATGAGGACCCAGATTGTTGGGGGCAATATAAATATACATTGCTTACTGGTGTAAACCGCTTAGAGAGTGCTTGCACTGTGAGGCGGTATATAAATCTCACAAATAAATAAATAAATAAATAAATAAATAAATAAATAAATAAATAAATAAATAAATAAATAAATAAATAAAATACTGTATGTGACACTAATAGAAAGAGTTTAATCAGTTTAAATTTTGGGATGAGAGGAAGCAAATTAAATGAGGTTTCCCACATTCAGGGTTTTTTACTTAAGAGTATAACACATATAATACTTCACACTGTGAAAGTTCTATTTAATTCTGTGTTCACGTCTTATACATTAAGAAAGAAATCCACCAAGCTAGTAGGGCAAACAGTCAAGTATGATAATAATTGAAATTCCAAAAACAGCTAGCCAACTACATATTTCTCAGCTCTGCCTTACTGATTTATGTATACTTAATCTGCAGTTGTGAGCAATAATTATAAATGAGGAAAATAGTGAATGTAGTGTTTGAAATGACAAATAATGTTAATTTGCCACAGTAGTAAATGAGGTATGCGTCACGGTGGGGGGGGGGGGGGGGGGAAACAGTTTATATTTCAAAGTCAAGTCAGATTGTCATGTTCTGCTAATCATTTTAATCAGATCATCCATGATCAGGCAAAAACAAAATCTAGATAGCTTGGTTGTGCTGAGTTCCAGATGAACTGTTCAGAGGAGTAGAGCAAGACTCGTATGCCTCCCTTACTTTCTCCCTGGAGCAGCTTCCAGCTTAGCATAACCCACCAGCCCTTGCTCCCAGTTTTTCCAGCACCTGTCTTCCCTCCCTTCAGCTGATGTCCCAGCACAACATGGTTGCAAACCACCTGCTCTGTCCCCCCCCCCCAATCCCATGTATCTTGTTTCCTTTACCACCCTTGGTCACCTGTGGTCTTGGTTTTTCTCTGTAATCCCCAAAATAATTCTGCCTGACTCGAAACTGCTTCATTTTGTTCCATGAATGGAGTTAAACCATGTTTGACATGGGTCGTCCAAAATCATCTGTTCTGTGCAGAGAAAACTTTGTGTAGCTTTATTATTAATTGTGTCATTGAATATATCATTTGGTTCAAAAATGAGTGCTGAACTCTCTATAGAGAAATGCCATAGCCAAGGTTTGTTGTTCCCTCTATTCTGTTTAAGTAAGTGCAAGAAATTTAAAACCTCTAAACTGAATAAAATAAATGTTAACTCAAATGTTTTTCTATAAAAAATTAAATTATAGAAAGCATTTCTGCATTAAAAACCTGGCAATAAGCATCTATGCCCTTCTGAATAGTTCTGTTTTTAAGACCTTGTCTAAAATTTGGAAGCGAAGGGACAGCCAGCTCTCTCCTAAGGATGAAGTCTGTCACTATGAATCGTGCCTCTCTCATAGAACAGGAACTGCAACTTGGTGTGCTTGGGACAAATGCACTAGAAGAGTATGGCCTTTTGAAAATAGACAGTCCTGCAGGTGCCAAGCACTGCAAGGCTTCGTAGGATGATGCCAGTGCTTTGAATTGTACCCGGAAACCTACAGATGAAAAGCTTATCTCTTGAGTAGTGGGTCCCATGTATTAATGTGTGGGCTGTTCTGTGTTGATCCAAAAGCAGCTTCAGAAGGAGCCACTTTAGAGGATCCTAACAAGAAGGAGGCAAGAATGAATCCGAGTAGCTGGCAAAGGCTTGCTTAAAACACCATTGTGATGAAATTTCAGTGGTATCTGGTAGGATTGTGTATCACCCAAACATTTTCTGCTCTCTTGCAGACAATAGAATCTAACTGGCGATGTGGAAGGCACAACTTGCAAAGAATTCAGTGCCGCTCTGAGAATAGTAAAGGTGTTTACTGTCTACAATATGACGATGAGAAGATTATAAGCGGCCTAAGGGATAACTCCATTAAGGTAAAAGGGATTTCTTGACGTTAGCAGGGACAAGAGAGGTAGATCATTTTTCATCATTTTATCTATGCTATCCTATTGCAGAATCTACCTGTATCGCTCCAAAAAAATATGAAGCAGAGGACTAATAAAAAAAAATGAAATATTAAGCGTCCACCCCCACCCCCCGAACTGAGAGGGGTTTCAGTTAGTGGAGACATGGCAATAGAGAGAGATGTGTTATTTCTATTTAAACATCTTTTTATATGCCTATAACCTTACATTCAGGGTAATTATTCAGTTAAATGCCAGACTGTGGCACGGAGGCATCTGATTATATGTTTTTTTTAATCTTTGCTCAGGGGTTTGTTTGTTTTTTTGTTTGTGCCTTTCCAAAATTGCACAAATGGGGGGGAGGGGCAGAAAGTTTGTGTCCTGCCCTGGAAGAATAACTCCAAACTTTCTCATACCAACTCAGCATTTAAATAATTCCTTTATGTTTTGTTTTGTTTTGTTTTTGTTATATGGTAGATATGGGATAAAACCGGATTGGAATGTTTGAAAGTATTAACAGGACATACTGGCTCCGTTCTTTGTCTACAGTATGATGAAAGAGTAATTGTAACTGGATCGTCTGACTCTACTGTCAGGTGAGCATTTTATAGTCAAAAAATATGGCAGAAAGAGGAATGGAGTAAAGAAAATGCAGAACTGCCTTTCCATATTTAAGAAACACTTTAATATTTTATTTCAATTAATTTGGCTTCCTTCATTACTGTTGTAGGCACAAATGGATCTATCCTGCCCTATGCAAAACTGACTTGTGCCAAAGTCAATCATAAAAACGAAATTATACAAAGAATGGCTTTTCTGTTAAAACTGTTTCATTGACTATCTGGGCATGAAAATGGAAGTAATGTTGATGTACAAGAAGTTTGTTTCCAATGCAAGTAGCATCTGATTTCATAGATACATTTTGTGTAATTGTGTACATCGGGGTCCCCAACCCCCGGGCCCGGACCGGCACTGGTCTGTGGTGTGCCAGAAACCAGGCCGCCCAAACGAGCAAAGCCCCATCTGGATCCAGGCAGTGCACGAAGCCATAACACCCCCCCCCCTTCCATTCCATAGAAAAACTTATCTCCACGGAACCGGTCTCTGATATCCAAAAGGCTGGGGGCTGCTGGTGTACATCATTCAGTATTTAATCAGTAGTCATAGCACTCTGAGAATTGGTATAGCCTAAAAGACAAAAAACTCTCCACTAACTTTCCGCTTCATAAACACGTGACCCAAGTTTTCTTTCCTCAGAGTCTGGGATGTGAACACAGGCGAAGTCTTGAACACTTTAATTCATCATAATGAAGCAGTGCTTCACTTGCGGTTTAGTAATGGTTTAATGGTGACCTGTTCAAAGGACCGCTCTATTGCTGTTTGGGACATGGCTTCAGCAACTGACATCACTTTGCGCCGAGTATTAGTTGGCCATCGGGCTGCTGTTAATGTTGTGGACTTTGATGATAAATATATTGTATCTGCATCTGGAGATAGGACCATTAAAGTAAGTTGGCAATAACTTTCTAAAGCAGTGATGAATGTGTTTAGCACCCGTCTAACTTCTCTCAATTAATTTCTATAGCTATTTGTTCAATTACTTTTGCTTTTAAAATATTACCTAGATTTTTACATTCATTTTTATGGCTTGAGACTTCTATCATACTGTTTTCATAATGTCCTTGGAGGATACTTTGATTGGTATATAATATTTCCAATGTATTAAATAAGATACATTTGTATTGGTTAATTTGTTTGAGGAGTGTGGTGGCTCATTGGTTAGGACGCTGGGCTGACAATTGGCAGGCTCATATTCATGACCATGGGATGGAATGAGCTCCCATCACATCTCCAGCTCCTGCCAACCCAGCAGTTTGAAAACGGGTGACTGCGAGTAGATACATGAGAACCACTTTGGTGGGCAACTTAATGGGGACATGAAAGGAGCCCCCAACTGGGTGTCTCCTGGGCAACGGTGATGTCACTGTTCAATCCTTTCAATCCAGAAGCACTTCAGTGCTACCGACACAAATGTCATCGTCGTAGTTAATTTGTGATTATAATTTTTTTTAAAGAATAATATTCTGTTTTAGCCACAGTTCAGTTGGCTAAAGACCACTGGCAAATGAATCTTTCCAGACTATGGGTGGTATAATGTTGTGCAGTCAAGATTCATTGCTTGTCTTCTCCAAATGATAGTCCCTGAAAAGCTTGAAGATGAGGAGATGTCAGTGGGGTAAACTTCCGAAAGACAATAAATGCTTCACAATGTTACGCAAACATACTTCTGCTTGCACAGATTCCTATATCTTCCTCCATCACCAAATATGCTTTGAAAGTCTTCCAAACCAACAAAATATTGATTATGGTGGTGGAAAGAATGGGTGTGATGAAGAACATTAAGGTTCTGTTTTACCAGTAAGACAACATCTATGGGTGCAATAAATAATTAGGTCCAACCCAGAGTTGTCATATGAATGGATTTTAATGCTGATTGATATTTGGGAAGGTTTATTTAGCAGATTGCGGGCATATACTATGGGGAAGAATAGGAAAAAAACCTGCTATTCAAAAATACTCTTCCTCATTTAATGCAGGATATTGTCCGATGCTGTTGTGCAATTGACACTGTTTTATGTTAATATAACAAAAAATGCACTTGTGAGTTATATATACTAAAGAAAGTTTTCCAGCACTGAGAATTAGATTCACAGAATGAAAATTTCATCAGGATTCATGTTAAGCTCTCCAAAATTTTTGACCCAAGGCTTTTCATCCTTAAATGACAGAAAATCCAAATTGCCTCACTCTTTATTTTCCACACAGGTCTGGAGTACAAGCACATGTGAATTTGTTCGCACTCTTAATGGGCACAAAAGGGGTATTGCCTGCCTCCAGTATAGGGATCGGCTTGTTGTGAGTGGATCATCAGACAATACCATTAGGTAGGTAGTAAAATTTCTTTTATTTGGACAATATAAGTGGGACATGTTCTGATGCATAAGAGCAGCCTTAGTTTTGTACATGCTAAATATCTGAGAGTTGGGGAAAAAGCCATGTGGAAAGTAGGGAAAAATAAAAGAGAAAATAGCAATATTTTTAGAGAAGTGTAGATGGTACCCAGTTCATTCTTTGTTGATAGGACTTCTGACAATAGGACAGAGAAATTCCCCCTGTCTCATGACACTCCAACATATCCCTCGCGGCTATTTACCTCAGATATCTGGAGACAAATAAGGATCAGATTTGTGGGTCTGCACAATTGGAGTGGGAGGAGATTTTGAAGAGCAGATTTATCTTTGTGTGATATTGGATTTCAGACATTTTATAGAGTTATGCCAATACTGAATTCAGATCATCTATATACAATAAATGCAACTTCTTATGTTACATTTCAGTGTTTCCCAAATTTTCCAATTCTTCTAAGTAGAAAAAAAAATGAAGAAAAGTCTTGAGAAATGGAAAAGGCTGTTCTCCAGGTTTTTTGGGGGGAGGGGGTGGAGTTAACCATAATTCCTTAATATTTCTAAGCCCAATTCCTCCAGTTGCTCTTTACTCACTTCCAGGATAATTCCCACATGCTTCCCTAGATGTCCTCCCTTATGCTATTATAAGTCCTTGGCCGTCTTATTCAAAACTCTTAGGTGATCTTATTGGTTTGTCTGCAGAGAAGGGAAGCTTGGTGGAAAGGATGTGCAAAAACAATGCACTCGAAACAAGCCAATATGTTGATACCGAAGCAACTTAGTTGATTAAATACTAAAACATAGAAGTAAAAAATGTAGCTTTTCAGAATAAGTTGATGCCTACCAAATTAATCAATTGATTCAGATATTATGCTATGTTTGAATAAGTGAAGGGAAAAGCTGGGATTAGATTGAATTGAATTTGTCCACTGCAGGGTTTTGTTTTGTTTTTCCCAGACTTTTAGTATAAGTGGGCCGTTGTGAACTACATTTGCTGTTTGCCGGTAGCTTTTTCATCTTGATTAAGTGGCAGTTAGCCTTTTAACTGTAGCTGTAGCGAGTGAACTCTTCTCTACAAGAGATAGATAAACACTTCATATATGTCCACTCTATTTTTTAAAACAAATTGTATTGTGGTTTTTTTTCCCTCCCCAGACTTTGGGATATTGAATGTGGAGCGTGTTTAAGAGTGCTAGAAGGACATGAAGAGTTGGTTAGATGTATACGATTTGATAACAAAAGGATTGTAAGTGGAGCCTATGATGGGTATGTGTTTCAAAGCTTTTTCCTAGGCTGCTGTTTTGTTTTTTGTTTGCGACTGTATCTGTGTAAGAAAGTCGCCTTATAAAATTTTCTTTTGATTTTGTAGCAAAATCAAAGTTTGGGACCTGCAAGCTGCTCTTGATCCTCGAGCTCCAGCAAGTACTCTGTGCTTACGTACATTGGTGGTACGTAGATTTTGATAAAACCCTTCATTTACAGTTATATAACAATAGTGTGTATTTATGTACTAGATGTTATAAAAGTACTAGATAGAAGTGGAAATTCTGAGTCTTTTCTTTTGAAACCGCTGTGGTCAGAGCCTGAGAGTTGTACACTTGGGGGGGGGGGGCTGTTGGGGATTAGGATATCCCGATATCCATGCCTATGAACTTAATGTCCTAAGATGTTATTGTTATGGAACGTTACTCCAGGCATTCTGTCTTCCAAACCGTATCCTTTTCTTAAGGAAATGTACTTTTATGTCATCTGCTCCTTATATACACTTTTTCTGTGAAGTAAAAACTATTACATTGCAGCAAATATGATTGTTCCCCCCCCCCCAAAAAAAGTAAACTTTGAGCTACTCCCAAAAGTAATGTTTAACTGCCTCACACTTCCCTTCGACCGGTTAGGGCCCACAGAGTTGGCCTCCTCCAGGTCCCGTCGGCCAAGCAATGCCGGCTGGCGGGCCCTAGGGGGAGAGCCTTCTCTGTGGCTGGCCCCGCGCTCTGGAACCAACTTCCCCCAGAGACCCGAACTATCCCCACTCTGCTGGCCTTCCGAAAAGCCGTTAAGACATGGCTTTTCCTGCAGGCTGGGGGTAGAACTTAATCCACTCGAGCTCACCCCCAAGTATGTATGGTTGCTGAATGGTTGTTGGATGATTTTAATATTGTGTTTTTAATTTTTATATTGTTTTTAAGTAATATTTATAAATTGGTTATTCTTGTATTTTTTCTGTTGTACGCCGCCCTGAGTCCTTCGGGAGTTGGGCGGCATATAAGAAAACCAAAATAAATAAATAAATAAATAAACTTGAGTATCTGCCCTATTAACTATAAACCACTGCATGTTTCAGGAACATTCTGGACGTGTGTTTAGACTCCAATTTGATGAATTTCAAATTATTAGTAGTTCCCACGATGACACCATTTTGATTTGGGATTTTTTAAATGTGCCTCCCAATGCACAAAATGAGACCCGCTCTCCATCCAGAACGTACACCTACATCTCCAGATAACACACTGCAGTTGACAGTTCTCCAAGGTAAGCATTTATCTTGCTCTTTCTTTTGCCACAGTTTCCATTTTTGATTATGGCCCTTGCGCTCCCAAAGAATGGTCATTGATATTTATGAACTCACTTCTCAAAAAAGAAAAGAAAAAAAATTGATGTGAACTGTTCTATTATTGTAAAAGCAATAATTGGCAAATCTTAATATATATGCATATATTTTGAAATAGGATGTTCCAGGTTTGTACCATGGTGTCTTATCTCAATTTACCAGCATCAAAATATTTCTGAAGGAAGGCCTTCAAGGGATGCCATTTTACATGAACCAAAGTGAAGCAAATCGATACACCCCAGATATTTTAGGAGTACTATTCCTAGCAGATTAGATTAATGTAAACAATAATCAGGCATTGTAGAAGTGGTGATCCAGTACATCTTATTATCTACTTAGACCCTAATTAATTTTGAAGGATTATAATGTTTTTGTACGTCTAAGCCAGGGGTGTCAATCTCAATTTCATTGAGGGCCACATCAGGGTTGTGTTTGACCTCGGGGGGGGCAGGGTGGTCAGGGTAGGCATGGTCAGCTTGACATTACTCATGTTGGGGGCGCCTGTGGAGGCCTGAGCGCTCTGCCAGCTCCGTTTGCGGCTGCCTCCTGCAACCCTCTGCCAGTGAAAACAGAGCTCGGGAGGGCCACACACAGACCTCCCATGCTCCATTTTCACTGGCAGAGGTACCGTGGGCCAATCCTTTGCTGTTTCCAGGGCAGCTCCACAGGTCAGATCTTAGCACCCCACGGGCCAGATCCAGGCTCCGGGCCTTGAGTTTGACATTCGTGGTCTAAACATATATAGAGTGCAAACATCCAAATGAATACTAGATGGCAGCAAAGAGTTGACGTTTTCCACCATCTGGTGATTTTTGCAGCCCAGATAGATCAGACCTAAGACAATCTAATGCTTTAAATCTTTAATCACAATTAAATTGTTCATAAAATCTGTTATTATTATTATTATGGAAATGGCAAGAGTATTGACTGGATGTAAGAATTCAAATTCTTTTAATTGAAGAGATGTTCAGAAGAGTGAATAAGTTTCAATTGTCTTATTACTCTTCCTCTGTTCCAGCTACTTCACTCTTTGCTATTGCCTTCATTGTCAGAAGGATGCACTGATATCATACCATTATTCCTAAACCAGGCATTATAAACTTGTAAAATAACACATCATATAAAATAACAATAAATAGTACTGTACTAATGATCAAGGGACAGTTCCTTGTGCTTCTGCATGAGTGAAGAAGATACTTAAGGTGAAAACCTCTTAGCAGGCTAATAAATAGCAATAGCACTTAGCACTTAGACTTATATACCGCTTCATAGTGCTTTACAGCCCTCTCTAAGCGGTTTACAGAGTTCAGCATATTGCCGCCAACAATCTGGGTCCTCATTTTACCGACCTCAGAAGGATGGAAGGCTGAGTCAACCTTGAGCCGGTGAGATTTGAACAGCTGAACTGCTGAACTAGCAGTAGCCTGCAGTGCTACATTTAACCACTGCGCCACCTCGGCTCAAAGAAACTAATTGTTTTGGCAGTGCTCTGGCTTGATGTGGGCAGGGCTGACTTTCCTGCTCCATGCTCAGAAATTGAGCATCTTGGTAGAGAAAATAATTCTTTATTTGTATGGAACTCTTATGTCTCCAATTACCTGTTAGGCGTAACACGACCCTGGTATGATCAAACATACATCGATGTTGATCTTATTTTCCCAACTCTATAAACAGTAACATTCTTGCTAGGCACTTTATTTTGTTTGATCCAAGTCTTTTTGTGTTGGACCTGGCATCCTACAGCAGCTAACAAATTTCAATCAAAATTTAAGGGAATCAAACAATCTTATTGGTTATAAGTGGACAGAATAGCAGAGTAAGCCAACTTGAATTTAAAATCATTGTCTTTAAATGGTGGTAAGTATCTCCAGTGGGTGCATCAAAGAGACCTCTAGTGCAGGTGGTCCTTATGACTCCATTCAACTACAGAAGCTGATGACCTCTGTCCTTCATTGTTATTAGATCTCTTGTTCATAGTCTTCTATCTCCCAATAAGACATAATTGTTTTAACTTAATTTTAAACCAGTGATTTTCTTTCTTTTTTTCTTTTTTGTAGGATTCCACAGTCTTTGAACTACTGGACATTTGGCTATCACACATCTGAAGGCAATAGCCACAGCTAAAGTTGGAAGTGGTTTTAGGTGCTGTGGAGAAGTAAAGCGGCACAATTCTTTATCTCAATGTAACTTTTTCCAGTCCTCCTCCACTCGGTGGTCTCTTCAGGAATTGACTAGGAATTCACTGAGTTTGGCCTCTCCCTCACCACAGTGCAAGATCCAAAGCTTCATGAGTAAATTGCCCATATACACTGAACTTACAGCTTGTTTTTCCAGGAGTAAATCAGATGTCAAGGATGGACTTGACCTAATTTATATTTGCTTTGCACTTTTTGTCTGACTCTGAAAGAAGAAAAACATTCTCAGTGAAACGTGGGTGCCAAACGCATAACCCAGAATGTACAGAGCTTTGCTTTCAAAATCGCCTCATCCCGCAGCTTTTACATTTCACGATTAATGCGGATCCTGCTGTGTTTGCTCAGAGTCTCAGTTGGACTGGTAGAAATACTTTGGAATGGTTCAGCAACCTTTTGGACAATAATTTTACTTACTTCTGCACCTGTAATTTGCTTTAATTTAAAGATTGTAAATTGGGCTAGATTATCAAAACTAGATGTACAGCATTGTCTTTTCTTTAAATTGTACTCTGTGCTACAACTGTCTTTTCTCTTCCTCCTAATGTTTGGTATAGTCAGATCCTTCCTGTGTGCTTGCCTCATTCTTTCCGATACTGTACCTGTATAAGCATGTAGATATAATGTACATAAAACGTTGTAACCTCCAAGGGCTGGAAGTCGGGGCCTTCTGATGCTGTATACAGATGCCAAGGGAGGTGCTTTTAAGTACCCAGGCATTCTTACTTCTGGCGCCATATGGAGTTGGGATGTATTAGAAACATTTTTCTGTGAAAGGGAGAGCATTGGCATTCATTAGGATTTCCTTCTTCCTTTTTAATTGGGAGGACATATCTTAATGTTAACTTCTAAACATAAGAAGCATTTTTTTTTATTTTTTAGAAAAAGTTAAAAATTTCTTTCACTATTCCACAATGCAATATTTGCAAATCATCTTGAAACCACTGTCTAAAGTTGAAGAGACATCAACCCTTTAAATATCTGTTGAAATTGTCCGTGATTTCCAGGCCAGTATGCTGAATTGGAAGACGAATTGCTATTCCACTGAGACCTTAGAGAAGATGATTGGTGCACCTTACCATTTATTTGGAGTAACCTAGCAGTAAATGGCACCGTGGATTTCTTTTTTTTCTAAGTATGACTGGCCATGGCTATTGATTCAGTATCTCCCAATTACAAAAACATAACTCATTCGGAATTATTGTCTCCCATGTTTTTAAATTATTGCTCAGCAACATTGTTCAATAGCTTCTCTTAATGTTCTTTAGAAGATATTAATAAATAAAAATACTGGTTGGTCCAGGAGCAAATGTTGGCATGGATGTGGGTGATATCATGTGGTATTCTGTCTGCTTTCCTTTTGCTGCCACTGCTGATCCCCTCCCTCTCTTATTTCTCCCCCGTCCTTTTTTTCTTCTTCTTCTTCTTCTTCTTTTTTTGGTTGAGGGGTCAAGGAATGTTAATAACCAATATAAATGACCAATGAATGAATTTTGCTTATTTAGTGGAACAGCTTATGGTTGGCTATTTCACTTGCACACCACCAAGTTTGTCTGTCGAATAAAAAAAACGAAAGCACATGCCGGATGTGAGAAAGGTACAACTTGAGCTGCTTCTGGTTTCCAGCCTTCACCTCCCAGTCAACACTGTTGAGCTTCTAAGTTCTTCTTCCGAACACGGAGGAAAAAAAGATACATTACATGGATCTGATCCAATCTGCAAAATGCTTAAGAGGACACTTTCCCATATCGGATGTCGAGATGGGCCAGTTTTACAGAAACGGTTTTGCCCCTTCCCCCCACCCCCCCCATCCCCATGTCACCTAATAGCTGCAACATGAAAGACTTGATACTGCAGCGCTGAAAACAAAAAGGTATTTTACGGACAACCATCCATTTTTAATGCATGTGTAAGATGAAATTCATGTTTTTCCATGGGAAATGATGGTATTTGAAGATGCAGCCTAAACTACTTTTGATTGTGCTTGGTGTAACGTAGCCGTGGAATTTGTAACTGACACCCGAGGAGTTTGACTCCTGGGATGAATGATAGTACCGGCTGTACTCTGGACTTCGTTTTGCTAATCATTACTGAACAGCTGTATGTTACTGCTAGATTAATGTTTCAAAGCACTGGGATAGTCTTATTCTAACTTGTAATTATGTTTGCCAGTTACCTGTTTGGAAAGTTTGTGTATGAACAGCTTATTGGACAACTGTTGAAATGTACAGATATTGTTCATGATATAAGGCTTTGTACTGTGGAATGTGCTTAATAAAAAAACCCTCTAAATTTATATCTTTCTATACATGTAACCTATGCTATTCAACACATTTGTAAAGGACTTAGATAAGAGGTTTCCAAACACAGCTATCAAATTTACAAATGACGTATAGTTTGGGGAACAGCAAATACTCACACGGGAAAAAACTGGACGTCTTGGTAATCCCCAAATTGAACACAAGCCAACAGTGTAAATGAAGCAAAAAAAAAAAATCCTAAGCAATCTTAGACTGCATCAAGAAAAAAAAAAATTCCCCTTCATTGATTAGACCATATCTAGAATATAGGGTTTCCAGTTCTGGGCACTGAGATTTAGGGAGGAGATTGACAAACTCAAGCATGTCCAGGGAAAAACAATAATAAAAAGCTTACAAGGAAAAACCTGTGAGAAGTGATTGGGTGCATTAAGGATGTTTAGCCTGGAGAAGACTCTAGGGGGAGGCATGGCAGCTATCTTCAAGTACAGGGGTACCTTGGTGCTCAACTGCTTTGAAACATTGAATTTTGTACTAGATGCATTTCGATGGGAGATTTTTGTCCTGGTCCTCATCTTTCGGTACTCATTGGGCCTCCCAGAACCAATTAACAATGAGTACTGAGGTACTATTGTATCTGAAGGGCTACTATGTAGAATTCTGGGCAGAATTGTTTCAGAATCAATTAAAAATTGTTTTAAATTAGTTTTGGTAGGACAACAAAAAATTCTAACAGCTGTTCAACAAAGGCTGGATCGCTATTTGTCAGTGGATAGCACTGGAGAGCGGGATGAACTGAGTGATATCTGGTCCCTTCTGATCTTTACCTTCTATAGTTAATATGATTCTGCTAAATTTGCTCGTTATCAAATTTTGATAAGAATTGAGCGGTGTGGCATATTTAATGCAACATATCAATCACAGGGCTATTCCCAGCTCTTGCGTTCCCTGCAGAAGCATATGGAAGCCTCTCCTGAGGGGCTGTGGGACTTGTAAGGCAGAATTGGTTTGTGGGTGGATGCAATAAGAAAGGGGAATTGGAGAAAACCAGGCAATAAGCTCTGTTGAAACAAGAAATCAAGAACTTTGTTAAGCAGGTTGCGCTGAAACAAAAATAAAAGACTGAATTCAGATCAGCATCAGATGGCAACCAGCTGTTATGTGAAAGGCATGTAATTTAAATATGACATCATGTTCCAGCTAGACCCTGGTGGAGAGCTAGTGGCTCTGCAATATTGCTGAACCACAATGTTTGGCCTCAATGTTTGGTCATACTGGATACAAGTTACATATGAGTTGATCTGAGGGTGTCCCAGATTCCCTCCAACATCTGGGAGCACTTTTACTAAGCAACTAGAGGGTGGTTGTAGGATTGGATTGAAATCTCCACTCATTCCATCATTTAACCTATTGGATGTGTAGGTTATTGTCAATTATTGTCAACGAAACAGAACACCGATCTTGACTAAACACTCTGCTCTCTGTTCTATTTAAGGTAAATGTTACTTACTCAGCTCTTTCTATTCTATTTAAGAGTAAAGGTTAAACTAGCACAATATCACGCGCTCACCTATACGCTTGACATGATCTGTCTGTATATTAACCAATTATCGCATTGTTACTAGTTAGCTATCTTTGGGGTAAACCAATCATTGTAATTGTGTGCACAAGAAGATCACTATAAGAATAAACACAGCTGACCGAGAGGAGAGACTTCTTCGCTCGGGAAGCTTTGCTCAAGAATCATGTCTACGTGTCCATGATTACTACAGGATGATCATGGATTTTAGCATCTGGGCATGAAGGAGAACAATACATCAATTTTCTCCAGAGCATACATTATAAATATCTTCTCCTAACCCTTGAACACCACTTTTCAGAGTGACACCTGGTCATTTTACAAAACCCTTGTCTGCATTTCCTTCAATGAACGATGCCATGAACAGAATTATACAGAGTATGCCAAATGATCACCCCTTACCCTTGTGCAAAATAATTAACAGTATTGGCAATTTCATTTTTAAAATATTGATGGCAAACAAAGACAGTGAAGTATCCTTACATGATTATTGGTGGGGAGCGGGGTCAGGCAGAGATGGGTTGCTCCGGGTTCGGACTGGTTCTATAGAACCGGTAGTGGGAATTCCACCCCCCACTCCCCCGCTCGCTGAACCGAGAGTAATTAGCCACGCTACAGCGCCACCATTTTGTTTTTTGCCTCTGTGCATGCGCAGAAGCTTCTTTTTCATGGCCACGCGGCACGCAATGTGCTCGTGCCTACGCAGGAGGAAGCAAACAGGCAGCAAGGTAAGTTAGAACCTACCCTGGGGTCAGGGGTGATAAATGGAGCAAAATAAAAGAGGTCTAAATAAAACAGTTTATGTGGATAAACAGCTTTCTTTTAGTTTTCATTACTCCCAGCAACCCCATCCTCTTTCTCCATCGATGACAAATCAGCAGCCCTGAAAATAACTTTCCATTTCAATCCGCCTATGCCAGAACTCCTGCTGCTTGGCTGTTTCTTGGGGTGTTTCCCCTCCATCTGCATAAACAGAAATGGGCTAGCTTTGCACCTCAGGAATGAGAAGATAAAAAAAGGAGATTATTTATTTTTCCACCAAAGTTAGAAATATGTTAGAGAGGTTGCAAAAGTGTTTTGTTTCAGGAAATTTCATCATGTCTCCAGGAAAAAAAAAACCCACCATAATTGGCCTCAGATTTACTAATAACCTTTTTTTTTCATTCTTGTAATTTGAGGAGTTGTAGGTCATCGCGAGGTGACTGTAGTTAAGGATAGTTTAGTTCCTCTGTGAATACCTAGTTTCTGCAGCAGTTGCCCCCTCCTCAGATCTTTTTTTTTTTAAGCATTCGCCTGGTGCTCTAATAGCCAGTATTTTTGGCATAAAGCTTGCATACCTTTAGCATATGGAAATATTTTTAAGAACACATACCAGGCTTTGAGTCTTTAAAAGTGAAATGTTCCAACAAATTAACAAATGTGTATATAGCATTCTTTTTTTTAAATATTCAGACTCCCTCCCCCCCCCCCCCCACACACACACCAGCATAAAATAATTAAATAAAATATTGCTGATGTGTGAAACCATGTTGCAAAATCGAATGAATGCAGGAACGTCAAGTTCAAAGCTAAATTTGGGTTCTCTTGGATTGAGGGTCCATTCAGCCTAAGTTTCTGTTTCTAATCGTAGTCAACAAAGCTGGGTATCATGTTAGTTTTCTTCTGCGATTCCAATATACTCTTCTTTCTAACTAGCAGATATATATATATATATATATATATATATATATATATATATATATATATATATATATATGTATGTATGTATGTATGTATGTATGTATGTATGTATGTATGTATGTATGTATGTATGTATGTATGTGTGTATATATATATATATATATGAACAATCCAGAGAGTAAATTTCCCATGACTGCTATAGTACCACAGTGGCTATAACTTAGAATAGAATTCTTTATTGGCCAAGTGTGATTTGACACACAAGGAATTTGTCTCCGGTGCATAAGCTCTAAGTGTACATACAACAATAGCAATATATAATTATCATAGTCATTGTAAAAATACATTCATCATAAAACATTAGATACAACACTTAAGTAAGGTGACCAGATTTTATTTTTTGTAAAGCGGGACACCATTGACGGGGGGGGTTCTAGGGGAGCAAGACGGGAGGGGTCCGTCTCTCTTATCCTGCAGCTTTGTGCACCCCCCCCCAAACACCCCCCCTTCATCGCAGTCAGGGGTGGGTTCCTACCGGCGCAGGTTTACCTGTTCGTCGACGCAGAGCTGAAGAAGCTGGTGGTGTTCGTGGTGCGGGGCTTCCCCCGCCCGCTTTCCCTGGCCGCCGGGACGCCACTATTTGCGTTCTTTTGCCCTCTGCGCATGCGCAAAGCGTTCTGCTTGCAGAGGGCAAAAGAACGCAAATGGCGGCGTCCCGGCGGCCGGGGGAAGCGGGCGGGGGAAGCCCCGCGCCGCGAACGCCACCAGCTTCTTCGGCTCTGCGGCGACGAACAGGCAAGACCGCCGCTGCTGCTCTCACTGCCCTCCCTCCCCGCCTGGCAGGAGGAGGCAGGCGAGGCAGGAGGCAGAGGGGTGTGCAGGGCAAATTCAAATTTAAAAAGCAGGACTTTTTTGAAACGCCGCAGGACGCGGGACAAATTATTAAAAAGCGGGACTGTCCCGCCAAAAGCGGGAAGTCTGGTCACCTTACACTTAAGTGATAGTCATGGACACTAAACTTCTGATGAAACCCAGCAAAAGGGCTCTTTGAAATGCTGTTTGCTCCTAAGCGTCTTTCTTTCCCAGTGCATAAAATAAACAATAAATCTCCAGTACAGGTGGTCCTCGACTTAACAACCACAATTGAGCCCAAAATTTATGTTGCGAAGTGAGAAATTTGTTAAGTGAGTTTTGACCCATTTTACTACTTTTCTTGCCGCATTTGTTAAGTGAATCACTGTACTTGCAAAATTAATAACACGGTTGTTAAGTGAATCTGGCTTCCCCATGGACTTTGCTTGTTAGAAGGTTGCAAAAGGGGATTGCATGATCCTAGGGCATGGCAACGGTCATAAATGTGAATCAGTTGCCAAGCATCCAGATTTTGATCACATGACCATGTTGGTGTTGCAATGGTCATAAGTGTGAAAAATGGTCATAAATCACTTTTTTCAGTGTGATCGTAACTTTGAACGGTCACTAAATGAACTGTTGTAAGTCAAGGACTACCTGTACTATATTATTTTACCCTCTTTCCATGCACCTGGAGTAGAAAGGCTTCACCTTCATCTCCCAAATAATCCATAGGTAATATGGACCTAAAAGTCTTCAAATAATTGCACTGAAACAAAAACACTCTAACCATTTAAGTGGAGAATTAAAACACACACATACACACACACACACCTGAAAAAGTGCCATTTAAAAGTTAAGGGATATAATTCCATAATCTTTTTGAAGTTTTAATTTATATATTGTTCAGTTGTGTTAAAGATACCATCTTGGCCATTTTTCATAGGTCAACTAATTTTTCCTAGCCTTAATGATTAACCAACTAGCTGTTCAGTCCAGTTAAACACTACAAAAGACCTTCTGTGTGTAACGTTTAAAAAAGCTCTTACGATAATCATGTTTGCTTGTTCAGAACCATTGCTTTACTCTGCCTCGTGCTCCTCAATCATGAACACATTCATTTCAGATTGTCCAAAGAGTCCCAGCTACACAATGAAGGAGATACCAACAGACTCAAGGAAACTCTAACATTTACAAATATTTCTTGGCTAAAGCTCATAGAAATGGAAAACACGGCCAGAAACCTGTACTAAATACTAATGTATATGGAATAAAAGTCTGGATGTCCTGAAACCCCTCTCTCAAAAGCCTTCCAGCATTTCATGTTTCTGGTTTTATCTCCTATTTTGGAGTATCAACTTGGTCATTTCTGCTTTCACCACCTACCTTCCAGGAATTGTCTTATCTGGTGTCCATCCCTTAGCCTTGGAGAGCGAGATAGAGCACATTCACATACACCCTATGCTGCTGTTGTAAGGAATATCCTTCTGGGTTCATTTCCAAGTGGGGAAAAAGACACTGGATTCATTGGAGATTGCTTGGAAAGAAGGTTTTAATATGGTGGACAGGAGCACTTGGCATAAGCCCCTGTACAGAAAAGGTAGATTACATGCTTCCAGATGTGGGTGAAGAGAAAAGAGGAAGAAAGATGCTGAGTCCCTTGGTTTTATACTCTCTCTTGGGCCCCTCCCTGTTTCCTGTTCCTGTATAGAAATGTATCCCATTGGCTCCCAGACCCCCCAGGGGCATGCTGGGGCAACTCTTGTGGGCTGTCCTAAGTCCCAGGCTTGGCTGAATGAAAGGGCCTTGGGCAAATCCTATTGTGGTTCTGTTATGCAGACGACTTCCAGGCTAGGTGAGAGGAATGTGTGAGCTGGGCCCAGTTCTTAATGGCCCATTGGCAAAGGGTGGGGGTTTCCAAGAGGAGTCTTTTGTCCGCTCAAAAGCATGTTTCCAGAGATATTCCACAGAATATATTCTGCCTTTTAATATTTCCTAGGATATTTCATTTTTCTAGGAGAGGGGTGGATGCTAACTTCCTACACTGCCTTTCTGTTTATTAAAAGATCAAAATGCAGAATCGGAAATGATGCATCTTGGCCATCTAACATAAAAGTGTAAACTCCTAGAAGACAATTCAGTTCTTTCTTCTCCCTTTGGCAGATAAACAGATCTCAAAGTGGTTTTGTATTGCTTTTACGTTTTGCTCTAAATCTAAAAGTGGTTTGTATTTATGGCTTATTCCCAATTGTTTCAGATAATTCAATAACACATCTCTTTGCTCTTGCCAAGCTTTTTTTTTCTGTTTGATGCTAGAGAGATAAAGAAATCTCTCATGACTTGTTTTACTAGCCTCCCATACTCTAGCTAAGAGGTTCCAGAAATAAAATTAGTCCAGAAGAAACCATTCAATTTCTGAGGATAATTCAGTTTGATATCCTCTTGTAGTACTAACTGTTCATTAAGTCTCCACCTACTTGATCAAGGAATTCCTGTTTAGCCTTACCAATATTGGGTTATGATTTGCCCATGTTTAAACTGCATCTATGAATAAAGATACTTTGCAATTATGACCTGTGGCTGTCTTCTTTGTGTTGTTGCAGAATTTATTCTACAACTTCCCTGAATTTCCAAAATTTTGTCTTTGTTTATCAAGTTTCTAAATCTTAAGTAGGTTTACTACCGAGGGTGAGTCAAAAAGTAATGCCATTTTCTTTAGGACAGGTATAATTACCAACACAGGAACATTTAGCATACATCAAAATGAAGCTGGTCCTCTGTGGATCACATCCCTACTTCTCAACATAGTCACCGTTTCTCTCAATAGCAATGTTCCTCCTTCGAATGAGAGCATGTATCCCTGTCTCGTAAAATTTTGTTGACTGTTCTTTCAGCCACTTCTTCACTGCAGTTTTCACTTCCTCGTCACTGGAATAATGTTTGCCTCTCAAACCCTCTTCTTCGGCCCCATGAAAGAGGGTTTGAGAGGCAAACATTATTCCAGTGACGAAGAAGTGAAAACTGCAGTGAAGAAGTGGCTCAAAGAACAGTCAACAAAATTTTACAAGGCAGAGAGAAACGGTGACTATGTTGAGAAATAGGGATGTGATCCACAGAGGACCAGCTTCATTTTGATATATGCTACATGTTCCTGTGTTGGTAATTATACTTGTCCTAAAGAAAATGGCATTACATTTTGACTCACCCTTGTATATTTCTTTCTAGTTCTTCTTAACTGATATAGTCAGGTATATCTTTGGACTTCACTTTTTTTTTTTTTTGCATTCTTGAGTTTAAGGCTGAACTTAAACTTTGGAATAAACATTCTTATGTAACAATGCCTACTAGGAAAATCAGCAAAGTGGATACTTTCCTGTATGCAAAATAATAAGAGAATGGATTTGTATACAGGGCAGGGCAGGGCAGGAATACATTTTTATCCTTGGGCACTGAGTAAGATCCCAAATGCCCCATAAACTAGGAGGGGTTCATGTGTATGTTGGTCCAGTTTGTGGAGGATGATGCCATTGCACTGTGCTCTCTGGGCAAGGGGACGTAATTCAGTCATATGTCATGTACATAAATATATTTGATACAGTGGCTCCTGGTGTCTGCCTGGACAAGTCCCTGTAGTTTTCTTGGTAACATTTTCAGTGGTTTGCCATTGCTTGTTTCCTAGGCTTAGAGACTGGGCCAAATTCACCTTGTCGGCTTCGTACCTGTAGCAGGACTAGAACTCATGATCTTCTGTTTTCTAGCCTCATGCCTTTCACAATTTGGTTCTATACTTGCAGATAAATCTGGATGCAACTCCCTGGTAAGAAGAGAAAAGCTAAATGTAAAAGTTGTGCCTTTCATTGTGGAAGAGTTAAAAAGCCAGGCCGATAAAGAGATTTCATTGCCAACAACATTCATATTAAGTCAAAGGAAGGAAGCTGAGCAGATTGATAAATGACCCCTGCTTAGTTACCAGCTGTGGCTTTGTAGTTTGCAAGTTCTACAGGTAGGTGAGATTCCAGCTGATGTGAGCACCAGATGGGCAAGAAGCAGCAGGCAAAAATAACCCAGTTCCTTAGTTCAGGTTACAGACAAAGGCATGAAAGCCTCACCCTAGAATACATAAATTATGGTCTATCAAGGAGACTAAAGCAATCATGACAAGGGAGGGGTCAAATGAGTAAGGCAGCAAAGAAGGAAAAGCAAACATTGTGAGTAATTGCCCAGACAGAAGGCCATGTCTGACCACATAAGATGATAGCACTGCTCACTGCCTTAGTCTGGGCTCCGTCTACGTGATAAATCAAATGGATTTTTTCCCCTGGTTGATTAAACAGTTTCTCCTCAGTAGTTGGATTTAATATTTCCTGAATCTGTAATGACCTCGCAGCCTCAGATGCTTTTCCAGAACTATGCTAATGGTGGATAAAATATCACAAGATAAACTTGGAAAAACGAAGATACCTACAAGAAGCTAGCCTTGGAGGCATTTCTTGGCTTTCTCCTGTTTCTTTAACCCTTTCTGAAATCACCTGCCTTCCTCTTTTTGATAATTCACCTGCCCAATCACTTTCTGTCCTCTTTCTTGCTTTCATGCTTGTTCCTCTCAGTTGGATATCTTATCTATTTTAGCAGGATTTTCAGTTCAAGGAAGGAGTTTGTAATATCCTCCAGGCAAAGATGACAATCTGAGATTTTAGATCTAGGAAAGACGTGTCAGCCAGAGGTTGCCGATGATCACCGCAACAGATCTTCCCATCCCAAAGTGTCAGAGCCAATTTCAAGTCACGGTCGTTTTCAAGATCATTTTGTTAAATGTTTATTGTGCAAATATGTTCCCTTCCCACATAAATATTGCAAGTTTTACAACGGAAGCTATACTGGAATTGCTGAATTTTGGAAAGCAGGAGAGGAAATATTTCATGGGTGGGAGACGGACGGAAGACCTCAGTATTGAGATGCTAACAATGGTGTATATTGAATCATGAGAAAGAAAGCTTGAAATATTGTTTGATCAAAAGTCACCCAAAGTTCTGGGTTTTCAATATTCTACTGTGATCTGTATGTCTTCATACTTAATTATGGCCACTTGTTTACTTTTTCTTCTTAGGCAAGGTGCTTGTGTTGGTTATTCTAGGAAAATTCAAATATTCTTGGAAGCTCTATTCTCATTTCAATCTGGATCCAGGTCTGACTCTGGAACAGAGAAGAAGACAGGGAAGTATGACTCTTTTGATCCTCTTAGACTTTTCAACAGCTTTTGGTGCCTTTGATAAATTATGATGTCTTTCTGGGCAGGCTGTCCCAGTTCGGAGCTTGGATTATTTCTTTGAAGTGGTTTCCCTGTTTCGCTCTCTTTTTACTAGCCATGCCCATATGGTTGTGTTGGGGAAATATTGCTTCACTCCAGGCAATTGTATTTCAAGATCCTACAGCTCTCTTTCCTGTGTCATTTAGCATCTGGATTAGAGCACTGCATTGGATGAGATTATCCAGCAATTTGGAAAAAGATAGATGATTCCCAGAGCTATCTTTTTGCACTGAATCTAGTAGATACAACAGATACTCTCCAAATCAGTGTGTGGATGCAGGAATAGACAGACTGAATGGCAAACAATAAATTGACTCTCAGTCCAAAGAAGGTATGGATAATCTTTTTGGGACAGATTGAACATGTACTATTTAATGCTTGGGGGACTAGGTAGCATAAAAAAATCAGATTAGTATTTGGAAGTACTCATTGATCTAACATCAGATTGCCTTTTTATAAGTTTGGGCTCACAACCCAATAGCAGATACTGCCTTGCATCTAAGTCCTAATAATTACTAGTAGTGCCTTTTAAATATTGATGTTCACATCACCTTGAAGAGAAGCAGAGTTTTTAAAAGACATATCCCTGGCCATATATCTTACCTCTTTTTCTTAAAGCCAGACTATAACACCCTTAGCCCTAGTAATAGCCCTTTCGGTAGTAGTAATAGCCCTAGTAATAGCCCTCTCTAAAGTTAGAATAGGGATAAAAGCAGTGGAAATTTTATGATGAGAAAGAAGGTATTCATAGTGATGCATAACCCAACTGAACCCTTTTAAAGTTTGATCATTGAGAGTTAACATATCCTGTGGCAATTATCACATCCGTAAATATTTGTTCATTTAATTTTTCTTCATTTGGTTGGGGTTTCCTACCACAATTTTCCTGTGTGCTTATTTCACACAGGAAAATCATAATCTATGCAACTTTCTCCCACACTGATTCCCTATAGGTAAGTCAGACTACAACTTTTCATAACGTATCTGCAAAGCATCAAAGTAGGGAAGGCTATCGTAAACAGTTCTTCTTGAATTTAGCTCAAGAATATGGGTTGTATGGTTGTAACTTGGGAGTCTTCAATAAAATAGTGGAACCTTCCCATCCCTGGCCTTGATATTTCACCTCCCTGGAGAGAAGTTCAGTATGCGTTCTGTAACATTTCAAATAACATTTGCCTGAATTCTGACAGAAAAATAAACAATATGACACTACCCATTTAACAACCCTCTGGATTGACCTCAACTTCACCTGAAGAGACATGCATAACAACATTCATTCCATAATGTGCCACCTGTTGACCTTGGAAGCCTCCTGTCTTTCACCTTCCTTTAGGCCATCTTTGGAGACAGACAGGAGAAGAGCGAGTTCACCGAGAAACAATAAATCCTCACCAGCTTCAGAAGGTTGTGGAATGCCACCTGAATTCCTGACATAGTAACATTACCACCAACAGTTTTAGGCCAATATCAGTCCATCTAGAGCAATCCTAATAGTATAGATGTTAGACCATATATTGTTTAGATGAAATAGGAAGAATATTTATCTGTAGATTAGTTTTTACTTGGAAAAAAAACCACGCTTATGTGTAGATGATGTTCGTCCATCGTGTTCGAAGAGGACCTTGACATCTATGAGAATGGGGGGTGATGTCAAGACTTGCGCGTGAATTGGATTAAAGTGAGGGAGAGGTGCGCATAGTCAGCCTCACTCTTTCTTCCCAGATTCCATCTTGCTCCAATAGCAGGACAAGAGTCGAGACAGTTGGAGATGGCCTGGGCGCAGTGGTTGACCAGGGCGTCTTTCGTGACATGTGTAGATACAGAAAGAATAACTGTGCTCTGAACTCAGAATGTTCCCTGGAAATATTGCAACTTAAATGAATGATCTCACATGAGCCAAGATTTGGTCCCTAAGACTTGGGAGACATTTTAGGCAGAGCTGTGAGAAGAGCTCAAAGAAGAGCTCATTATCAAAGATGCTCCTCCTTCTATTTAATTTACCAGGCACTCTTAGATAAGTTGTTAAATCCTGATCTACTTTATATTCATCTCCAATCAGAGTTTAGCATTGCAGATTCCACCAACACCAGTCAATATGACCAATGACAAGGAACAATGGGATGTGCAATCCACCCACAATCCTTTAACAAAACTGTTAGTGGTTGCATTTATGTCTAAGCCAGCAGTTGCTATAACAGATTTGGTGAAGAAGCTAAAATAAGAAAATAATTAGCCACAGGCCTCTCTGTGAACCCTAGAGAAGAATAAAAGTATACCAGAAAGAGTATATTTAAATGCATCTTGATTATTCTTTCAGGATAATCAGGAAAACAGGAAAACAGGATAATAGCCTGTTTTCATTTCCAACCACATGGGCAAGAAGAAATCTTTTGGTTCTGTAGTATGTCGTAGCTGTATTGGAGGGAAAGCAAGTTATTGGGGGCATCAAGACTTTTCTAATAACAATAGCAATAGTACTTAGACTTATATCAGGCTTCATGGTACTTTATAGCCCTCTCTAAGCTATACAAAGTCAACATATTGCCCCCAACAATCTGGATCCTCATCAAAGAGTTTGGTCCTGATTTTGCAATGTTTACTTTTCTTCTTTTTGAACAACTCTCCTTACTGCATTAAACTGCATTTGTATAGCAATAGAACTTCTAAGTCCTAACCTTCAGTCGCTTCAATCTGAAAACAACTGATTTTTCACGAGTGTCACCAGCACATTTTATTAATGGCTTAAAATCAAAACAAGCCATGGGGTACTTAATCACGAACAAGATAGGTTTGTTCATTCATCTCCAACAAAGATTCAGACACATGAATATACAGGTCCTGGATAGATATTCATAATTTGATGCTGAGTATGGCTTTCCATGCTCCAATGAATTTCATTTTTGAATGAAACCTCTTTACTCACCCTTTTGACATTTGAAATGGCAGACTCTTCAGGAACAAAAGTTAGGTTGGTCTGCAAGGTCAAATAACAATGTGTACAAAATCATGCTTGGAAACCTACAGGAAGAACATTCTATGGAAAGTCACATAAAAACACATTCACATCTTTTAAAAAAAAGTCTATCTGGGAAAGCATTTTGTGCTCCTGCACTGTTTTAAGAGATGGCACTAGCCAAATGTGGAAAGGACTCGTTGACAGATTTCCCTGAATATAGTATTTCAGTTTTACAGACTTAAAAACCATGTTGCATGTAAGAAATCACCACCAAACTGCCATTTTGTAAATTTTTCAGATCAGGGCAAAAAAAACACCAAAAACAAACCCTGAATGTGTTTGAAGCTTTGTTCCATCCCAGTTTTAATACTTCCCAAGAACACAGAAGTTAATTATAAAATATAATAACCAGACATGTTTCTGACTACATGATGGTTAATTTTAATTTATAAGGCTGCATGCAAAATTACTGGGAGTGTGCTCTTGGAAAGAGGCTCTTGCAGAGATGGGGAAACCTCAGACATTTTGGAGGTTTGTTCTGGAAACCTTTTTTGGCTTGGAAATTGGACAGAAGTTTGCCACAGGATGGTTAGAGGTCTGGGCGAGGTTGATTGCAAAAGCTAAACACTGTTTTACTTGGGAACAGAGACTTAAATGGAAGTAGTGGAATATTTAAAACTAGCTGAGATAACATGAAAGCCACTAAACCCCCTTATTTTAATTACCTAATACAATAATTTTTCTATTGCCTCTGTTTTATTTTACTGCAGTCACTTGATTCCTCTCCCCCACAGTTAATTGGCAACAAAAACCTAACAGCTTTGAGCAATCTTGAATAATGTCTGAATGAAGAAGAAAACCCTGCTATCACTTCAATATAGCCACAGGTTATTCATAGGCATTCTTGGGGAAGAAGGACAAATGACAAAGCATACATTGCAATGCCAACTCCACTCATTATGTATTTGTGCAGCTTGTGCCGTAATATCACACATGATAACACCACATATTGTTTTGACATCACTATGTTTAGAAGTGGATGCTTATTGGTAGCCTGTCCCTTACGCACACATTGGTGCTAAAATGAGATATAGTCAAGATTGTGGGGACCCAGCGGGGGGGGGGGAACAGTTGTCTGTGAATGTGCATGTCTGGGTGCTTTTGAGAGATACAAAACAGTTGGAGTGGGGTAAGGAAGACTGAAAGCCTTGTACCACAACAAGATTTGGAGCCGAGGTGGCGCAGCGGTTAGAGGCAGTACTGCAGGCCACTTTAGCTGACTGTGATCCGTAGGTCAGCGGTTCAAATCTCACCGGCTTAAGGTGGACTCAGCCTTCCATCCTTCTGAGGTAGGTAAAATGAGGACCCAGATTGTTGGGGGCAATATAAATATACATTGCTTACTGGTGTAAACCGCTTAGAGAGTGCTTGCACTGTGAGGCGGTATATAAATCTCACAAATAAATAAATAAATAAATAAATAAATAAATAAATAAATAAATAAATAAATAAATAAATAAATGAATAAATGAATAAATGAATAAATGAATAAATGAATAAATAAATAAATTTGCATTATGTGTTCTCCACAATTAATGTAGAAGAAATGCTATTGTGTTTGGATTCTTTGAATGACACAACTTTGAAGGCTTATGAGGACATTGTGATATGGGCTTGCAAATATAATAGTGAAAGCAAACAGACACAGCAAATCCTTTCAGCCAAATTGTAATTCTAAAATCAGCCTTCCTTCCTTCCGTTCTTCCTCCCTTCCTCCCTCCCTCCCTGTTTCTCTGCTTCTTCCCTACTGTTAAAGGACCACCATGTTTCTTAAACCCTGACAGAAAACACATTTGAAAACTGAGAAATAACCAGATAGCATCCTATCACTGTCCATGGATAAAAATGTTCATTGTTGATTATCATCTTTTTAGAATAAATCAGGCTACGCACAAAACACACCAGTAAATATTTTCATCAGGTCATGGATTGCTCGTGTTTCTCTATTCCTGCTCTCACCCATCCTGAACAAATAGCCCCTTATCTGTCATTAGTACCTTTGGAATATAGTTAATGAAATGTTTATTTGGTTCCCATTTGTTCTGGCTTTGGGCTTGTTTAAGAGAGTATAAGGTAAGCAGTAAGGTTAAAAAAAAACCCCCCAAAAGAACAAGGACATCTCTTTTGCTGTAAAACTGGCCCCAGGATTTTCACCTGGTGATTCTGCTGTATGGTTGCTGACTAGGAAGCCAAAAGTCTTCATCCATATTTTTGCTCCAAGTCCAGGAATTTGGTTTACAGAAGCAGAACAGCCCATTCCTCGTGCCTGCAGCTGTTTTAGGGCAGAATGGGAGAACCATTGCCCCTTCCTTCAGGAGCTTTGCTTAGGCCATTTACTGTCACAGTTATAAGACCAGACAGAGGAGGGGACCTGGGGTACTTTATGTGTTGTTGAACTACAACTCCCAACATTTATATGTGTATCCATGCTGCTTGAAGTTGCTGAGAGTGTATTGAGTTTCATGTGTCCTCATTATTCAGGAAGAGCCTTGGTTAAGTGCTCCTGCACTGATCCCAAATGCAGCAACTTCACAGAAAGATGAAGGATCTTACTTCATATGTGGAAGGGTAATTAAGGAGACCCTGTGTTTCATTTTGACAACCTTAGTGTAGCTGTCAGCTTAGCTAGCTATGAGCAAGGTTGCCAATCTGGCCCTTACAATTCAGGATACATCTGAAAGGTCACAGATGCTCCAATAATGGGAGAAGTCTTTTATGTTATTGTAGTGTCTTCCAGAGGAAAACTCTTTGACCCATTTCACCATAACCTCTGAATGTATACATCGTGTCCAAAGTCACACTGAAACAGCCATGAATGAAGTAAAACAAAATTTAAAAGCACCACTTGGAAGGAAGCAAGGAAGAAGGATCAAGATGCAGTTAGAATGCCTGCGAAGGTTTTTGAAATAAGTATGTAGTAAAAACTCAGTCTGATGTCTAAGCGCCAATTCCAAACTGCCTAAAACACCTCCATGAGAAGGGAATTGAAACAGGTTCCCTATTGGGAATCTTGCCCACTTATGATCAAAAATTACTGAGCTGTTTTATACAACCAAAAATAAATGTGTTTCCCCCACTCCTATGTAATGTTAACTGATGGAATTTAAGCCACAGCATAGGACCGTGGTTATTTATGCACTGTATCTTGAATAGAAAATAGATCAGATTCAGAGAAAAACTCTTTTTATCATTTTTAAAATGTATTTAAGTTTTTTTTTACATTAAAAGTATGAAACACTAAGAACAAACAGCTACTGAGTTAAAATCGAGTAAAAAAAAACTTAATAGAAAGATTGTTAGTAATGCTTTCTCCCTTTCTCTTTTCATTTTCCCAATGGCTGAGCTAAATACTTGTATTTTACATTGCACTTTGAGGGCTATTGTTTCAGTTGAGGGCTATTGTTGATCTTATCTCACTGGGTATTTTTGATCAGACTCTCCTACATCTTTTCCTTAATACTACATTCCAAATGTCTATTTCTGCCTTGCTATATGATGTGTAATATATAAGGGAACCATTTCTGCTTAAATTTGGTTAGCTTTTACAGGATTATGGATATACCGTATACATACTCTCCAATTTGGATCTCCCAGTCTACTATTGTGGAAAGTGTCCGCCCCCTCCCCCGCCGCCGCCAAATTTGTCCTTGTAGTTGTCAGCACACATCTTACTAAATAGTGTTATTTTTCAGTTATATTTTCTGGAATTATGCCTAATAGAAATTTCAATTTGTTTTTTGATTTTAGTATTTTCTGACCATTTTGATACATTTCTTTCTAGTGTTTTTATTTGTTTTTTATTTTTTACATGACCATCACATATGATAAAATGTTCCTTCTTCGTTGTGGTATTTCCACCAGAAGGGAACTCTTAAGGAACCTACAGCAGACAATATGGAATGCACTTGTTTCAAGTTTCTTAGTGGCCTTCAAAGGCTTTTAAAGTAAGCGGCACTTAGCAATCCAGTTGGAAGCGAACCACAATTGAATTGTATTTTACTTTATTTGTTAAATGTATACCCTGCCTTTCCTCCAGGAATTCAAGGTATTATGTATAGCATGTCCTCTTCCACTCTTCCCCACAACCACCACCCAGTGAAGTAAGAAAGGCTGTGGGAGAGTGACTGGCTTCATGAGATCCAGCGGCTGGGGCAGACTTTACATTCAGTCTACCCTCCCTATGTCTCTTTAAAAGACTTCTGAGATAAAAGGAATATTCAGCTTCCTAACAGTAGGGGGAGGGAATCTTCCAGGTCAGTGGTCCTCAACCTTTTCTTCACTATGGATCCCCCAAGATTTAACTCAAGATTTAAATACTAACATTTCTTCAAGCCTTTGCAGCCACCCTGTGACATCGCAGTCCCGTCCCCCGAAATCCACACAGACCACAGGTTGAGAGCCATTGTTTTAGGTGACTATTAGCAAGGCATGTGTGTGTGTGTATATATGTATATGTGTATGTATATATGTATGTATGTGTGTGTGTGTGTGTGTGTGTGTGTATATTCTGTATATATATATTCTGCAGGTATATATAAGGCAGGTATATATATAGGTAGGTAGGTAGGGGGGAGATATAGAATCCTACACACACACACACACACACACACATACAATATATTTTCATTTATCAGCAAAAAATCCTACACACACACATATATATTCTATATCTCCCACCACTCTCTCCCCCCTACCTACCTACCTACCTATATATATATACCTGCCTTATATATACCTGCCTATATATACACCTATATACAGTATATACCTGCCTATATATACCTATATATATACCTATATATATATATATATATATATATATATATATATATATATATATATATATATATATATATACCTATATATATATACCTATATATATATACCTATATATATATACCTATATATATATACCTATATATATATACCTATATATATACCTATATATATATATATATATATATA